>VDFB02058242.1:70104942-70541269 GCA_007258455.2 Sequoia sempervirens
TAAAAATATATCTAACCAAGTGGAAGCACTAGATATCAGAATTACAAATGTAAATTCGAAAGAATTGGAATTTTATCCTTCATGGAAAAAAATTTATGCGTTATACGTTGTGCGTCACTTTTTTAAAATGCTGGTTTTGAAAAATACCAATTTTTGTGGGAGATGGAAAAATAAGTGCAATCTAATTTTAAAAAATTTGAAAAAAATATTTTTAGAATCTATAGACAAAATGTGACGAGACTCTAGTTTGCATCATCTTCAAATTCCTCATGGTTTAGCCGCTATAGGTGCCTAAATGTGAAGATTTAGTTAAAAATTAAAAAATCAATGTCCAGTTTGGCCTAAAATTGTAAACCACTATTGTGGGATCACCCCGTACTCCTTTAGGCGTTGTGGCACTTGTCAACAACGATGTATAGCTCATAACTGCATGTACATAGAAATTACAAGTACATATGAAACTACCAATCTAGATTGATGTATGTATAATCGATCTTGAAAATCTTAATTCAGATGAATTTGAGTTCTATTACCTTCCCCTTGTCTAACATTGCACTTCCATAATCTAGACAAGGCTACACCTTGCTCACACTTGTCAACAATGACATATAGCTCATAACTACCTATACATAAAAATGACAAGTACATATGAAACTACCAATCTATGTCGATGTATGTATAATCAATATAAGATCTTAAAATTCTTAATTCAATGAATTTGAGTTCAATTACCTTCCCCTTATCTAACATTGCACTTTCATAATCTGGACAAGGTTGCACCTCACTCGCACTAGGTATTTCCTACAAGAGGAAAATAAAATAAACATATAAGTTATTATATAATTTCATTTATGATAATTCAAATGACAAGCAAGTATATAATAAAAAAATGTAAACGAGTGAGTGTGAAAATATATACTGTGTGCATGTCGAGGCCAAATGAAATGGCCCTAAGGGTGCTATCAGTCACTTGTGTGAGGTCCTCCTCAAACATCAACTGTTAAATAGACCATGTAAATAAATATTAGTACATTATACTATCTCTTACTAATATTCATTTAAAAACAAATGCAAGTTATGAATTTACAACTTAAATCTTACCTGTGTCACTATTCCAATGTCCCCCTCTCTAGCAGGAGAGGACTTTGTAGGGTGCGCTCCACTCCCATGAGTCTGATCTATAATGTCCACATTATGGAGGTCATAATTAGAAGTGTCCAAGGGATGCTCGGCGGGCTGTACAAGAGGACCCAAGCATATCTGGCAACACATGGAGCAAGTATGTGGCACACAAATATGTGGACCTAATGAGGATGACATAGCAGCACTTGAACCATTGCCAACATCACCATAATGTGGTTGAGCTATTGTAGAATCATGCGAAACCAAAAGGCCACTCAAAGAGTGAATAGCCTGGATAGTTTGTGTGGTCGTATCCTACATAATATATGGATGATATACTGGAGGTGGCGGAGGAAGGGGAGGAGGGGGAACATATGGGCATGGGACTACTCTAATTGCCCCTGGTCTATCCTGGGGCATACCTCCACCAACGCCCTGGAAGGGTTTAATGTCAAAGTAATTGACATGATGCCCTAACACAAACTCAACATATTTTTTTAATAAAGTAAAATGGTATATCACAATTGTTGTTTGGTGGTTTATCAAAAACCATACACCAATGATACCAAAAGTTATCTACAATGTCCCTATGTGTGCACCATTTTATAGAAATTTTTGGTTTATTAACATTAATTGGAAAACCAGTGCAGGGGTTGACAAATAAAGAGGCTATTTGGGCTTTGGTTATTTTGAGATCTTTCACATCATCATAAGACAATCCACATGCATAATATTCCCTCATGTCTTCTTGCCACGAATGAAAGGCATTATGTTGGGTAGAGAGGGTGTCTATATTTTTAAATATATCCTTCAATGTGTTTGACATCTCGAATAATCGAGGGATTCTCTTAAACTTTAGAAATGCCCTTTAATTGTTGCAATTTTTCACCAATTAATTCTTCAATTGATGGCTACGAAGGTTGTGGAGCATTTGGTATTTGTGCATTTTCATTCTCAGTTGGTGGATCATTTGGAATTTGTACATTTTCATTTTCAGCAGCCATAATGCCTGATTAAAGTTAAAAACTAATTAATCTAATTGAAATTAGACAATATAAATGAAAATATTGTAAAAATACCCTAGTTTTAAAAAAAAAACCCTACTTTTTAACAAAAACCTATAAAATTCTCTAATTTTTTAATACAAATACATAAACAACACTATTTTTAAATCAAAATCCATAAAAAATCATTTTTAATCAAAATCCATAAAAAACATTCATTTTTTATCAAAATCCATTCTAAACTCAATTTTTCATAAAAATTCAATCAAAAACCCTCTTTTGAAAAAAAATCCATAAAAAACTAACTCAAATTATACAAATCTAATTCAAAATTCGATCAAAGCAAAGAAAATTCTAAAATCTAACCTTTTCAAAACGGACATATGATATGCAGAAAACCTCCTCACTGTGTGTCGCCCCCTGTTTGTGAATGTCAAATGATTTTAACAGGCCCATTTTTTTTATATATATGTTTGCTTCAAATCGGATATCCGATTTGAGTCGGATATCCAATATGGAGATCTTGGTTTGGTTTTTGCTTTGGAGGTGTGTACTGACACCCAAGCCACAAAAAATTCAACTCGGCATTTCCACGTTTTTGGGTCGATGAAAAATGTATTTTTTTCTCCATTGCCAATTTTTGGCCCATCATGATCCTACACATACCCGAGAGTCGGTTCTAGCGCCTCGGTGGTGGGCCTCTTCCCATTCATTGCTTTAGGAGCAAGAGCGGTAGGAGGCCACAGAGGCCAAGACATAGAGGATTCCCCATAGGGACCCTTCCTTCTACCATATCGAATGGGCCTAGGCTTCATGGGTAGAATGGGAAGTTCAAATGCAAGCCTCTCAAGGGCCTTCGCCAAGTAGGCACCATAGGGTTCTCCCACAAATGAGGAACATAATCTGATGATGCCACAGTAGGGTGAGGGGAAGCAGCGGGCTAGATAGCAGAAGAGGAAGAAGAAGAAACTCAAGAATGCTTCTCTTCTTCCCTTCTCTGGGCCATGGTGGCATCACTATCAGCTTTTAAACATGCCCTATGAAAAAAAACATAAGGAGATGGAGGGTACCTCACTCTAGGCGTTAAGTGCCCTTTCTTGTAATTTTCATAGGTCCAGTACAAGAGGTCCTTCCTAGACGGGTGCGGACCAATGGACGCAGGCCAAAGGTGGTCTAGAGAATAGCTTCCACATGTAATCGATGGTTTATAACCAGTGTCATGGATCATGTGTACTGAACCCTCGTGGATAAACTTTAGACATTTGTGCACAACCAAGGGAGCTGTATTCATAGCCACTAACCAAGGGATACCCAACTTCACTTTGAAGAGTTTGGACCCTGGGATTATGTCAAAAAGTAGGTTAACAGACTTAGGTCCAACAAGGACCGACAAGGCGATGCTACCAAGGGGAGGTATGAAAAATCCGTTATGCATACGGATGGTGCTTTCAGGTGCATCATACCCATCTTTATGTAAGAATTTGATTAACATAATGTCCTCAGTGATCACATTCACCTGGCACGTTGGGTCAACAAGAACACCTACTATATAGTGTTTCCATTGATCTGTGTGGGGATGTAAAGAGGAGATGGATCTCTATTAAAACCCATCAACAGGTCCTATGAGGTGAAGGTTATACCTGGACCACTACTCATAGGCTGCACAGAGGGGATAAGCAGATGCAAGAAGGAAGCCATCACTTACACTAAACAATACTCTCACGAAGCCCCCCAAAGAATTGCAATTGGCCAGTGACCCAATTAAGGCTTCATTCCGCAATACTTACAAAACCTTCCAACTATGCCTACTAGGGGTCGTAGGTTGGATTGTAAGTAAAACTACCTCACAACACTCGCACCTAAAATGCTCCTAGGACATGAGAAAAGGACCCTTCAGTACTACTAAATGGAACCAAAATGGTTCATGTCGGGTTCACTAAAAATGTAAGAGAGGGGGACCAACCACACCAAGGCTCCAGGTCATAGAGAGTCGAGAGCGGAGGGCTGCCCTAACTTACCTCACTCTAATGGATGTTTTGGGATAAGGATCAAGAATGAAGAGCACTCTCAAGTGATTTTATCACTCTACAAACCCAAAAATTTGGTTGGGGCTAGACGAGCTAGTTTTTGGAGTCCAAACTGCACCTCAAACAATTCTTTGTCTGAGGATAGCAGAGCGGGTCTGGGATGACAACATGACACGCTAACATCTCTCTAGCGTGTTGGTGTCTGTATGGTCATAAAATGAGAAATATAGTAAGGAAATATTGACCAGAAACCTACTGACAGACTAGCTAATTGATTTTAATGAAATAAACAGAATAATAAAGTATGAAACTTGTAAATGCAAAAATGATAAAGTAAATGAAGACTAGGGTGATGAATATTATCTCATTGAAATGCCAATTCGCTAGCTAGCTCCACGCACACATCTACCTACACACAAGCAAGAGGGGAAAATTGTTGGAGCTGTATAGGGGTTTGCCTCAGTCAAACCCCTATTTTGGTGTTTCCACCTCCACATTTACAGCCAAGAAAGCAACAGAGTAGAAAGTGTGATAAAGGAAAGAAGGAGAGATTGTTGAACACTACAAAACAATACTATGCTACTCAATCAAATCACTAAAGGAAAGAGTGAAGTTTTACCACCTCCACCCAAAGGCTATCAAGGCCAATGAAGGTAGAATGCAAGCAACAAACTTGGCTAAGTCACCACAGCTGCAATGGTGATGAAGGGAGGTCTCAAAAAACTCCAAGCTCGCAACTTGTATGGTGGCCTCACATGTGCAAGAGTGAAGTTGATGGAGTATCAAGCTACTACAATGCTCAAGTTGTGAAAATTCTAGAAGAATGCTTCAAGAGTGTGTTCAAGAGATCCCAAAGTATGAAGAAGATTGAATGAAGTTGCTTGAATTGTGAAGAGTTGTGTAGAAGATTAAGTGAAGTGTGAAATGAATGGTTTTGAAGGCTAAAAGGAGTCATTTTGTATCGGTTGATCACTCAGAGGTGTTACAATTCGACCCCAATCAAGTGTGTAACATCCCTATAGACTCCAGAGGTAGGAATCTATCAAGGACGGCAGCACGTCGCACAGACGTCTGGGTGTCGCGATCGCATCCCTGACAAAAATTCCCTCACCGATGCATAGAACATGCGCCAAGTGGATGGAAGGCAGGTGAGTGATGTGGAGTTTCTCCTTTGGATTTTATTTTCTAAGGTGAGGATATGTAAAAGGGGAATTTACACAAGGGGTGCAAATTTTCTCCTATACACCTATTCATCTTTAGAAATTCTCTATTCTATGTGATAGAAAATGACATCCATTGCCTAGATTCCACTGGTGGAAACCATTCAAGCCTCACAAGTAGCACATGGAATCCATTATTTGCATGTTATTGGATCTATAGCTTGCATGCCACTCTAGTAGAATCTAGCTAATGTTGGGGGTGGATAAAACATTCTACGAATAGAGCATGCTCCTTGACTATAGTTAAGTTGGAACATTGATAAGGTTATCTTATGCGAGTCATGTAGTATTTACCAATTAGTAATCACCTCAAAAGGGGAGGAACAACCTACATCTTAGGGGGTATAAAACCCTCTACCTATGCCCTCGTAGAGTCCTTTACTCCAATCAACTTTTTTTTCCATAAAAGCTTCCTCTTGTAATATTTGTATTTTTATAATTGGGAAATAGACTCTCTATACAAAATATATCAAACCTAAGGACCTAGGACATGAATTGTCTATGGATATCCTAGGGATTTCTAGAATTGGTATGATTAGAGGGGCACGATATGGTCTATACTTTTATAAGGTCATCCCTTCAGACTAGTACTCAACTTGTGGAAGGTATCCTAGGCATGCTAAGGAAGGGTGGGTATATTTAGTTAACTTGCAACTAGACTTGAATAGCTTGGCTTTGTTACACCACTCATCTAAGCATTAGAAGGTAAAATACAAATTGCTAATATTTATTATTATATCTTGCTTAACATTGAGTATTTTAGAAATTGCATTAAGAATAGAGCCTACTTGTGCCAATGAACTAGGTTAGATTAGATATATTAATTATTTTCTTTCTCTATTGCTCCTCTAGAATAACCATTGTTTCCCCAATATTAATAAAATATAATTATATATAATAGATTCAACAACCCAACACTATATTAATTAACATTTAACTTGATCTAAATTATGTTAACAATAGTTACTTTGTAAATCAAGTTTAAATACAATTATAGTTTATGAAGCTAAAAATTGTTATTTTTTTATTTCCCATATATGTTATTTTCCTTATAAGTGAAACAAGGCTATGAAGGAATTAATTGTCAGTATAGTAGTGAGGTCAATGTCATTCTAAATCCACAAGAAAATCTAGGCAGATTATTCGTTAAGTAGAGTTTAAAAATAAGATGAATAAAAAATAATAAATGTGGGTGACATGTTATGGTATGTCCATTAATTACTAGTAGAATAAACTACTTAGTTTAGCCGTGAATATTACCAATAAACCCTTATGATAAATTCTAGGTAAGGTTTGATGGTCTCTAAATGGATTTGTTAAGTTAGTACGGTAACTAGGTTTAATCGATCAACTAATAAACCCTTAAATAAATAAAAAATCCTAACTTGTAGACCCTAAAAATCCAAGAATAGTGAGTAGCAAATAAATAAGGAAGTTTTCATAGGAATGACATTCAAAATATTGTTTAAACAAAAATTCTAAATATTTGATACTAGTTGCAAATAAAAGAAAATGAAAGAATTTGTAAGAAGGCATCTAAAAT
Source organism: Sequoia sempervirens (assembly GCA_007258455.2). Classification (NCBI taxonomy): domain Eukaryota; kingdom Viridiplantae; phylum Streptophyta; class Pinopsida; order Cupressales; family Cupressaceae; genus Sequoia; species Sequoia sempervirens. Next base: position 70,111,859 of record VDFB02058242.1, read on the forward strand.
CAGCCTTGACACCTAGAGAAGACTCCCAATCAATTAGCAAATGTGCAGCTCCATTTTTCTCATGTTTTCCTTCCTTAGTTCTAGAATACATGGTATTTTTTCCAACAAAACCCCCTTTTATTTCTCCCTCTTCGTCCTCTTCTAGCACCAAATTTATTTTTCACTCAATATTGGTTGTCTAACTACAAGAACATACAATAGTGGTTTAAATGATGAGGCTTGACCTACCTTAGGTGTCATGCTAGAGGTGGCTAACTAGGTTATTAATTCTTAACCAAAAAATTCCTACCAAGTTGTAGTTGTCTCCTCTAATCATGCCCTTGCTATTTTTCCCTTTTTTATTTTATATATTTATTTTTCTTACTTTCTCCAAGGGTCGATGGGGAATGAAACTTTAGTTTAATGTTTCATTTTACTTTATGTTAATTAATAACTTGTTGACTTGCATTGTTTTCTCTTTATAATTATTTTATTCTATTTCACATGTGTATGTTATACATATATATATATATATATATATATATATATATATATATATATATATATATATATATATATATGTGTGTGTGTGTGTGTGTGTATACATGTGTATATACCATATATATATACTGTGTGTATATGCTCCCAATGTGTGTATATATATATACATGTGTATATATATAAACATATATATGTATATATGTATATATATAAACATATGTGTGTGTATGTATATATATATCAACAACTAATTATTAGTCTCTACCTAAGTATTTTTGGAACTTGTATTGAGGTTATTATTGTTCCTACATAAACATAATTTAAAATGAGTGATTATGATCAATAAAATTATATAAGCATATGGGTTCCTAAGGTTACATGCAAGGATTTAGAAAATCCCATAAACTTAATATATTGGTAAAAGAATCATTTAAATATCATTGTGCATAGCTGATAACATATTGGAAGAATATAGGATTTAGGCAAGGCATTAACCTCATGGTCTTAACATTAAGTTGATAGAATAATCCATTCAATATCTCTTTATGGAACCATACAATCTAATTCACCTTACACCTTTGGGTACATGCAATCAGGCAATAGTCCTTACAATACTCCACTAGTTAGATATTAGTTTAGGTTAATCAAAAATATAATTGCATTAAACTTAACAAATAACACAACTAATAAGCATATCCATTAACGGTAGCCATGAATAGTTCATAAAGCACATTCATACTCCACAAATCCAACATATTACATATGATTACATGTTTCACTCATAGTCCAAATTACAATAGGGGTAAGAGGTCTCAAAAGAAAAAGAAAAAAAAAAAGGTTTCCTAAGGGATGCCACATATTTGTTTGATGATGAAATGTGTAAGAAAGGTCTCATGCTATGTCCTAGATGTGAATAATTAAATAAGGTTTATTCATTTATAAAACATCCTAGCACACAAATTAGCACCCTTCATGGTAAAATTACTAAATAATGATTAGTGGGAAGAGAGTTAATATAGGTTAGATTTGAAACTTGAATTTAAAATTATGGAGATTAAATCTATGCTATGGAAATGACCTTTAATTACTTTTGCACTTATAGATTATACTCAAGATAAAAGAACAAATAATATAAATATTGATTCCAAATTCTAGAAGTGCATAAAGATAGGATTAGGTTCAAGTTACTAACTTTTGTGCAAAACCATAACACTTATACATTACTCATAGCATTAAAAATAGCACATCCAAAATAAATTAAAACAAAGAGAAAAATGTAGGATTTACATTTTTCACCATTACATGGTATGGTAAATAGAGGGTGCTTGCTCTTCATAGCCACCTCTTTTGAAAGTTTTTATATTTAATTTACAATAGTAACTTTCATAAGCTATGACAAAACTTGTAGCCAACCACAATATGCTTTATCAATTTTATTCAATGTAACAAGAGATAGTATTTTATTATATGATAATTCAATTTTTATTTCTTTAGTTTGATTATAGTTCTATTATTTTCAATTAAGTTGTAATTTGAAGTGGGTTGAAAATTTTAGGAGGCCTCTTATTTATAGGTTAAAAGAGTAAAAAAATATTAGTGATGTACGAATAAATTTATTTGGTTAAGTGATAAGAATTGAGGAGTATCTATTATTGCTATAAATTAAGGCAATCCCAACTTCATCTTTTATGATATTGGACCAACTCATTTTAATATCTTGATTGATTATGTATGAATATATTTACTTACAAATCAGTGGTTAAAAAATTATGTTCTTATAACCTTTTAAAAAATATATTTCCTTGTTTTAAAATTGATTCTAAAATTAGAAAAATATCTATCTCTGTATAAATAAATAATCACACAATAATCAAATCCTCCATTTATATTTTGTCTGAAAATAAAAATATCCCATTGGAATCGATTCTAGACAACAGAGATGACTAAACCAGGGATCTTAGAACTTTTTCTTCGTACACATATAGATGTATGGCCGACATATACAAATGAATACACGTTACCTTTTGAATGTTTCAGTGGTAAGCTCCGGAGTCCGCGTGAATGGAACTTGACAGCCCCACTTTTGATGTGAAGTTACAAACTAGTCAGCCCTTGCATGGGGGAAAGTCATACCAAATACAAAAAGGTTTATCATTGTTTCTTTGAATTCATAATAATACTACTCTATTCATTCAAACCATCAGTATAAAGCACCAGACAAGAAGACATGAAAAGATCGCAAGACTTATTACTGTCAAGATGCACGGTTATGTTATATTATGCGTTAGATCAATGGACCAAAGGTTTTGAAAGAATTTAAAATACAAAAGTGAATATTGATAAATCAAAATTCTTCATTACATTATGAGAATATAATGTTGTACATTTATAGATCGAAGAAAATAACTGATTTTTTTCAAAAAAAAAAAAACGAAAAGCATTTCGTCAGGATCAAAGAAAACTGGTTCAAATGAAAAGCTTATCATAACGACTTGTACAGAAAACTGTTAAGAGATTTACAAGATTACAATTAACTGCAAGCAGCTTCAACAAAATTCTGCCAAATTAATATAGATTTTCAAACCATATCACCATTTGCCACAGAATTCTCATCATGACCTTCTTGAAATGAATCATCCTCATCATTTATATGGCCTGAAACTGGCAGCTGAGGAGGAGCATTTTCATTGTGATGTCTACGATGAGAATCCCCTGTACTAGTTGATTTCCAATTTCTTTAGAATATATATCCAGAACTCTGTATAGGTTTCGTGCATAGTTCATTTGCAAAGCTTGCTTAATTGCATCATAAACTGCTACAAACACTCTCTTCAAGTAGGATTTTGGAAACAAACCACCAACCCAACCCTTCCCCTTTTTGAAGTCATACTTTTTTGCATTGCATAACAGACCATTAGCACCCAAAAATTGGCCACTAACCACTTCATCCACTATCACCTCAAGATACTCAAAACATTGCACAAAATCGAGGACATTAGACACAAAAACAAACAATACATGGGATGGGAAAATGATGCGTGGAGCTTGGGGTCGATATACATCTTCACCAAGAATGATTTGAATGCATTCTACCACACTTAGGCAGTAGACATTAAAGATTTGGCCCAATTCTGCATCTGACAGGTACCCATTGAAAGGTTGTTTTCAATTTTGCACACGAAATGGCACCTTGAGATTCTTTGGTTGATAACCCATAATCTGGCAGCTGGAGGAGTAACAGCTAATTTGAATACTAGAGACAGAGAGAATGCACAACCCTGATATACCACCTTCGTGATATATGAACTGAAGAACAAAATACAATGGAGAACACTGAGTGAGAGAATATTGATTAAGCCCTTTTTAATCCCACAGCTTGACTTGCTAACCAATGAAAAACTTCTGATTGGTATCTTCTTAATTATGGCTATCTTATCATAGCATGCGATTGAAGATTTAGCACATTTGTTTATAGATTTTAAGCACTCTTTAGGTTATGGAAGGTGTGTCTATTAAATGAGCATTTATTTCCATACACATACATTACACAATTATGTCGATGTTTTTTTGTTGAATGAAAATCGTTTCAAAATTTTGGTTGGATATCTACCTGAGTTATCTGAACATTCTTATTGTCTAGTTAAGGATTAATTCACATCATTTCTAGTGTACATTTGGAAAAAGAAGATACGTATCTTTTGCACAGCTTAAATGGTGGAAACAGAAAAATGTCATATTTTTGGATTGCATAGCATACATCAAAGTCAAGTAAATAAATAACTTAACAGCAATTTCTTTTCAAGATTTATTCTGTAAAAAGATGGTGGAAAAAATGAAAAGTTCATTAACAGATTGAATAATAAAAATCAGCACTTCCCAAAACAAAAATAACAAGATCTGATATTTCATAAACTATTTTTTACCTTGCAAACATTAAAAATCTTCTATTCTATTTCATTCCCTTTGCAGCTGCAATCAATAATTCCAACTTCATGTTAAAATTTTAGTTCACTTCTAATCTACTCAGCGGACAACTACATTCTCCAAGTGTAATTTGTACAATGGTGGGTACCCGCTTCTTACATAGGCAGCCACTGACTCCCTGAACCGGCGGACGTACACAGTTTTAGTTTTAGGGTCATAAGATTTCAGTGAACCGGACTTACTCTCTGCCATGCAATAAGCAAATGTGAAGAGCTTTATGGCCTCCCCTCTGCTACAATCCACATCAACACTTGCAATAGCACCGGCCTCCAGCGAGCATTTGCCATTACTGTTGGCAAACTTACACTTTATAGTAATCTTGTCACAACTAAATGAGCACTTGGTTTCTTCATTTCCTTGGTTGAACACGCGGTCAATTGAAGCTCGTAGATCACTCAAGGATGCCTCCTCAACCAAAGTTGCACCAGGGCTTTGGGGTTTTGCACCTCCAGCAATGAGCACGCATATATTTCCTCTCACAATCTTTGACTGTAAGTCGTTACTAGGCTTCAGCTTCTCCACCCAGTTGCCCAGAGAGTACACCTGTCTCCTCATTGAGAAAGGCAGTCTTTCACAGAGCAAATGGACTGCTCTGCACAAGAGTGTATGAATAAGGCCATAAACCCACACCCTCAGTGTGGTGCTCACCCCGAGAACTGCCGCTGTAAGGGTTAATGAAACAGGTATCAGCCAATGTATGTGTTTCTGACTATGCAGGAACAACCCCACTAAGTTAAAAACCTTGAGCATTTTCTCCTCTGACAATGATAAATTAACAGGCAGAAAGTAGTCCTGGTCTAGACGGGTAACCGTGTGGCCGTCCAGAATGACAGAGTCAAGCACCTCTTCTAGACTCATAACACCGCCAGTGACCACTTCTTCCCAGAATTCATTGTACCCTTTAATAAACACTGTGCTTGGAGCCACCTCTGCAATATACATCACAGAGTACCACATTTCATCTGTGATGAAATATTTCACTACTTTATCTATGAACAGCAGGTTGCCTTCCTTTCGCTCCAGTTGGAAACGATGATCCAAGTACTCCAACTCAACTCGGTCAGTTGATGTCTTGTCGGCCATGCGCCTTCCATAAATGGTCTGCACGTCTCCTGGTATGGTGACATGACAGATCACTCTCTTGAAAACGCGACCTGGGAATTTTGTGAGGCGATTGTAAGTTGAACACGGGAAAGGGAAGCAGGTGAAGAGGGAAGATATGGCGCAGTGCATGAGTGCCCGGAGAGGCGTCGTCTTGCCGATCTGCCAAATACCAAGAGTAAGTTGCAATGGCAGCAACACGCGGCTGAAAAATTCCTCTATGTCTGACATAGTTTTTCCACTAATCAACCACAATCAGAAACTTAACCCCTTTGATCTAAATTTATTCTTCTTTGTTGAACTATAATTCATATGAATCAGTTAGGACTCAAATCTCGGACTTTTCATTTATTGTGAGTGTTCTATCGAGTTATTTGTATTGTCCATTGAGATGTGACTTACTCCAGCACCTTTCTTTAAGCCACAGTATAGATACTTGGGGTCCTAACTTACCTATGATATCATATGTTGAACTACAATTCAAATGAACCAGGCTCAATTCATATGAACTCAAATCTTAGACTTTCTATTTGTTACAAGAATACTCTTCCAAGAATAAGTTGCAATGGCGGCAACACACGACTGAAAAATTGCGGAACCCCTCAACACCCGAAACTTGAAATGAGAAAACATACAGACAATTTAAACTTGTTCTTTAAACCACAAGATCACATCTTCAAATGCGGAGAAATGTGAAGCATTCCTCTAACCCTTTTAACCTACAACAACATTGTATTGCATTCTTCACTCTACTAGCTCTAGAAACTTCTACGGTAACTCCTATGCTCTGAAATCATGAACATACATACTTCACACATGTCTCTATTTAATTTTCAAACCACAATGTCATATCTTCAAATGTGGAGGAATGTGGAGCATTCTCCTAAGCTTCAAGAATGTAAAACTTCATGTGCATGTGGTTGTTTGAAAACTTATATACTTTCTTTTATCTCTTATACAATGCTTAACATAAAGGGATAGAGAATACAACATTCACACCACCAAAGACAACACTTATAACTATTTTCATCAAAAGTAAGAAACTACAACTTCTTCATATCAGCATACACTTCAACCTATCAACTTTCACTTATTCATGAACAATAGAAAATATGGTACAACTATGTATAGCACGCTCATTACAATCATCACCATGTCCTTCTCCTCGCAACTCTTTTGATCATCACTCCTTTCTCTCCTCCTTTAGACTCTTTTGATATCTCTAAACACAACTCTATTTACATCACATGTAACCTTCCACAATACCATTCTATTGACACCATTCATTCTTGACATCAATGACAACACATGCAACAATCTCCCCCTTTGGAATTGATGGAAACACTAACCTGATATGCAATTTTTGAGTAAATGTAAGAAGATGAGTCCACGAAACCTGGAAGTTTTTGCCTTAGGCAAGAAAACAAAATCAGCTTGCAAAAAATGGGATCCTACTTTTTTAAAAACGGGATCCTATTTAGCTTCAAAATCCCAAGCCTAAATTTAAAAAATGAGATCCTGTTTTTCAAAATGGGATCCCGTTCTGAAAATTTTCCAAAAACGGAAATTTCCAAAATGACAATTTTGGAAATTTTCAATTTTGAAAATTTTCCATTTTCGTAAAGTTTCAAATGGGATCCCGCTTCATAGAACCATAAAAAAAAAATTTATGAAACAGGATCCCGTATTTTAAAATATGAATTTTTGGTTGGGTTTTTGGCTTGTTTTTTAGTTTGGGAAATGGCTTGGGGACCCGAACCTAAGCTTTGAACCTGGTTTGACCTGCAACTTCAAGGTCATGTTAATGTCACAAGAAAATAGTGACTTTGGACATATGTCTAAAAACCTATTTTACAAAAAAAAATTACAAAATTAAAACACATTATAGATGAGATAGTGCATATTGCAAATATTTTTTTTTTTTACAATTTGATTATTTTTTCAATTTTTCAATTAGGTCATCTTATGCGTGATGTACACTATGATTTTTCAAAACAACAAATATGACTAGTAAAAATTTAACAAAAAAAAATATTCAATAAAAAATTACAAAAAAAATATTAAAAATGTGCTTCAATGAGTTACGAATCTTTTCCCAAAAGGACTTAGAAGAATATGATTGTTTAGGTCAAAATATGGATGACGTACACGTGCATGGTATGGGAAAAAAAAGTGAACTTTAAACAGTGGTTTTTAGAAATGCCTATTGAAAATCAATTTTTATCATCTGGTATTGAAATAAATTACATATTTGGAAACTAGACTCCGAGTACTACATTTTATGATTAGTGACTTTTTTCAAGATTCCATATCTAAATGCTTCAAATTTTAAATTCAAATGTGACAAATTCTAAAAATCAGGGAAAACACTTCCACTTTTTGGCCAAAAAGTGGACTCAACTTCTTGCACACACCCTTCTCCCTTTGGCATTGATGGAAACACTAACCTAATATGCAATTTCTCCCCCTTTGACATCAAGGGAAAAAGGCTAGTGGTCTTCCTCTATGCATGCAACAATATACAAGCTCCCCCTATCTACACTTGAACCTTACCATTCTTCTTAGTTACTTGCTACCTACTCCCCCTGAGACGTAACCAGGGAAAACTTTAGTGGCGAATAATTGCAATTGGCACCTCCAAAAATTTTGAATAGTGCAAGCTAAAAAGGATGCTGAATTGCCAGGTTTTTACAAAAAAATAATTTTGTCCTGACTAATTCGTCTATTTAAACGATGCGTCATTGGAACTGATTCGCCAGTAGTTTATACTGTAATTATAATTATTAATTATATTCACCAGTAATATTATATTCCTACCATTAATTTTGGGGCAATATCACCACTAATAATAAATTACCATTTAATTTTGGGGCTTTTATTTATTGCAATCGATTAGCTTTTTAATCAGATGGTTGTAGGTTGATTCCACGACCTAATACGCATGTGCCTTTTAAAAGGCACAAGCATATTAGGTTGTAGAATTAACCTGCAACCATCCAATTAAAAAGCTAATCGATGGTAACATTTTCACTTTTCATTTAGTCTTAATTTTAAAGTGATATTTTTAAAAAACACTTAATTTGTGTGTGCTCCAATGATTTAGGCATTGCCCCCTTGACCCCAGCAAGGGGCGCTTGCAAGGCGCTGCCCCTTGACCCCACCGGTGGCTGCCACCCCCAAGCCCCTTCTTCAATATTACAAAAAAAAAAAATGGGGGAACTATGCTAACCAACTATGCAAATTTTTAAAGGAGAGATTCACCATTGTAATTAATCTTTTAGTGATTATTCTCTAGGATTCGCCACTATGATTCTTATTTTTACCAATTATTCATTAAGATTCGCCAGGATTTTACAATTTTTTGAATAATGTGCATAGATTCTCCAGGATTTTACACCTTCGCCAAGGGGGGGTTTCTTAAAGTTATCCTTGGAGGTAACCCCCATCAATCTAGGGATAAAGATATTTCTTGAACTTCTCTACCTAGAAAGATGCACCATTTATGCATCTAGTTAGAAGGAGGGGCAACAACCCCTAACTTCTATCTGAGATATTCAAATGGTTCCTTAGAAATTTCCTTTGTAAAGATGTCTACAACCTGGTCCTTTGTAGATACATATTCCAATTCTACCTCTTGATTTGCATCCTTCTCTCTTAAAAAGTGATACTTGGTAGATATATGCTTGGTTCTAGAATGCATTTAATTGAATTCTTTGAAATATTGATTGATCTGAATTAGGATCTATGGCAATTGCTTGATGAATGCTTAATGTTTACAATGATTAATTCAAACCTTATCAAAATGATTTAATATAACAAAAATGCTTAAATGAACATAGCACGATAAAGATGATGAACTGAATGAATTAGAGAAAAGAGATAGAAGACAAAACGCAATTGATAACGGAGTTCACCAAATGGCTACGTCTTTGGGCCCCTCTCCAACAAAGTGAAGGATCCTATTATGCTCCAAAAACAAGATTACAACTGCATTACAAGTACATTCCCTTCCAACACAGTGGTGTAACATTCCTCAGTTGCACAGAAATGGCTTCAAAGTCTTCATTCTAAGTTGATCATTTTTTTTGCCTTTCTGTCAGGCCTCATGTACCTGTTTGACCAAACTTTGACTAGTCATAACTTGAGCGTACGAGCTCTTTTGACCCCATTCAAGTTGCATTGGATTCAGTTTTCCGAGCTCTTCACAATGACATTAAATTCTAGAGCATATGAGACACTTCAATTTTTAGTGAAAAGTATCCCCCTGGATCATTGATGGCACTTATATTGCCACATAGAATATGAATGGGCTCATCATACATTACCTTGATATCCTTCTATGTTTGCTTCATCCACAACACTTGAGTGCAACAAGATGTTACAGCTATATACTATACTTTTGTTGTTGATAAGGATATTGAATTCTACTTCTTACTAAATCATGAGACCAATCTATCTCCCAAAAAGAAAGCTCCACCACTAGTACTTCGTCTATCATCAACAATTCCAATCCAATCTACATCAGTGTATTCACTTAGGGAAAAATCGTCACATTTTTTATACCATGACCTATAATTTGGAGTGCTCTTCAAATATCTGAAAATCCTCTTGACTGCCTTCACATGGGTTTCTCTTGGATCAGCTTGAAATTTATCAACCAAGAAGACATCTTGCATAATTTCAAGCCTTGATGTTGTTAAGTACTATAGGCCCCCAATCATACACCTATACAAAGTCTAATCAGCCTAAGGTGACTCATCTTCTTTGCTCAAATGATAACCTATTACCATAGGAGTACTCACTAGTTTGCAATCTTTCATACCAAACTTTTGCAACATCTCCTTGACATACTTTGCTTGAGAGATAAAAATACCATCATCTAACTAAGCAATTTGGATTCCAAGAAAGAAGGATATCTCACCTATCATAGACATTTCAAATTCCTTTTGCATATTATCTTCTACAAACCTCTTACACATTTCATCATTATCACCAAAGATTATATCATCAACATATACAACAACAATTAGAATTTTTTCATCCTCAGCTTTGATGGAAAGATTACTATCTATGATACCTTTCTTGAAGCCCTGCTGGAGTAATTATGTGTCCAACCTTGTATACCAAGCCTTGAGGACTTGTTTGAGACCATATAAAGCCTTCTTAACTCTGCATACCATGTTTGGATCCTCTAATAGTTGAAATCCATCAGGATGATCTACATAAACTTATTCTTCTAAGTCACCATTCAAGAAGGAATATTTAATATCCATTTGATATACCTTAAAGTCCTTGTGAACAAAAAATACAAGAAACATTATAATTGCCTCCATTCTTGCCACCGTTCGAAGAAAATGTCTCCTCAAATTCAATCCCTTCCACTTGTGAATAGCCTTTGCACACAATCCTTGCTTTGTTTCTCACCACATCTCCATCTTCATTCAGTTTATTTCTCAACATTCATTTTGTCCCTATCACATTTTTGTTTGTAGGCATTGGCACCAATTCCCAAGTATGATTTTTCTCTATCTAATTTAGTTTTTTTTTCATTGCTTGTATCCATCCTTCATCCTTGGTCACATCAACAAAAATGTTAGGTTCTATTCTCGACAGTAAAGAAAAGTTTACCTATTCAGTTTTCCTTGCAAATATTCTTCTAGTCTGCACTCATTCATTCTTATCTCCAATTATCTGATCTTCAAAATGATTTCTCTGAACATACTTGGCAAGAGTCTTGGTGATTTTATCTTACATTTTTCTTCCTTTTCTTCAATTTCTTCTTCTTCTTCTTCTGAGCAGGGAGGTTCATCTAACCAATAGTCTTCTTGCTCATGTGTGATTTGTTGTGACTCTTCATCAACCCTAACATTTGTACTTTCAAATATATTCCTCAGTATTTTACTGTAGCACTTGTAATATTTTCTCCTAGTTGAGTATCCAAGAAAAATTCCCTCATCAGATCTTGAGTCAAATTTTCTCAAACCTTTTTCATCTATTTTGATGTAACATTTTCTTCCAAAAATTTTGAAGTACTTGGAAATTGTTGGTCTACCATACCATAGCTCATAAGGAGTATTGGTGTTGTTCACTCTTAGTTGACCTCTATTAATAATATAGACAGTAGTATAGACTACTTCTTTCCAATATACATCAGGCAACATGGCTTCACTCAAAATTGTTCTTTATATCTCTTGAACAATTATATTCTTCCTTTCCACTACTCCATTTGGTTGAGGAGTTCTAGCAATAGATAGATGCCTCTTTATTCCATGTTCTTCACAAAATTCCTCAAATTCATTTGATGTAAATTCACCACCTCTATCAGATCTTAAACACTTGATTCTAGCATTCATTTCATTTTCAACCATTGACTTTAAAATCTTGAACCTACTAAAAGCTTCTAATTTTTCTTTTAAGAATGTAACCCATGTCATCCTAGACAAATCATCAATGAGAAACATAAAATACATTTCATTGTGGAGACTCTTTATCTTCGTAGGTCCATACAAATCAGTATCAATCAATTCCAATGGAATTGTAGAAGAATACTCAAACTTGGTCTTGAATCATATCCTTGTCTGCTTCCTACTATGACACTCTTTACACAAGGTACTTGCAGGCTTGATAAACTTTGACATATCTCTTACTTCTCGCATGGAGTTTATCTTCACAAGGTTATCAAAGTTGATGTGTCCCATCCTATTGTGCCACAACCAACATTCATTTATTTTTCCTAAAAGATAGATTCTTGCATTAACATCCTTTAGGTTGTACAAGTTTTTTATGTCCTAGATCCTTCTGCCACCAATTTACCAGAATTTTCTCTTCTAAGTTCACACCCTTGGTCATGAAATATAAGATTGTATCCTTTAATGCACATTTGACTTACATTGAGAAGATTGTGTTTGAGACCCTCTACATAGATAACACCTTCTATCCTATATTTTTCATCAATACTTATGGTGCCCTTTCCACAAATATTTTTCGATGAATTATCTCCAAACTTTACTAATCTGTAATTCCACTTAACAAGATTGATGAATGTTCTCTTTCCACCTATCATGTGGCTTGAACATCCACTATCTATTACCTAGAGGCTTTTTTTCCCTTGAGCATGAAATGCTATTTGGACAACCATTTGGAAGTTTCATTCTCCTTGACTTTCTCAATAACATCTGCCATCTAATTTTCTAATTTTTCTATTCCACTTCTGCAATATTTTTCTTGATGTCCAACATTGTTGCAGATTTGACATATCACATTGACATCCACTAGTAAAGCAAGAGAATTCCTACTCAAATTTCTTCTAAATTGAGAGAAGATTCTAAATCCTCTTTCATAAATAGATTCCATTTCTTTCAATGAAGGTGGTTTTTCATAACTATTATCATCAAAAGAGGATGTGTAACTAGCATCCATTGTAGAATTAGGAGTAGTTGTAGTGGTGAAATTAGATGTTTAAGGAAAGTATATATTGGAGATTGTGTGGATGTTACCGAGACATCTTTCAATTCTTCAAACTTTGATGGTGAGATTTTGTACTCCCCAATGAAGGTAGATGTAAAATCTAATGAACCCCAATCATTGCCAAAGATATTTATTGTAGGTGAATCACAATCATTAATTTACTTATCATGTGAATACAATGGTTCCACTTTTGAAGATGGAATCAATGTATTAAAGGGTTTATAACTAGGATCTTTATGTCTAGTTTCAATTTGTAAACCTTATAATTTTGTATCTACTTTAACTATTTAAACATTGTTATATGTTTATTTCATTATGCGGTGAAGGGTAAAAGGGGCTCCTCCCATGACATGAATCCATGGTCTACCAAGAAAAAGGTTATATGAAAGAGAATTAGGCATGATATGGATAAGGGTAGGTAAGACCATGGGTCCTACTTTAATATGTGATGTTATTGTTCGTTATGGTTGCCTATCAACATTATCAAAACCATGAGTAGAAAGAACATCAAGTTTAATTTCACACTATATTTTTTCCATCGACCATATGATATGTTGATGGAATGATATTCCCCTTCTAGTCACATCATGGTAGAACACCTAAAATCAACCTTGCACAAACTCTGTAGAATGTGTGTGATCATCACTGATATAAAAATGATACTCCCTTATGATCTTTTTGTCATTCTCTATACTATCACTAGCATGAATGCATGCTATGTGCATAAATATAGCAACCTATGTGGAGTTGTAATATTGTGATTGCACCTCATGTTGTGATTGTAGATTGTATTTATCTTCAAAGTCAACAACTAAAACGATGCTACCAAGTAGAAATGTGTCCTTAAATAACTTGAATTGCAAGTCCAACCATCGATCTCTATGGGTATTCCTTGCATACTCATACACTATATTGTCATGAAATATAGACATAAACTAATACACTATAATCTTTTGAATAACCAATTCACACCTTTTTGCTTCTTTACCATATTTTGTATTGTAGGCTATTGTCTTATACTTGTCAAATTCTACTAGTTCATTCCCAACCACATGTGCACTTTTCATATGTTCACATATTGGCATATGTTGCAAGCCACCACAATGATGACATGTGCCATCCAAGCATAATTTCTTGTAGAATAATTGACCTTCCTCTCTTTCACATAAAATTATTGATATGAAATCTCTTGAAGATGTAGGTGGAGCATGTATGCTACAATCCTACAAAACATTTTTAGTGTGAAAATCTAAACATATACATCAATAAACATCAAAATGGTTAGAAAACTCAATATGTACTCTACAACAACAAGTAGTGTGTGTGTGATTTATTTTGACATAGAAAGGCTTTAGCATTTCAAAAACTCTTTGACAAATTTTAACTTGAGGATACATCTCTAGAAATTTACCAATTAATTGTGTTTGAGTCATATCCAAAAAATGGTTTGGATGTGGCTCACAGTTTCAACTACCAATTCTCCTTCTTACCAGATCTCTTTGATTCGGAGATACCCTTGTGTTATTCTTCCAAGTCTTCAATTAGGGATCTCAATGCTTCAACAATTGGTTTATCTTTTCATGGTAGTCTCCCCAAGAATTCCCATAATTCATTTTCATCAACTCCCTCAATTCTTTGGCTCCTTCCAGCAGCTCTCGATAAAGTTTTTCTATTTATTCTCAATGCTTGGCTTGTATTTCTAATGAGACGATCTTTCTTCATTTTGATTAATTACTATTGTTGATGTACTGACACATCGTGCGACATTACTATCTTTGGTGCATGAGGTGGTACCCACACTCTCATATGCACTCATTATATTCTTCACAATAGATTTGTCACTTGAAGCTTCTGATGTTCTTGGCACAAGAATCTTCATAATTGACCTATAATTTAGATTTTTCATTATTTCAACAAATATTTGACATCTTGGGGTTTCATTTAATGTTTTAAAGAAAAATCTCTAGATCTTATTAGCATATCTTCTACAAGTATGTTTTGGAATCTTATCATCCATTAGAGCTGCAAAATATTCTCATCAATATCAATCAAAAACTTGGGCTTTCTACACAAAATTCTAGGAGGTGTTCTCAAAGGTAAATTTTCCTCAACATTAGGAATTTCATCAATATTTAAATGAGATGAGATAGATGGTGTACCTTTGATTGGAGATGGAATAGATGACGTACCTTGAAGTTAAGATGGAAAAGATGGCATACATCCTACTTCACATGTGAGTGATGATGTACTTTCAAGTTGAAATGTGGTAGATGGTGTCCCTCCATCTTGACTTGGGGTAGAGGACATTTCTCCAACTATGAGATTCAAATCTCTCATTGCACGAATTTTTTGCATTTGTTTCCTTTGTACCACCAATCTTGTATCTCTTGTCAATGGATCATTTTCCTCTTGAATTGGCATGTCTTCTATTATCATGTTCAATTTCCTTCTTTCATGAAGTTTCCTCATTTCTTCTATTTTCTTTGCATTCAATGCTTCCTACTCATTTTGTGTTAGATGACGTGTCAGAGATCATTTCTTTGGCATGATGAAGAATTGTATATGTATCATGAAAAAGAGATAAAGACTAGCTCCACCATGGCACTACAGAGTAAATAAATATCCTACACAAATTTGAAATTAGTCATCAAATTATGATGTACAATATATGGCAATCCAAAGAGGCATTTAACAATCAAAGGGAAGCCAAATGCAAGGAGTTGCAAGTTTGATAGTAAGTGAGAGGTTTTATGTTCAAAAATGACAAACAAAGGACATTTAAGGGCATAAAGATGAACTATTTAATGATTCTAAAACTATTTTTTTTTAGTTTAGTAGGGTATTCCAATCAAAAACATAGAGAGGTGGTGTCATTAGGGCACAAATAATGAGACAAAATAATCAAATAGGACTATCATAGCTATCTTAGGACTGTTATGAGTTTATGAGGATTGACATAATTTTTTTTAGGACTGACATATGTTTCTAAGGACTGTCATAGGTTTCTAAATACTATCATAATTTTCTTAGGATTATGATAGGTCTTTTAAAACTATCACAAGTCTCTTAGGAATACCATAGGTCTCTTAGGACTATCATAAGTTTCATAGGATTGTCACTCTTGTCTTAGGATTGTTATAAGTTTTTCAAGAATGTCATAGGGCAACAAATGGCAGAGATGAGTGGGAAGAACAAACAAAGGGAGATGAAGGGAATTTAGCACATGGGCATGTGTGAATGGAACAAGCACAATCCTACAACTATGCACTTGAGTTAATATAAAAATTATTCACTCTAAAACTCTTTCCACCTCTTTGAGAATTCTCCTTGCAGCTCCTAATCATCATTGAACCAAAAAGTATCATCTATGTTACAAGTAGTCTAAATAGTACTCTAGATTGCTTTTCATTTATATAATGTATCACTTGTGAATTTATATCAAATGTAAAATAATGATTACATATGTTTTGTGCTAACTACCCTATTAAGAACTTGTCTCTTACACGATGAGTTATATCCTTATGTTTCTAAGTAAGCATCTACCTAGTGATCTTAAGGAGTTGCTACACTTTAGGCATGAATTTAGATTCATCCAATGTTCAAATGATAGGCCATCAATTTTTTCCACCTAATGGGTGACTATTGTTCTATTTAGGACTAGAGGAGTGTATGATGTATAAAGGGTAAGGGATACTAAAGTGATAGTGGTGAAGGGAAGAAGTGAGTGTATGAGTATAGACTGGGGAGATTGGGAGTGGGAGTAAAGAAAGCTAGAAGATGTATGTGAATGAGAATAAAGTGAAGCATCATGAGGGAGTTAGTATCCAAACATTTTGGTTAATTCCTTTTAGCATGTCCAAGCCATATGATTTGGTCATAAGGAGGTATTAAATATCATCAACTAGAAATAATAATTATGAATCGTCATCTAAGTTTGAAAGATCAATCTTTAATGCTTTCAAAGAATTTTACATCCATCTAAATTTTCTCTTGATTCTCAGTTGCTTCAAAGTGAGCATTGCGATTGCATGTTTTTTTCATTTTTGATGAGATATTTGGCATCATTGACCTTGAAATTTACTTGATGGTATGTTATGATAGGGCATGAAAAGGGCAGGAAAGGACATGAGGAGGGGTAGCAAATGGCATGAAGAGGGCAAAAAATGGCATGAAGAGGACATCAAAGGGCGTGAAGAGGGCAGAAAAGGGTATGAGGAGGGGCAGCAAAGGGCATGAAGAGGGTAGCAAAGGGCATGAGGAGGGGTAAGTACAAAAAGAACCATAATTATCAACCATTTCATTCAACATGTGTGAAGAAAAACTTGTAATATGATGTGATAGTTGATGTGATGTGTGTCATGGTGTATAGGGCATTTTGTTGTTGTAAATAGTGTATCCCCTACAAAGTGTAGAAGGGATTATGACACGTATGGGAATCATGTATTTGGAACTAATGTGGCTCCCACAATGTGTATGCATGACCATCTTATAATATTGATATAGATGGAATCATGAGACATAAGGCAATATAAACTTGGTATGGAATCATGACACCATATAAACTTGGTATAAAATATAATGCATCATGGAATTGGAGCTAGTGTGACATGACATATGCAAGCATGACACTATGCAAAGTTGAGTAGATAGAATCATGAAACATAAGGAACTTGAGTTGGAACCAATGTGACCCCCATGACACATGCAAGCATGATACCAAGTAAAATTTATGTAATATTGAAATATTCTAATAAGGACTATATTCTCCTTGCAAATTGAATGTGGGATTGCATCACATGGTCAATTTGACAAGAGAGAAGAAATTTGATGTTGTGATTTTGGCACACTAACTAACAATGTATTTTTTCAATGAGTTAGAGTTAAAATACAATAAAATATAATATGCATTGAATTCCTTTTGTCTAGATTAGTTTCATTTGAATATGAAAATGCCCTCTCAATAAGAAAGGATGAAAATTTATCTTCTAAGGAAGGGTATGTTGAGTAATATAAAGATAAGGATGATTAATATGATGCATTTGATTTTAATAACAAGATCTAATATAATCCCTTAGCAAAATCTAATGCATTTGATTAAGGTTATGTATGTTGAGCACTCATAATTTTGTATACTTTACAAAATCTAATACCAAGATCAACATGATAACAAAATCAAAGCATTATATAATTATGTATGATAAGAAGTGATAAAGAAATATAAGAGAATGAAGGAAAATGTAAAGCACGTGTATAAAGACTCGACATACCTTAAAACCCAATTGAGAAACTACCCAATTATGTGTAGTTTGTTTTTCTTCTTGCATCAAACTCCTCAAGAATTTGAGATTTTGACGAAGTTGTTTCCTTTTCAATGTTCAATTCTACTAAAAACTATAGAATTAACCAATCTATAATATGAAATTATAATAATAAAATCATAATTAACATTACAACACTACAAACATGAAGATTTGAGTTCATATAATCAAATTTGACATAAAATCTTTGATATTTCCTCCTTCCTAAGTTGGAAAGCAATAAAAAGGTGGTGCAAAGGTGGTGGAATGCTTAAAATTTGCATGGTCTTTCCCTAACAGCATGAATAAGCTTTTTGTTGTTGGATAACATGCACAAGCAAGAGAATAACAAAGCATGTGGTTCTGAATCATAGGTGTCATGCTATTTTGACCATTTTTTAGAAGTTTACAAAATGCACTTGTGTTATAAAATGAGCACACTTTGGCTTGCACAAAATAGTGCAAAATGTCAACTTTTCCAAAGCGTACTCACATTTTGGATTTGATGAATCTGTTAAAGTTTCTTGAACATTATCATGTCTATGTAGGGGGTTAGGTTGAGGTATATCTATGAGACCTTTCTTCAAGAAATGACAACACCTTGTAAGTGCTATGTTCGTGTTGTTTTGTGTGTGATATGAAATTTCACCATAATTCCCTTATTATATGTCATATGTGTCATTGTACATGACATGGCCCTTCGTGTGTGTGTTTCCATTCAATGCAACATTCTTATACCCTATACACTTAACCATAGACTCTCAACCCTTCCCCCTATGCCTTATACCCTCAACCCAATACTTAAGCCCTAATCCCTCAACCCTCAACCCTATACCTTAAATCTTAAACCCTAAAACCTCAACCCTCAACCCTATACCTTAAATCTTAAACCCTACAACCTCAATCCTCAACCCTCAACCCTATAACCTCACCCTTATACCCTAAACCCTAAATATTCTCCCTCAGCCTTATACTTAAGCCCTAAACCATACACTCTCAACCCTTCACCATATTCCTTATACCCTCAATCCATACCGTAAACCCTCTACCCTATAGATTAAACCCTCAACCCTAATCCCTCAACCATATACCTTATGTTGGTGTGAATAAGTCTTTTACCTAGTTTATTCCTTTACTAGGGACTTAGGGGACTTAATTCACATGTTAAGTTTACTTAGGATATTAGTTGTCATATCTAGATAAGTATTAGTTGTCTTATCTAGAATTTCCACTTTCCTAGGTAGTTATGAGTTAGTTGTCTCATGTGATAGGATTAGGACACTTGTCATGATCTTGTCTTATCCTATCTCTCATCCTTGCCTTTATAAGCAAGGCATCTCTAGCATTTGTATTGCATAGCATTGTATTGTATTGCATTGATCATATTGTATCATATTGCAATCCTTCTTTGGTGGAATAGCATCTTCCATTGTTGCTTCTCTCTATCTCTTGTGGAGGTTCTTTGGTGTTGCAAATTGAAGATCTTGGGTTGATCACTTCAACATGGTATCAGAGCTTTGAATCTGGCAAGCCCCTTCCATTTCTTTACTAGAGAGTTTCCATCAAGTTTTATTGTGATTTTTAAGTTTCTTGTATCCTATATTGCATGCTTGCATTTTGGTGAGATCTGGTGATTGCAGCGCTTTTGGCTATAGTGGCAGTATTTTAGGTTGTCCCATTGCATCCAGGAGGCTCGAAAAAGTCAGATTTGGCTTTTGTTTCACTCAATTTGGTCAACATTTGCAACTTTGGCAAAGAAGGGTTTGAAGCTCAAATCTGGTGAACAGCTTTTTTTAGGAGCACTTTGGGAAAAAAATAAGCCCTCCATTGCGTTCGGGTGGCCGTTTCTGAGAATTTTTATATATAATTTGCCTATATTGGCTGAAAGTTGTTTTCAGGGCAAAAAACATTTATCAGAGGAGGTCGTACGGCTCCCTGCAGAGGTACGCGTGCCGTCAGAAAAATTTTCAAAAAAAATTTGTTGGTATTTTATTTTTTGAAAAATTTCAAAACAAAAAAATATATAAAAAAAAATTCAAGCACTCTAAGCGTTGTACATAGCAGCGGGGTCCGCATTTTTTATAAGTCGTCAACCGCTAGGAGGGCGGCCAAACAAACCACTAGGCAACGGTCATATCAACCGCCGATGCCAGCATAGACCACCCAGAGATACCGCCATGTGACCAGCCAGCACAGAAACCGCTAGCGGGTTTCGAGACCGCCAATTTTATTTTATTTTTGCACTGTGCAATGCATGGTCATATTGGTGGCCGTCGGCTAGCCCCCGAGGGCTTAAAATTTGCGCCTAGTTAGTGACCTTTTTTTTCTCCTGTTTAGTCTTGAAGGTCCTTTTATAGGCTTTGTTTTCAATTTTGCATAACTTTTTGCCACGGAGTCGGATTTTCGAAAACAAGATATCGTCAGAAAGCTGGTTCGACGAACTTTGTAATGGTATAGGTGATTTTTCCATATTTTGACATTTTTGGCCAGTTTTTTCAGCTTGAAGGTACAAGTGCATTTATTGCTTGTTCTTGGCGTAACTTTTGCAAACGAAGTCAAAATTTAGCAAAAAATATTTTGAAATTGCTCATAAAATCACAAGGAATTTGTTTGTAACCTCTATTTTCAGTTTAGGCAAGCTCTTTTTTCTGAAAATTGTAAAATCACCGTGTGTTATAAACGATTGATTTGAGCTTGTCACTTGTAAAAATTGCAAAATTTCTTCATTGTAATATGTTGGGGGGGTTACAAAATCAATTTTAATACATTCTGGGGGTGTGAAAGGCACAATTTAAGTGCCACATTGACTTCTTTCTTTTGGTGTTCATGGCAGATCTAAGGCAAATTGAATCACTCACTCCACACAATTATCATACATGGAAGCTAAAAATCACTCAATTGTTACAATATAAGGGTCTATAGCCAATGTTAGATGCAGAACAACCTGAATTTACAAGGGATTATGAAATTTTTTTCCATAGATGTAAAATGGATGAAGCAAAAGGGCTCATTGGCTTACATGTATCTGATAATTTTTTGTTTCATATTTCTGAGTGCAAAACACCTAAGAATGTTTGGGATAAACTTGAAGAATTTTATGGTAAAACAAATCATTTCAGAGCCTTGCAACTTCAAGCAAAACTACAATCCCTCTCTCCAGATCCATTTCCTTCAATTCAGGATTTCCTTGCACAATTCAAGATGATTTTGTCACAATTGAAAGGATGTGGACATGATGTATCTAGTGATGAATGTATCTTCTTGATTCTATCTAAGTTAAAGGGCTCTTATCAAGTGTTTTCTTCTACTTTCTATTCAACTATGGATGCAATGGGGAAAGATTACAAAATGCCTACATTTGAGTTGTTTTGTGAGTGTCTTACTAGGGAGGAGGCCAAGTTGATTCAGTTGGATGCCTTACCTAATTCTAAGAATCATGCTCTAATGGCTCAATCATCCAAGGGTAAAGGAAAGAACAAGAAGAAGCCCAAAGTAGAATCATCTTCTGGTAGTGAGAATCCCTCCAAACCGAAGCTGAAGAACAATCAGAAGTCCACTCAATCTCCTTCTTCTTCTACCTCTGGAGATTCTTCTTCCAAGTCCAAGAAAAAGAAAGGAGATCCTTGTTCATTTTGTGGAAAAACTGGGCATGATGCAACTCATTGCTTTAAGAGATTAGAGGCCTTGGAGGAAGCTATGAAAAAGCACAACATTTCAGTGGCTAAGCCTTCTTCCATGGGCAAAGGGCAAGCTCTTTCAGCATGGGCCATTCATTCATCTTCAGATAGTTGGATTCTTGATTCAGGTGCTTCACATCACATGACCAATTCATGTGATCTTCTTGATTCCATTGTTCATACTTCTACTTCTCAGATTGCAGTTGGGAACTCTTCACATATTCTAGTTTTGGGGACAGGCTCCATTCAGATGCTAGATGGGTGCATTGAGGATGTTCTTCTTGTTCCTAATATCTCAACGAATCTACTTTTCATATCTCAGATTTGTCATTCTAGAGATGGGAAGTTAGTTGAGTTTACTCCATAGAATGTGACTATTAGACAGTTGCAGGATCCTGAGAAGGTTGTTGCTACAGGGATAGTTGATCATGAGAACCATTTGTATCAATTTTATGGATTTGAGTCTCCATCGGGTTCATGTTTTGTTGCTCATGTTGATTCAATGAGCAAGCTTTGGCATGAGAGATTTGGGCACTTGAACTACAGATATCTTCAGCAGATGCAAGCACATAACTTAGTGGTTGGTCTTCCTAAGATCACTTGCACAGATGGTGTTTTTCAAGGTTGTGTTCTTGGAAAGCAACATCAAGATCCTTTTCCTAAGGGTCAAGCTACTCGTGCAACCACACCCCTTGAGTTGGTCCATAGTGATCTCATGTCATTCCCAACTCCTTCTTTTTTAGGGGCTAAGTATGTGCTCACATTCATTGATGATTTTTCCCACCAGACATGGGTCTATTTTCTAAAGCTCAAGAGTGAAGTCCTCACCAACTTCAAGACCTTCAAAACATTTGTGGAGAAGCAGTCAGGTTTTTCTCTTCGACAAATACGCACAGATAATGAGGGGGAGTATGTCAATTAGGAATTTCAAGATTTTTGCAGTGAGCATGGTATTCTTCATCAGCACACAGTTCCTTACACTCCTCAACAGAATGGTGTGGCGGAGAGAAAGAACAGGACTCTCAGGGAAATGGCCAATTGTATGATTCAGTCTAGGTCCATGACACCTGCATTTTGGGATGAAGTTTTCAATTGTGCCAACTATATTTAGAAGCGTATGCCCCACAAGGCAGTGTAGAATATGACCCCTAAGGAGGCTTGGTCTCATCGCAAGCCTAATGTATCCTTCATCAGAGTATTTGGTAGTGAGGCTTGGGCATTCATTCCGAATGGTCGGCGTAAATCCATGGAGAAGAAGAGTCAGCGGTACATTTTTGTTGGCTATTGTGAGGATGTGAAGGCATACAAATTGTTTGATCCTGACACATGAGAGGTTCATTTCTGACGTGATGTTTAGTTTGTTGAGACCTTCACCCAGTCAGATCCTCCTTCGACTTCTTCTTCATCACAACCTACTCAATCTTCTTCAGTTGATGATACTTTGCTACTTGAGGAAGATTTTGATGATGGTCTTGATGCACCTCCTCCTCATTCACCCACTAGGCCACGATGGGCTTGAGTTACTCTTGAGGAGGCTAGTCCTCTTGTTGGTGATCCCACAGACACTCGCCACACTCGTTCTCAGACTTCTAGAATCAGTCTTTTGAGTCATGTTGTTTTAGATGATCCTCAAAAGTTTTTAGATGCTTTAGGTATTCTAGAGTGGGATAGTGCTATGGCTAATGAGTATTCTTCCTTGATGAAGAATCATACTCGGGATCTTGTGCCTCTTCCTAAGGGAAGAAAGTTGGTTCGATGCAAGTGGGTGTATCGTACCAAGTATGCAGCAGATGGTTCCATTGAAAAGTACAAGGCTCGTCTTGTTGCAAAGGGGTTTTCTCAGGTTGAAGGGATTGACTATTCCAAGACCTTTGCTCATGTTGCCAAGATGGATTCTATTTGCCTTGTCCTTGCTATAGCTGCATCTCAGGGATGGTCAGTGTATCAAATGGATGTGAAGAGTGCCTCCTTGCATGGGGATATTCATTAGGATATCTACATGGAGCAACCACCAGGTTTTGTGCAGGACTCTTCACTTGTTTGTAGGCTTCGACGTTCATTGTATGGTCTCAAACAGGCCCCTCGGGTTTGCTATGAGAATATGGATAGTTTCTTGCTTTCTTCTGGCTACACTCATTGCCATTCTGATCCCACAGTTTATACTCAGAGACATGGAGAGGATCTACTCATACTTGTGCTCTACGTGGATGATTTGATTCTCACAGGGATTTCTACTTCGATGATTCAGAGTACACAATGAGGATTGATGGAGCAATTTGATATGATCGACCTTGGTCTTTTGCATTACTTCCTTGGTCTTTAGGTCCATCAAACTTTTGAGGGGATCTTCATTTTCTAGCATAAGTATGCTCTTGATTTTCTCCAGAGATTTGGCATGGCTGATTGCAAGCATGCCCCTACTCCATTCCAGTTAGGTGTTGTACTATCTACCAGTTGCACTACTCCTACAGTTGATCCTACCTTGTATCGGTAATTGGTTGGCAGTCTTTTGTACTTGACACATAGTTGTCCTGATATTTCCTTTGTGGTTGGACTTGTCTCTCACTTCTCACAAGAGCCTCATGAGAGTCATTGGAAATCTTCCAAGCGTATCTTGAGATACATTCAGGGCACTACGCATTTCGGCATTCACTACACTTCAGGTGCATCTCATATGGTGGGCTTCACTGGCTCAGATTGGGCCGGTGATGTCAATGATTGGAAGTCTACTTCTAGCTTTGTCTTCTGCCTTGGTTCTGGTCCGATTTCATGGTCATGCAAGAATCAGAATGCTATTGCATTATCATCAACAGAGGCTGAGTATCAAGGTGCAGTGTTGGCTAGTCAGGAGGTTTTGTGGCTTCGTCAGTTGATGACTGAGTTTGGATTCCCTTCCACTCATCCCACTACTCTTTGGTGCGACAATCAGAGTGCCATTCATATTTCATGCAACCTAGTGGAGCATCAGCGTACTAAGCATATTGAGATCCACATGCACTTCATCAGGCAGCTCATCCAGGATGGTGTTCTCAGCTTGGAGTATTTTCCTATAGATCAGCAGGTTGCAAACATCTTCACTAAACCTTTGGCATCGCCTCGTTATCTTCAGTTGCGATCGATGCTAGGGGTGAAGGAATTTTTCCTTGGGGGGTCTTGAGGAGTCCTCCTTCCTTCATTAGTTTTTTAGCCTTCTTTGTAGCTTTTTCTCTCTTTTGGAGAGGAGTTTTCTCCCACAGGGTTTTTCTCCTTTTCTTCGCTTATGAGAGTTTTTTGTACATGGGTACCTCATCAGGCCTAGTTGTTAGGACCCATCTTTTGCATGTATGCATTGGTTTGTACCTCCCTAAGTTGCACTTAAGGGGGGTGTTGGTGTGAATAAGTCTTTTACCTAGTTTATTCCTTTACTAGGGACTTAGGGGACTTAATTCACATGTTAATTTTACTTAGGATATTAGTTGTCATATCTAGATAAGTATTAGTTGTTTTATCTAGAATTTCCACTTTCCTAGGTAGTTATGAGTTAGTTGTCTCATGTGATAGGATTAAGACACTTGTCATGATCTTGTCTTATCCTATCTCTCATCCTTGCCTTTATAAGCAAGGCATCTCTAGCATATTTTGTATTGCATAGCATTGTATTGTATTGCATTGATCATATTGTATCATATTGCAATCCTTCTTTGGTGGAATAGCATCTTCCATTGTTGCTTCTCTCTATCTCTTGTGGAGGTTCTTTGGTGTTGCAGATTGAAGATCTTGGGTTGATCACTTCAACACCTTAAACCCTAATCCCTTAACCCTCTACCCTATACATTAATCCCTCAACCCTCAACCCTCAACCCTAATCCTTATCCCTAAAATTTAAACCCTCAATGCTCAACCCTTAAACCCTTAAACCCTAAACCCTCAACCCTAATCCCTCAACCTTATACCTTAAACCATAATCCCTCAACCCTCAACCCTTAAACCCTAATCTCTCAACTCTCAACCCTTTAACCCTCAACCCTATACCCTATACATTAAACCCTCAACCCTAATCCCTCAACCCTATACCTTAAACCCTAATCCCTCAACCCTTAAACACTAATCCCTTAACCCTCAACCCTTAAACCCTCAACCCTCAACCCTCAACTCTCAACCCTAATCCATATCCCTAAACCCTCAACCCTATCCCTAAACCCTCAACCCTCAACCCTTAAACCCTCAACCCTCAACCCTATACCTTAAATCCTAAACCCTCAACCCTTAACCCTCAACCCTAATCCCTCAACTGTATACCTTAAACGATAAACCATACACCCTACAACCTCAACCCTCAACCCTACACTCAATCCCTAATTCATCAACCCAATATCTTAAACCCTAATAGACCCATACCCTATGCATTTAGCCTTGGACACTCAAACCTAAACATTATGCCTCAACCCTTAGCCCTCTACTTATAGTGTAGAAAAATGTACACCTTTACATTTTCACTCTATGTTTGGATCCCTTAATTTAATTGGACTTAATTAAGCCTCTAATTGACCCAATTATGCATTTAAAAGCCTAATTAATCTCGTTTTCCAAAAGGGGAACCTATATTAAACAATTACAAACATTAATTAAATTGCCTTGGAAATTGAGTGTCCTAGATTTAGGTCCTAGGACCCATTCACTCAAGGGAAAATGGGTCCTCATTAAGTTGAGGATCACAATTTTTAATATAGTTTTTGTGGCATTTTTATGATTCAAATTCAAATTGCAATTGTTAGCCTTTGATGTTTAATTATCGATAAATTAGAAAATCAGCTATAAAAACAATTATTTTATCAATTCAAAACATCTAGCATTAGGGAAACTTTCACAAGAGCAAAAATTATTGTCAAAAATGTTCAAGAGAATATTTATTCGTCTTCTACATCAGCATTCAAGATCTCAGGCATCATGTCAAATTTATTTTCATCTATGTATGTCTTTAGAACTAACATTGTGGTGTAGGTTTCAAGCATTTAAGCATCAATTCAAGCATCAAGATCAACATCCAATCAAGCCATTTCATGCAAGATCAAGACCTTAGAGAGATGTTTTAGACTTTAGTTCTCTAAGGATCTCCATTCAAGGGTTTGGTGAGTTGCAACATAGCATTTTTCATTCATCACTCCTTCCATTCATGTTTCATTTCATTTCAAGGTTTAATTACCAAAAGAGGGTTTGACCAAGGAAAAACCTCATTCACCAAAAACAAACAATTTTTCCCTTTTTGTATGTGCATATTTGCAGGTGAACAAGGATTGAAGATTGATCAAAAGTGAAATTTTACAAAGTTGTCAAAGTTGTCATCAAAGTTGTCAAAACATGGAATCTTACTTGCAGAATTTAATTTTGACTTTCCAAAAGTGAGATTCGAAGAAATCAGGAGTGCAAATTATGAGTAGAGGAATGTGAACTCAAATTTTGGATCCCTGTAGCAGGACCCATTCGCCCTAGGGTGAATATGTCCTAGGAGGACACTCAGCAATAGCTTTTGGTGATAGGTGCACGGTGTCTTATCCCTCTCGGATCTATCAGAATTCTATTGTTTTTTATTATTTTATGCTTTAAATTGATGATTCAAGTTTTACATTGCATAATTGAGTTCATTTACTATTTTTAGTTTTTCTCCCCAAGTGTTGTTCAGACAAATTTTACCCCATCTTGTCATAAGGAAATTTGCAAGATCTCCAATAGGGTTGACTCACCCAGGGTTGAAAGACAATCCTACCTTTGGGGATCTCATTTCCTAATGAAATAAGAAAGATAGGTGCATAACATCACACCATTTTAATATAGAGAAGCCCCTAT
Source organism: Sequoia sempervirens (assembly GCA_007258455.2). NCBI lineage: Eukaryota > Viridiplantae > Streptophyta > Pinopsida > Cupressales > Cupressaceae > Sequoia > Sequoia sempervirens. Next base: position 70,139,688 of record VDFB02058242.1, read on the forward strand.
TTTTCTTGATTTCATTTTGGTGAACTTGACATTCTTGCACTATAAAAATTTTGATTTGGAGTTCATTCAAACCCTAGATCTAGGATTTGCAATAGTTCGCATTGCAATGCATTAGTTTGCATTTCATTTAGGGTTGTTAAATTTGCTTTAATTTCCATCTCATTTAGGGCTTTAAATTTACATTTTGCATTATTTAAAATCAAAAAAATCAAAAAATTGCTTACATATTACATTGATTTTGCATAGTACTTGCATATTAGTGTATTTTCAGCCATTTACATCAAAAAATTTAGTTAAAATTGCATCCAAAAATGTGTCAACTTGTTCATCATTTATCATTAATTTCATATTCATTAGGACACCAAAATCTAGAAATTTTGTCACAAAAACCACAGTTTGCAATCTAGAACGAAGAACATAAACAATAACTTGGAATTTGCATTTTTCATTTTTAAAAACCTTGTACAAGGACGGATTCGCCCTTGGAAAAATGAGTCCTTGAGGGAATATCACAACCAACTTTTCTAAGCACTTTTGTGGTCCTATGCACTTCCCAGATCTGCTAGTAAATTACTGCTTTAGTCTATCAATTTTTGGGAATTTTTGTTTTACGCATTAGGTCTAATCATCCATTTTAACATATCACCTCTTATGCAACCTTATGTTGTTGGAAAGAGCACTCACATCCATAATCCTTCGGCACAACCACCATTATGTGGTGTAACAAGGGTTAGTTTGGTGAGAACTTAGTTTTTTTCATTTACATTTGTGAATCCTTTACTTAATCTAAGTGTTACATCCAATTGTGGCTAAATTGGGTGAATTTATTTAGTTCATTTGCATGCTCACTTTTTCACATGCACATCTATGGCATGCCTGGTGGGGCATACATCCCTTTTAACTAATTTATTTCATATGTTTTGAGTTTTTCCATTGACAAGTTATATTGTGACAATTGCGTTCAAGACTTTGATAGTTTCATCCTATAACTCTAGTTTTATCTAGCATTATACAAATTTATTTCTTAGCACTTTTTTATCTAACGTTTGATTTTTAATAGGGAAAAAAAATTATAGGCTATTATGCTACCCATTTGAACTCATTTTTAGTGTTTTGCAAGTCTAACTTGTGGTTTGTAAGCTTTTCTAAATTCACATAACATCATCACACATTAGTGTATTTGCTTATGAATTAGTGTATCCATTATATATATCAGTGTTTCTACTCTTCATCATTTTAAACATTTTTTTAGCATTTTCTGACCCACTAACTCTTTGTTTTCATTCAAAAAATCAATCTTACAAAGGTATATGCTACCAAATCTTTCCCTAAACACTCCTATATCATTTTTAATCTAACATTAACCATTTTATGCGTAGTGATCATATCAAGACATTTTATTTCAAATTAGCAATTTTTCTCTATGTTTTGGTGGTTATGTGCCTATCTATAAATTGGTTATTTCCTATTCCAACATATTTGTTCTCATCTTCATGGTTTTGTCCCCTAGGTCAGCAATTTCATGACAAGTATATTTTATTTTTGGTAGTTTGGTGGATGTGTCTATAAAACAACATATATGTCATAAACCTCCATTTTCTCATTCCAAGAATCTAAAAGTTCAACATTAACTTGTCCTTATAAGATTTTATCTCAAATTTAGTGTCAACTCTAAATGGGATCTTCTCTTTATACCATCTTTACCTTGTATGGCTCTTCCTTTAAGACCAACTTGTTATCAATTTCATCTTCAATTTCTCCAATGTAAAATTTCTTGGCTAGAGCCTTCACTAAATTGCTCATAGAATACTACTCTTGAGCTATTTTTTTTCATGGTGTGTACTTTGTCATTGGTTTATTCATTGTTCATTTTTCATCACACTTGTCATGCAACTCTCCAAAGTAAACACTTGTAAATTCAAATCTTCCATCTTAATTTCTTAATTCCACTTGTAGTTGTTAATCTCTAAATTGCAAGGCAACTCCTCTTTTGAAGATCTAAAAATTTTCATACACAATTTCTAAAGACCATAGAAATACTCTAATACTAAAATGATCCTTAAGCTATCAAAAATAAAATGTAGAATTCACTATAACATGATATATTATTTTTTTGCTTGCATTAAAACAAATGACAACACTTTAGAGGAGTAAATATTGTTCAAAACAAAGAAATACAATGTTAGAAATGAAAGAATTCATCATAGAACTCAAATATTTAATCTAGGAAACTAGCTTTAGGGAAAAACGAACTTAGTACCAACAATTGTTTGACTGCCTTATTAAAACCCTAGAACAAGTATGTAGATTGTGGATACAACTTAAATTGCTCCTATCCTTACTATTAAGCTCACGAACTCAATTGAATCCTCTTACTTTGATCTATACTACACTCACTCTTGTCTATAACGATGCACACCATACTCTCCACCCCTATTTGTAGATGTTGGAGCATACCCCTCGTGCACAAGGAACTCCAAACAAAATTGGAAGTGAAACGAATCAACTATCCATTTCAAATTATATTTTCCTATCAATCACAACAAAACCATCAATAATCCTCATGTGAAATTTTTGAAAGTGCCACAATGGTTTTGCTTCTATTGTGATAGTTTTGTAATTGTGTACTATCTAAAAGTGACTATTTCGCTTTGTTGACAAAATTGTGAGTTTTGTTGGTAATCTTCTTCTAAATTCATCATACTAATCATTCTTAGTCTTTTCCAAGTCCATATGGACCAACTCTCAAGTTTTGTCAACTGATTGAACTCTGAAAGAGAATTGCCTAGTTGTAGTATCTTGTGTTGATAAACTATATTTCATGTGTAACTGTATTTGCTCATTATAGTCCCTAGATCTAATACCTGATGCAACCCCCATCTCTAGTTGACTATGTGTGACAATTTCAATCATTACTTTTGTAACTATCAAAAATAAATTAATGCCTAAATATATAGGTTTGGATTTTCTCCTTAATACAATTTTATGATTTAATTTTATTTTTTCTATTTTTTTATCTGTTCAACTACTAGGTTATGATGAAGCTAATCCATTTCATCAAATTTATATAGGAATCAAAACCAGCCCCAAAACACCAATAAGAACTAAGTTGTGTTTGGGCTCTTTATGAGAACTTTTTTCTCACTAACTTATTATTTTTCTCCTTTGTAATCTCTTAAGACTTTCTTTGCCTTCGTAAATTTCCTCAAACTTGTGATTAGTATACTTTTACAAGTTATAGAATAATAATGGAAATCTACACTCCATTGACATAGCCATTATTTTGAATGCAATGTTATAAATGTCTACATCATCAAATTTGAAGAATGATTAACACTAGTATGCTAATATCACAATGTAAAGTTGATGATAGGCTAAAATGTGTGGAAGGAATAACTTATCCCCTCACTCTTTTGAATGTATCTTGCAATACAAGGTCAAAAAGATCAAACAAAAAATTGAGCACAAAAGTTTGAAACAAACACATCTAGAGGGAGAAGTACAATTTTTTTAGAAGTTTATTAATATTAGCATATGACAATGGTTTAAAAAATAATTGATTTAATATTATAATAAGGATCACAATGCAACTTCAATACCAAACTAAATTACCCAAAAATGGTAAAATGGAAGCAACAAAAGTTTCACTCTTTACCGGAAGAAGTTTTAAGTGGAAGTAACCAAAGTTTTAATATTGTTCACCTTAATAAGTCCTCTCTATCCTAATTATATTTATATTAGTTAGTGATTGATGACCTCCAAATAAGCTTGTGTGATCCTCATAGATTAAAGGACTTGTAAATAATTTAGTTTGTGAGATCCTCATAGGTTAAAGGACTTCCAAATGCTTTAGCTGTTAAAGGACATTTGAAAGTAATGATTATTTAAAAATATAGAATTCAAACTTCAACATTAGGGTATCTATCAAAGAAAATATATCATTATTCACATATCTTATGGAAATTTCAAAATGGTGCCTTCATCCATAAGAAAACAAGTTGTTACCTTACACAAAAATGCCTTGGTGTTAACAAATTTTTAAAAATATGACCAATACAAGGATGAACAGTAATACCTTCTAGGTTGTATTTCTCTAAAAAACGTGAGAAGTAGCCTCACTACACTTATAACTCTTCTCTGCTAGCACTCTTCCGACAAGCAAAACAACTTGGGTCTCTTCATTTTCATCAATGGATATCAAAAGTCATCATGATCGTCAACTTCTTTAGATTTCTATCATCTATCAAGAATCGGTCATGATAGAGCTTGTTCTACAATGGCTTTAACATTATTTCCCTTAAAAATTAAACAAAAGAGGCCTAGCTATATACTTGGAACTTAGAGATACTAATTGTATTCAAATTGGGTTTGTTCTTTGTAACCATGTAAATTTTGTGGGTTTCTTTAGACACTTTTTTACAAATAGTATATTACTTATCAAAAAAGCTAATGAGTTGGCCATACAAACAGATTGAGGGCAGCAAAAGACAAAGCAATGACATGCCAGAAAGTCTCTAAAATAAATAATATGAAACATGTCTTGAAAATATGAAGTGTAAATAAACTTCATAGAAATCGAGTAATCCAAGGTAGCACATGAGAACCAACAATAATCTATTTGGCCAACACTTAAAATCATTCAAACAAAAAGGCTTTATGTTGGTCTATCTAGAATCCAGTCCTCTATATACATCATTTGATCATAGCTTTATGTTAGTCTAGGCATGTTTCACATTGTCCATGGTTCAAATTCCTTTGCCTCTTGTCTCCCATACAACTTATAGCCTTTGCTATTCATATATCCATGTGAATAAGGATCCTCTTACACTGTGGCATCCTTATGACTAGTTCCTTTACCATGTCCACTACGGCCAATGGAAAGAAGAACAATAATCTGGTATGCATTGTGACACATCTGACAAGCCTTATACTTCCCTTCAGAGGTCTTGAAAATGTTATATGTTTATACAATAGCCCCTCGGAGTAGCTCCAACTTAATTTGTTTGGATAATTCAACACTACTACTGCAGACTTCGTTAATAGTCACTTGATTCTAGTTGTATGATCTTGATATGGTTGTCATGTTGAGAAACTGATGCAGATCAACAACCAAGAATCCTACGGGATTGTTAGTTGTTGCAGGTCCCTCACTCAACAATAAGAAAAACTAGCTTTTTAATAATAATTAAATGATTGTGAGCTCAATTTGAATTCTCCAACACTGGAGTTCACAAGAAATTCAGGAACATGTTGATTTTATTAATTAAATCTTCCAAGAGCTTGCAACAACAGTTTCTTGAACTAAACAATGAACAAGAAATCGTCTATGGGCATGCTTGTTGCCTCCAACATCAAAATATCTGCTACAAGAGATCTTCATTCAACTACAACAGCAGTAAAATCACTTCAAATTTCCCCTACTTCACTCCTGGGCGTCCCCCTGTGACTTCATAGGCAAGCTCCCTGTCAAAAACTTGTGATTTTTCCTATTCTCTCATGTTGAAGCCTTCTTAGCTGGGTGTGGCTTTTTCCTAGCGTCAAGGCTGCTTTACTAATCATTTTTCCTTCTTGGGCATTAACCTCTCATTCAATTCTGCTTGGCAAAAACCAATTGATTTTTCCAATTTTTCCCTTCACTATCTAACTCCACTACCTCCTTCCCCAGGTGCCCAGATTCCTCAACTCTCTATTCAATGCCAAATTTCAATTGCACAGAGGAGTTACAACATGCCAAGAATTGCCTCCTCTTGCGGGACTTTATGTAACTCCCAAAATTCAAAAAAAAAAAAGAATTCCAACAGCACCTCCAATTTGAATTAAATTTAAATACAAATTAATTGACACCAAGTTTGAGGAATTGAGAGGAAAATAAAATTAAAAGAAAATCACACATACAAAACAACCCAAGAAAAAATCAAAGGAAAACAAAGTTTTTTTTTTTTGGTGTGTAGGATTGCCCATGCACCCGGATGCTCCTGCACCAAACAACTTGGGTAAGAAAGAATGGGTTATGAGTGAAAGCTTATAAACGTTCATCTAGATTTGGGATTCCAAGCCTCTGAAGCTCTGAAACTGGAATCCGTGTTGCTTCTTCCATCTTCTTTCCCTTCCATTTGATCAAGTATTCCTTATATTCTTTGTCTCGTGTCTTCTTGACTGTTGTAGAGTCCATTACTTCATCAATTTCCTCTTCTTTCTTCTCTAGTAATTGTTGTTCCCATTGCTTATTGTCTTGAAAATCTAAAACCTTCCTTTCCACTAGTTTCCTCTTCATGAAAATGATATAAATCAGCTACATTGAAGATTGGTGAAATGTTCAATCCTGGTGGTAACTCTACCTCATAAGCATTAGCTAAAAACTTCTTAATCACCTTGCATGGTCCAATCTTTTTCCATTTCAATTTGTTGTAAGTACCTTGCGGAAATCTTTCCTTCCATAGATGTGTCAAAACCAAGTCCCCCTCAAATACTTGCCTCCTTAAATCAGCGTGCTCTTTGTACCTTTGGGTGCTTGTTTCCAACCTATCCTTCACCTCTCTGTGTAGTTCCTGCAAATATTCTGCATAATGCTCTGCTATAGCACTTTTCCTTCCCAAGTCAGCACCATCTCTTACTTCATGAATCCCTCTTGGATTAAATCCATAAACAATATAAAAAACTCTTACCCATTCTTCTATTGATGGAGTTATTATAAGCAAATTCATCTTGGGATAAGATCACATCCCATTGTTTTGGCTTCTCATTTATCAAACACTTCAACAAATTTCCAATACTTTGATTTACCACTTTTGTATGGCCATCCGTTTGAGGATGGTAGGCTGAACTAAAAGTCAGTTTTGTACCCAATCTCTTCCATAGAGTCTTCCAAAAATGACTAGCAAACTTTTTACCTCTATCTGAAACAATACTTTTTGGCAAGCCATGTAATCTCACTTATTTGAAAAACAAGTTGACAACATGTGATGCATCATTTGACTTCTTGGAAGGAATGAAATGCGCCATTTTTTAAAATCTATTTACAACAACAAAATTGGAGTCATTACCTTTTTGAGTCTTCGACAACCCAAGAATGAAATCCATACTCACTTCCTCCCATGGTCTCTTTGAAATTGATAAAGGCTGATATAACCCCATGTTTTGACTTGTTCCCTTTGCATATTGACAGATTGAACACCCTTGCACAATTCTCTTCACATCCTTACTCAGTTGTGGTCAATAGTACCCTTCACTAAGCTACCCCAAAGTCTTGTCCACTCTGAAGTGTCTTCCAAGTCCACCACTATGTTTTTCTCTAATTAAATTCTCTCTCATGGATCCTTTTGTAATGCACAACTAATGTCCCTTAAATAACAACCCTTCTTGAATGAAATACTCCAGCCATTTGGTTCTCTCCCTTTCCATTGGACATGTACAAGTTGTCCATGCTTCACCAAAATCAAGGTCACCCTCATACATTTCCTTCATTGATTCAAAGCCCACAAAATTCACTTTCATTTCTCTCAACAAAAAGCACCTCCTATTAGCATTTGCTACATGATTTGATTTCCCACTCCTATTCTTCAAAACAAAAGAATAACTTTGAAGAAAATCAACCCACTTCATATGCCTTTTATTTAACTTATTTTGACTATTGATAAATTGTAAAGCATGATGATCAATATAGAGAACAAACTATGTGGGTGGCAGGTAGTGCCTCCACTTCTTGAGTGCTTGAACAATAGCATCGAACTCTTAGTCATACACTGAATACTTTATCTTCACCTCATTTAACTTCTCACTAAAGTAGGCTATACGTCCTCCTTCTTGACTTAGAGCTCGTATGGTTGTCCCACTTGCATCACAATCAATTTGAAACACTTCGTTGAAATCTGGTAATGCTAGAATGGGTTGTTCGGTCACCTTTTCTTTCAATATGTTTAAACTTCTTTCAATAGTAGCTGCCCACATGAATTATCTCCTTTCTCTATTCATTGTATCAGTAATGGGGGCACATATACTACTAAAATTTTTGATAAACTTCCTATAGAAGCTAGCCAAACCATGAAAACTCTTTGCTTCAAATTGCTCCTCGGTGTTGGCCAACCTAGTATTGCCTAAACCTTCTCTGGATCCATCTATAGACCTTCCTATGAGATCACAAAACCCAAATATATCAACTCCTCTTTCATGAAGCTACATTTCTCGACGTTAGCCAACAACTTCTCATCCCTTAATCTTTGTAGAACAGACTTCACATGTTTTAAATGCTCTTGCCTTTCCTTACTAAAAACCAAAATATCATATAAGTAAACAATCACAAACTTACCAAGGAATGGCTTCAACACTTCATTCATCAACCTCATGAAAGTACTTGGAGCATTTGTAAGTCCAAATGGCATAACTAACCATTTATATAATCCTTTCTTGGTTTTGAAAGAAATTTTCCATTCATCTCCTTCTCTAATCCTAATTTAATGATATCCACTTTTTAAATCAATCTTTGTGAAATATCTAGCCCTACTCGAACAATCCATCAGATCGTCCATACGAGGCAATGGAAACCTATACTTGATGTTATCTTATTAATAGCTTTGGAATTTGTGCACGTACCCCTTCTCCATCCTTTTTGGGTGCCAAAAATATAAGTACTACACATAGGCTTAAACTTTCCCTTAAAAAGCCTTTGTCCAATAACTCTTGCACTTGCTTGTTTATTTATTCATTCTCCTTGCGGCTCATTCTATATGCTTCGTTGTTTGGTAGACTTGTTTCCGGTATCAGGTCCATACAATGGTTCACACTTCTCATTAGTGGTAATCCATCCAGAAGATCCTTCATCAAAATATCTTCATATTCTTGCAACATCTCTTTGATTTCTTTGGGTACCTCTAGTTCTTCATTTGATGTCCCAACTTCTTGTGGCTTGGAAACTAAGGCATAATGCACTTCTTCCCTTAGCTCCTTCAAAAATTGTTTTCCAGTGATCATACACCTTGGCATCACTACCCACTTCATTTTGTTTCTCTTTTAGCTAGTTCAAGACATACTTTTTCTTGTCCTTAACAATGGTATAAATATTTGCTTCACAATTATGTGTAGATTTTTTGTCATATTGACACAACTTACCCAAAAGGAGATGGCAAGCATCCATTGGTATCACATCACACATAACTTCATCTTGGTAATTTTCAATCTGAAAAACTCACCAAACATTGCTCACCTACCAAGAGTTGATGTCCCTTTTGCAACCAAGTAACCCGATATGGATTTGAGTGCTTTGTTTTCTCCAACTTACACCATCTCTTGTCACACCAAGTTATATGTACTACCGTTGTCCACAATTATGGTGCAACACTTCCCTCGAGACTTACAAATGGTCTTGAATAGACTCCTCCTTTGTGTTGGTTCCGGTTGCTCCTTCTCTGGTTTTAAAAGCACTTTCTTTCACATAAAAATTTCTCCATCTTCTAGGTCTACTAGCTTTGTTTCATCTTTAGCTTTAGCAGTGAAAGTCTTCCCAATATTGATCTGTCCACCCTCTTATTGTATTTGAGGGCATTCAAAGGCCCAATGACCTACTTCCCCACAATTAAAAAAAGCTTCGAAAAACCCCCTTCCTCTTCCATATTCTCCTCTACCCCTTGAAGTTTTGCCTCTCCCTCTAATAGAATCTCCTCTTCCCCTTGCATTTGGGCCTTAATTTGTTTGAGCCCAACTTGTTTCTTCTTCTTTAAGTGGTTGTCCTCTCCCACTATTTACTTGCCCTCTTCCTGGTGAAGGCTTGCCCTTTCCTCTAAAATTTTGGTGTGATCTTGCTAACTTTTCTTTGGCCTTAAGTGGATACCAGTAGGCTTCTACTGTTCTTATTATGACCATGCTAAGTTCATCTTGAATAGCAATTTGCAACCTATTCTTCATCATCTTCAACATGCCCAGCACAAATGTGTATTTTGTAGAATTCCTTTATATAATCCATGACACTCAAATCTTTTTGTTTCAAATTTTGTAGTCTCTTAAACAAACTGATGTTGTAATCCATAGGTAAAAAATTGGCTTTCAACTTCAAGACAATCTTATCCCATAATTTAATCTTCTCCTTTCCATTTCTCTGTCTTTCAATTTGTGTGTGATCCTACCCACAAGGATGTCCCTTCAACCTTGTGCAAACATACTTCACTTTCTTTTTATCCTCAAAGGATTCTAAATCAAAATACTTATCCATCTCCACAATCCAATCAATGAATTCTTCTAGATTCAAAATTCCACTATAGCTCGGTGGATCCATCATTGGCTTACTTCCAAGCTTAGACAAAACTTGCAGGAATCTATCATCTTGTGCATCTTCTCCTCCTACCTCTACAACTTTTGGTACTTCCTCTTCTTCTTCACTAACATCAACAAGAATTCCTCTTCATTGGGATGTTTCTATGGCTTCTAGCCTTGTAGTGATTCATCTTAGCATCTCCGGAATTGTCGGATTTCCTTCTCCTCGTGGGTGTCTTCGTCTACCCCATCCTCTATATGCCATGCTATTTTCAATCAACCTAGCTTTGATACCAATTGATGCATATCAACAAACAAGAATCCTACTAGATTGCTAGTTGTTGCAGATCTCTCACTCAACAACAAGAAAAAGTAGCTTCTTAATAATAAAATTAAATAATTGTGAGCTCAATTCAAATTCTCTAACACAAGAATTGACAAGAAATTCAAGAACAATGTGTTGTTTTTATTAATTAAATCATCCAAGAGCTTGCAACTACAATTTCTTAAACTAAACAATGAACAAGAAACCATCTACATGCATGCTTGTTGCCTCTAACATAAAAATATCTGCTACAAGAGACCTTCATTCAACTACAACAGCAGCAAAGCCACTTCAAATTTCCCCTACTTCACTCCTAGGTGTCCCTCTTCGACTTCACAAATTCCCCTTCAAAAACTTGTGATTTTTCATATTTTCTCTTGTTGAAGCCTTCTCCTTAGCTGGGCATGGCTTTTTCTTGGCATCAAGGCTGCATTACTAACCTCTTTTCCTTCTTAGGTGTTGACAACCTCTCCTCATTCAATTCTGCCTGCAAAAATCAATTGATTTTTCCAATTTTTCCCTTCACTATCTCACTCCACTACCTCTCCTCTCTCCCTATTCAATGTCAAATTTTAAATGCACAAAGTTACAACATGTCAAGAATGGCCTCTTATTGCCTAGGCAGGGGACTTTATGTAACTCCCAAAACTCAAAAAAAATAAAAACAGACAATTTTCCAACACCTCCACTCCAATTTGAATTAAATTCAAATTCAAATTAATTGACTCCAATTTTGAGGAGTTGAGAGGAAAATGAAATTAAAAGAAAATTATGCCTACAAAACACAACCCAAGCAAAAATCAAAGGAAAACAAAGATTTTATTTTTATTTTTGTGTGCAAGATTGTCCATGCACCCGGATGCTCCTACATCAAAAATCTACATCAACACTCCAATCTCATGGCCTTCACATGTATGTAAATTAAAGTGAAGAGTTTTAGCTTATTTAACTTCGTTTTTTATAAGATAAGTAGCATTTACAAGGTGTTGTACCCTTTACATGAAGAGACAAGTAGGGTTTTGAAAGGGTCCAGAACCTTAAACAAAAAGGAAGCGACCAAACACCAAAGTCATAAACTTTGCCAACAAAACAAAGAAACAGAAACAACAGTCACACTGCAGAAACACAGCAAACTTACAACCAGCACCTAGTTACCAAGTAACCAGGAGCAACAGAACTCAAAGGACCAACCACAATCCTAAGTCAAATACAAAATGTAACAAAGGCGATGAGTCAAAGAAGGCTAACCCAACCGCAAACTCCATCTCCACCTCTATAGGAGACAAGAAGAGCAAACAAAAGTTGAAGCACCAAAGTCACCATTCCAGCAACCCAAAAACTCTCCACCTCAATAAGAGAGTTTGAAGGAAAACCAGAGCCAGCAACCACCCCTTGCAACAACAACAGTCCCCACCAACTAAATCGAACTCCACCTCTATAGGAGCAAGCTCCACCTTCCCAAGTCCACAACATCCACCTCTAAAAGGAGCAAACTCCACCTCTAAAGGAGCCATAATTTGAGGACCCAAAAGGAGAGAATGAAGAAAAGAAGAAAGGGTGACAGTTGTACAATTAACCCCTGAAATCAACAGGGTAGTTCGAGCCAGTAAGATCCCCAAAGGAGCTTTCAAGACAGCCCCCACTAAACAACTCTACAAACAATAGCTAACCGTAAGCAAAGACATAGTCACCAAAAACACCCAAGCTTCAAGAAAACCAACTTGCAGCCACAATCCAAAAGCAAAACAGAGGGGAAAATGCACCCTATCTGACTTGACATAGTCATGAAAATCCATAACTTTCATAACCCATAACAAAAAAACCTTCCCCCAGAGACTAGCAATCCACATAGAATCGGTCAACAGCTAAGTACAAGCCTTGGCTCGAAAATAACCCAAACCCTTGCACACATAAACACCACAAGAGCAGGGGAAAACCAAGCCAAGGCAAGCACTCATCATAGCTAAACACCCCAACAAAAGAACGGAAGAAGCGTCACAAAGACCAAGAACTCCCTTCATCAAGAGAGTCAAGCAACTCCCCATCACCAAGGAGAAAGCAAGGACTGAAAGAGGGTGGAACAAAATCCGCACAACCCGAAACTTAAACCCCAGAGGCACAAGAGCAACAAACCAACACCCGTGAGACACCAACACAGGGTGAGGAGGAAGATCAACCCTCACCCTCACGACAACCAACAGAGACCCTGAAGGGGCCAGGGAGCAAAGGAGGCCATGAGCCGACACTGAACTAGCATCAACAGCAACCACAAAGACTTCACCAGTGAAAGCATAATACAGCCCTACATTGCCATGCTCATTGCCATTCTTCCCGCACCACAAAGGGAAGCCCAGGCCAACTTCGATGCCCACAAAGGCCAAGCAAAACCTCTACACCAAAGCATCAATAAACACAATGGAAAGAAGAACACATTCCTCATAACCGATAGAAGAAATAGGGCTCTATAACAATATAGACCCAAAAAACACACTAGCATCAACTAGCTTCGGACAAGGCCACGAAGGCACTCTCGAGACCACAAACTCCACCCCCCACAGCACCAACTGCACCAGAGGGGAAAGCACAACCTCAACAACAACCAAAACCCTCTCATCAGGATCAGCATCCTCGCCCTTGATGTCGCCTTCCAAATTCAAACCCATGCTTTGGCGCTCAAGTTCGCGGGACACACAAAGGCTATTTCCATCGTCATCTTCATCAATATCAGAGACGCCATCCTCAGCAGCCACAGATAGAAATAAATTTTTGCAGCCGTGGCAACTCCCGCTCGCAGAGAACCCAAACCAGATAAAGCACGCAAGGGAACCCTCAAACGAACCAGCCAAAGCATACATTGCAAGGCCCCAACAGGCCAAGACCAACAAAGAGGAAGGAAAATGACCTCCAACATCGAACAACCAATCAAGCCCTCACTGCCAACTCAGCAAGGCACCCGAGAAACAAACACGAGCCACCACATCCCCTCACCATCGACATAGCAAGGCAAAAAAAGCACAGGCCAAACAACAAGAACAACGTACAACCACCGCTACAAGACCACCAACAAACGAAAAGCAGCATCTTCGTCATCTGGATCGGAACCATTGCCCTATGCAATGCCAGAGGAGTTTGAATTTCCTTGCCCGCGCTCTTTCCCGCTCGACCGTTGCGGAGCCATTTCATTCGCTATGCTTATTTAACTTATGAGATGGATTATGTGGCTATTTAAAAAAAAAATCAGTGTAGCACAGCAAAGTGACATTTGAGTCGCAAATATCTACCCCAGAAATTAGATTATATGAAATCACAAAGTGACAATAGGTTGATGATGCTTCAATGGAAGCTTTTACCACTTTGCCGGCAACATCTGCAGAAGATTTATGCCTAGAAACCATGAAAATATCTGCATCTTTAAAAACACCTTACATGTTCAATAAATCGAGACAATTCTTTACATGAATAAATGCAAGACAACTTATTTGTAAATGTATAATATTTCCACAGATGTGATGCACAGTGGTCATTAAAACATGACATCATCTGTTCATTTTGGCTTGATGGGCTGGTATAGTTGGGTCCTTCACTGAAAAGATACCAAGGTTCAACTACGACCAGCTCAACCTGCATACCATACCTTCTCCAGAAAAGAATAGATCATCACATCCAAGAAAGCTTTTAAAAGTTGACTGAAATTCTGTATTCTGAAAAGTTTCGGACTGACGATACATGATTTGGATTAGCAAGTCCTCTCCATAATGTCTTCAAATGCAAGGTGAGAAAATGGATAACTTGAACTGGTGTTCCAAAGAGAAAATTCAAATTTTCGTGTGGATCTAATAATATGATTAGAAATGTAGTCATAGAAGCTCTGTGCAAGCGCTCCATATTTGAGTATTTATAGTGCAAATTCAGTGATGCCTAAAAATGCTGATAAGCATACATATACAGAGCAAAACTTTTGTCTTTTAGTTTTAGAAAAGTTGCAGAATGTATCTTGGTTATTATGAAAATAGTTATTTATATGTGATGTCATTGTTCTGCAATCCAACCAATGATCATCCTGATGAAGGACCATGAAGATGGACCTGAACTTATCAGGTAATTCAAAACACTGACACAGTTTTATCCACAAAATTTGTTTAAAGTTCTAACTACGAACAGAAAAAACACGACATCTACATATATTTAAACATTCAAGAGACATTAACAAAATAAGGACCAGCTAAATCAATACTCATTGTGAGAACATTGGAATATCAGTAAACACCTTAGAGTAAATGCCTAAGAACATATTTGCTAGAAATCCAAACTCCCAGTATCATTTCATTGCACCACTTACTATCAACTGAAAATACCATGAAATTATGATCATTGATATCTGAAATTCTATAGCACGGGACCACATTGCACCTTTTATTGGTCAGGTCCAATAATTTTCCTTTCCCCAAGTTTGAGTTCAGTCCAATATAAAGGTTAATAATATTCCAAGTCCTAAGCATGATAGGACCCATCTAATACACACATATTGGATTTCTTGAGAGAGCTAATGTTGCATTGATAGCCAAATGAATAACAATTGTAATATGGATTTCAATTGTTTCTAGATAAATAATACAAAATTTATAATTATGTAAAATCTAAAAATTTAATTTCTTTTCATTTGCTTTCATTCATTCAACAATTTTAGCAGAACAGATGAACATAAAAAACCTGAAACATGGTGAAAAGAATGCCCTGCTGATTATGATTATATGAAAAATAAATCTGTTTCAAATAATGAATTTAAATCATCTCTTCAACGTTCTGCATCACTGAAAACAAAATGAAGGAAAAGCTTCAAAAAAACACATTTACAGATTACAGTTGAGAAGAGAAGAGAGAAAAGAACGATATGTTGTACAATGTGGCTAATGATCTGGTTGTTTGGAACTCCAATAGTTAGGAGTACTGTCATTCCAGAGACCAATGCTTCAGTCTTCCTGTATTTTGTGGAATGGAAAATGTTAGTAATGTAGGAAGCTCTGTGGACTACCTTGCCAATGGTCACTGATTTTGTGTATCACATGCAAAACAGTTCGCCACAATTCCTAATACTTACAATCTGGAAAGATCCCTCATGCTTTTGATCCTCTAATTCATCTCCCTGGAATTCAAGAGCAGCAGAGCTTTCTGATACAGAATGAGGAAATATAACTGAATCCCTCTAAACAAATCTAAATACACCTTTCAGATGTCTTTTTCCTTTGTCACATATATATCACATTTTGGGCCCTGTTGCTGAACCAGTTCAAAACAAATAAACAGTTCAGTTACTCTATATTTGGAGGTGGCATCAAAAGTATTTTGTGTGTGTTCCAAACAACTATCATTCTTCCATTCAAGGTTTCAGCTTCCTCAAAGGTGGTTCCAGAAACATCTGATGGATGTGGCAACCTTTCCCTTCTGTCAACCTTTAGGGCAATAATGTCCACAACACACAGACCCTGCTCATCCAATTGTCTACCATGCCACCTGCCTTCTACTTGGAGAACAATCCCATGAGCAACTTCTACACCAGACTCATCTCTTAGGGAGACAAGCTGTCCAGCTTCACATGGGACAAACCTTACGGATGGATACAAAGGTGGAGGAGTAACTCTCACATGTTCAGAAAATTCAAAATCTACAGGAGGCATACCATGAAGATCTTCAGCCGAAGATCTTGAATTTACTGGAGTGGAAAACCGTCCTGACTGATTACTTCTTCGTGGGCCTGCAGATGTTCCATAGAAGTCCTCACCTGTGTTGCTTTCTGGTGAGTCATAAAAGGATCCCAACACAACACCATGTTCACCACTTATAGCAGGAGAAGACCTTGGTAGATAAATCCTATCGGACATATTTTCACCATCGGAAGTACGAGATTCGCGTGCCAAACGAGCTAACTTGGCTTTCCTATTATTCAGCCTGTCAACAATAGAATTTTAACAGTTATAAACTGAAAAGTTGGAAATAACTGTCCATATTACTACCCTTATCATAGAAATGCCAGCAATATAGGAACTTGTTGGTTTAGATTTAAAAAGAAAATGTAAAAAAATAAATATTTGATGCAGGTGACAAAGCTAATTTTTTTTCAGGAATTGGAACTAGAATATCTTTGAATTCTGTTTTAGCTTTTCTAGGGAACATTTAGGACTAGAATTATATTTTTAATTAAAAATAAAAGTGCTCAGCTATGTCTGTCAACAAGAACTCTGCAAAATCAGCTACAGCTCTAGTTTGTATGTATTTAAATGTTTTTTTATTCTGGATACTGCATGCTTTGAAACAGAACTTCAACTATACCAGTATAAATACATACCATTGTTTGTTTCTGTGATGGCGACTTTACCTGAATATACCATCTGATTTTTATGCTGATAAATAAATTTAACACATTAGAAGTTTACAGAAGCCACATTTTGGGGATGGAGATATACATATTAAGAGAGCATTAGACGTATAGCACACATGTAAATGAATGAAACCCTGTGTTCCATGGGCACATCCCTCCTGGTCTGGGTGATGTCCCAGGGACAGGGACTTGGCATCCCCTGTTTTAAAGGACTGGACAGCATGCACCATTTGGTGCATAAAATAGAAAAAGGCAAACTTTTTAGAAAATAAATGGCAAAAAACCCCCACATCTTTAAAAGGGGGAGGATTGTCATTGCACATCAGCACATTTTAATAACCTTTTAAAATGTCAGCTTCTTTTAGTTTTGTTTTAGTTATTTTAATAGCCATTCTCAAACTCTAGGAATATTTTTGCCATTCTGAAACTACATCCCCCATCCTGTAAACTCAGAGAAACACTGATGAAGCCTATAAGTGGGTTCCCGCTTTTCCAAGCCACTAAACTAGTTCTTAAATTTTAATTGGTGTTATGTTGTTCATAGGTATTCAATGACATTTTTCAGATGTCTCATAATAGGTCTTATTTGAAACTACGGAATTTAGTGTAAAAATATTCAAGGCCTTAACGGCAATATTGATTGACATATTAAACCAGTAATTCAGCATGCACACACATGCAAGTATAACAGCAGAAATCAAATATAACAGCTGAATGATTATAGTTATAACTTATAACAGCTATTCAATTGCAAGAAACTAGAGGATAGAAAGTAATGTCACACATAATTATGTCTCAAAGGTTTCTTAAAGAGTAACATAGTGTTAAGCCCATTGAAGCTACCTTCTCATGATTATGTCACAGAACCTTTTAATAATAAGTCAAAGGTTACTTTGTTATAACCAAGCCTTCACTTGAATAAACTAAACCCAGCCTGACTAGTTCAGCTTTAACAACCTAACAGAGGTATCGATTGATCTGCATGACATGCTGGGTTGACTCTTTCATACCAGTCACTTCTACGGAATGAAAATGATTGTGGAAGTAAACAATATACAGCTTTGCTCCACCATCTGTTACCTTATTGACCATGCTTCAAACATTGTTGAAAGAATAAGTTAATTTGTAGAAATCAAGTGGAAGAAAGAACAAAAGCAATTCCCTTCCCAAACACATCTCACCTTTGTACAACTCAAGTTCTCCTGAGTGATAATATATGAGAAGAGTTAATCTGCTCAGCACTCTAGAAGGCATGCACTCATTCTTTCAGAAGCTTTAAAGTGATCCATAAGAATCCAGGAAAATAAAAATTGTCAACAAGAGAATTCACTTCTGAAGTTTCAAGCTTCAAAACACCACTGAGGAACTGGTAGTATGAAATAGCCAGTTCCAAAAGGAATCGGTTTCAAAATTGATGATGATTACAAAACTGCTAGTCTAATGAAAGGGGCAATTTCCTCCTGACTCAACATATGAGAAGATGAAATGACCAGTTCGACTTTATCCCTTCATTTCGTGCAAGAAGACCTTTGGGTACATGGTTAGGCACTTCTAGCACCTATACAAAGACATAGAGAGGGAGAATTAGAGCATGGAAGGCAAGTTTGAATGTTTAAACCAACTAGAAGAAAAAGAAGAATTTCGATTGAAAAGTGAAATAGCAGACTTGACAGAGAAAAACAACTAAAGGTTGCATCTCTTGTCACCTATGTGGCAAGAAATGCAACAGATTGGCTCTGTTTCACATTTTTTAGAACAGAAACCCATCAGCAATGTTGAAGAGTCGTTGCCAACTGAAACTGAAAAGGCATAGTTTCATTTGAAAAAGCAACAATCAGACCATCCAGCAGCAAATGGTTCCATTTTCTACAGCATTGGGTGCTGTCTGTGGGGCTTGCAACCTGTTGTGACTTCAAGTACCCTGTCAAACAAATCCCTTAAATAATTATAAAAGTCAGAAAACATTTTAAAGCCCTAAAATCATTGTTAAACTCCAGTAAAATTTGTGGGGTCACATTAGTGTATATCAATTTCAAAGTCATTTGTAGCAAGGACACAGGATTCAAGGCTGAGGACCCAGAAGCCAGAGTGAATCAGCAGCATATCTGGAAATTCTAGGACAGTGGTTTGGTAATGCAGTCATTTATTTGCTAAGTTGCCAAATTGGAATTGAGCACAAGTATGTGTACTTGGGTACTTGAGCATATCACTTGGTAATTGTTGAAGCATCTAGCCAAGTGTCCCATTTATCTTCTCCCATCTCAAGAGTTATATATGAACCTGAGCTTTACAAGTGAAAATATTGAATCAAATAACGTTATAACTTTAACAACATACTCACCACGATTTGACCCACCTCCTACACGGTAAATTAATTTTGTTTAATGAATGCATTCGATGACTCAACACACTTCAGAAGTGGAGTAAAGATGAAGTGTTTATAAATAATGTACAGCTTGTTATCTTCTTTCTCAAAAAGCATTCAAATGTTTTCAGTATTTTAAATTCTGTCTTGTTCAGAGACAACAGCCCTAGTAGGCAGGAGTTTTCTTTAATATCTGGGTTGTATAATTGGCAGTCACAGCAGAGAAATGTTTGAGCAGCTCCAAATAAATTCAGAATAGCAGAGAACAGTCCGGAGCAGCAGAAAATATGTTTTTTGTCTGTGTTATGTCCCCCTTTCAGAAATATAGGGCCACAGAGAAGGCTTCTAGCCTACTCCCATTTCCCATAGGCTAAAGGGCAAGGCAAATGAAATAAATCTTAAATATTATTTTAAGTTGGGCCTGGTCATTTTTAATATAAGGGGTAACTTAAATAATATTATTATTAAAATAAAAAGTGTTTTCAAACACTAATATTAATATTAAAAGTATTTTTAAATACTAAAAATAAAATAAAAACTACTTTAAAATACCGCTTGGAAGGAAATTTAATCAACGGCCCAATGTGGAAATTATAAAAATAGGGTGCCTAGCTTCATTTGCTATCTAGTATTCACTTTGGCATTTTGCTCACTTTCCAGATTGAACATTTTGTTCACTTCCTGAAATAAACATTTTGTTCATTCTACTCATCTAAGGACGAAAACCATTGGCTGTTTTCAAAGATCATTGAGGACAAAAACCCCCTTGCATTTCCATTTTGGAGGTGAAGACAAAAACCCTCATTCTCTAGAATTGGTAATTCCACACGGGAGTTGCATGGTGAGCTGATTTGAAGTTTTGGTGCATATTTTCAGGTGTCTTCATCATCTTGTTGCATTTCCAGCTTGAGTGTCACTCTTGGAGGGTTGTCATTTTCACCTATTGGAAGATTTGTGAGGGTTTATGCCTTGTTGCTGCTGTTTGGATCACCGATGTACACATTTTTGAGGCTGCCACATCATCCCAAGTAGCGCAATCAGCATTTCACTTCATATTTCGATACCCTAGAAGGGCAATCTTCACATTGGAAGGTTTTGAACTTTTGGGCATTAATTTCGTACTGTATCGGATTATCAAGTGTTGATAGAGGCTGTCGTACCACTACCAAAGAAGGGCAAACAGCATTTTTACATCCTTTTGGGGAGCAACCAACATTTGGATCAGTTTGGATGACTACCATCAGCATTGACACCTTTTTCCAACCTCACCATTGAGGGTGAACCAAAATTTTACCATTCTCCAGTGAGGGTGAACCACTTAGGCATTTAATGATCAGCATTTTACATCCTAATTGAGGGCAATCTGCATTGGGCTTCCATTTCAGACCAGATCCATATATGGGAAGCCTTTAGAGGGTAATGCAGCACTTCTACATCTGTTCCCAGCCACCAACAATGTTCCTCGATTTTACGTCAATCATATAACGTGCTGTTCCAGCATTCAAGAAGGCTTTATCAGTCATATAAGGTATTGTTCCAGATATCAATAGGTTATATCAAACAGTAATAGTGCTATACCTGGCTTTGGGGAGCACTAGTAAATCATTTGTAGTGCCCTATCAATGACCATATTGCACAAAACTCATTATTGCTCACTTGCAAGTTGATTTGAGAAAGTTGCAATTCTAAAAATTCATTCCCAGCTTGCATATCAGTGTTGCAATCATTTTTCTGATCTTACAATTAAATAAAATCAATGTTATTGCTTCTGGTATATAGATTTCAAATCAGATCTGAGTGTGATTCAAAGTTATTTAAGGGTTTTTATGAAGTTTCCAACTTGGTAGTTGCAATCAACATTTGTATTACAAGTTTCAGTTGTTCCAGTCGTCTGTATTCTAGAAAAATCAGAAAAATACAAAACCATTCAGAAAATAGAAAAAATTACAAAAAGTGGACATTACAGTGGTATCCAAACTAAGATCTTGCCAACCTATAGGGTTAGATCTAACAAGTTTTTTATGCAGCCCAACAATAAAGAATTCAGAGTATATCAGAAAAGCGAAGTAAGAGATCCAAAAATAAAGAAAGAAAAGAAGAAATGGGTGAAAGAGGCAAAAGATTTTTGACAAATGATGAGAAGCCCGAAATTCAATACAATGCCATTGTTAACATGAGTCAAGGAAAACAATAAATGACAAACCTCATGGCACAATTTCTGTAGACTATGAGAAACTTGGGTATTACAAAGGGTGCACCAGCCTGCAGGTGAAGGAAACACTATAGCTAATCATAGGACCATTGTGTGTTCCACACCTAGGCCATGTCAGCCCAAGTTCCTACAAAGAGATGAAGACCCACATGAGGAAGAAGAGCCAAATCAGGATAAGGATAATTTGGCTACCTTCTTTACAAAGTAGAGAGCACTTGGACCAGAATTTCATCCCCAAATGTCAATGATTTATGTAACTTGAAGTTTAAGTGTGGGAAGAAGGTAAGAAGAACCAATTCACATCAGCCTCACAAGGATCTATAAAATAGATTGGGTAAACTATCCATTCCTACTTTTAATGGTTCCAATAGATGCATTGCCCGAGCTTGGATTCAAAAATTTGACACATACTTTTCACTTAATCCAAGGTATGACGAGGAAGCCATCAAGTTTGCTACATTACACTTTGAGGGTATAGCACACAAGTGGTGGTATCATGCATTGATCACCCAAGGCCAAAATTTGATTAGCACTTATGATGAGTTCACTCAGAGATTGATTCACAAATTTGATAGGAAAGATTCAGAGATCTATTTAGGGAGTTGGGTCAACTAAGATAGAATGATTCAGTGGATAATTATGTGGGAGAGATTCAAAGATTATTCAAGATGGTTCCAAATGTTTTGGAGAGGAGGCTTACAGTTTAGTTGATAATTATGTTGGAATGGTTAAGATGTTTGATGCAATACGTTTCAATGTCATAGTTGCGGATGGCTTCAAAATTCAATGCACTTAGATAATAGGGCAGTAGAACATCACCTTGGGAAGACATGAGATGCATGACGACTTCTATGTTGTGGAATGAGAAGAAAAAACTATGGTTTTGTGTGTGTAATGGCTGTTTTCACTTGGAGAATTCACTCTCAACTATCAAACTATAGAATTAAAATTCAAATCAGATGGGAAAGAGGTAGTACTTTGAGGCATAGAAGAGGGAGCTCCAAAAGTTGTCATGGCTAAGCGGATGCAACATCAAATCATGACTACTTCTATATGTGAGATATCTTCTTATGATAGTATTAGGGCTACTTTGCATCAATGTTGCATGGTGTTTGATTTTACAATTCCAAGTTTGTCTTTGAGTAGAGATTACCATCAAGAGTTAATGAGGACTTGTGTTGGACACACCCTTCCTATTCAAGAAGTTGGGAGAACCACAAGAAGATCTCTAAGAGAGGTTCACATGAATATCAAAGTAGCAGCATGAGCATGGCGGAGTAACCTCAAACTTGGGTATTTATGCAAAAAGTTCACCAACATGACATGAGAAGAACAAGTTGTTATAGTATACTACCGTCAAATGATAGAAGAAATGTCATGTCCCCTTCTGTAGCCTAAAATTTTATTTCTTCTATCATTTGACAGTAGTATACTATAACAACTTGTTCTTCTCATGTCATGTCCCCTTCTGTAGCCTAAAATTTTTAAGACCCATAGCCTATTTTTCTCAATTTTTCCTTTTAGGTAATGGGATGATAACAAAAAGGAAATTACCTAAATAATTAAATTAAGTTGTTGAAAAGTAACTTTGAGATATAAATTAAAAGGCGACTTATATTTAATTAGTTAAAAGGTCATTATAAGAGTATGAATAAATTGTCGCTAGACCCAAGGTCCTAAAAGTGAGTGAAAAAAACACTATTATTTTTGTAACTTTGAGGGAATAAATTAGTAAAAAGAAAATAATATTATATTATTTCCTCAAAAAAAAAAAATGATTGTTTTCAAAAAGGGTTTTCTTGCTCATTCAAACAATTTTATTTCTCAAGAATGAACAAGGATTCTTCTTTCTTTCCCGAAGACAAAAACCCTCTGGTATTGTTAGTTTCGAGGACAAAAACTCTCCTAGCCCTTCAGTGCAGTTTTACACCAGGATTGTAAATGTACTCCAACTGATAAAGATTTCTAGTTTTCAATTTCTAGATTTTGGTTTGAGGCTTTCAATAATTTTTCAATATTTTGTTGTTTTCTTTTAGTTAATGGTTTCAGTTTTTGGATTGAAGATGACTTAATATTGATGCATTCTTATCAAATGTTTTGGAGGTATTAATTCCCTTTGCAGACCATACTTCTCTCAACATAAAGGAGGTCATACTGTTTAATTACGGTCGTACTAATGCACGTTCATCATTTTATGAGAATTTCGTCAAGGATTTTGGTTGTTGTTTTACTTGATTGTTTTAGTCTTGGCCTAGTTGTACAGTTCAAGAATTGTTTATGTCGGTAGGCCATACACCTCTAATGATTCATACCTACTATGATGGGTTGTAATCCTTTCCTAATCACTGAAATTAGAGTAAATTCCATCAAAGATGGTATTGTTTCATTGGAATTTGACCGTACAACACGAAGAGAGTGGCATTTAGGTTTATGGGGGTGTCACACTTTGTTATTAGCTAATCATTGAAGAGCACACAATGATACTAAGAGGTGGGGTGAATCAGTATCTAACAATCTTTTACTTTTCAAAACTTAACCAATCACAATGAAAACATTCAAGTAAGATCTAGCAATTAAGAGCGCCTTTCAAAGTCGGATTTGCAATATTTAGCCATTTGGTGCCTAATGCCAGTGAAGGAATTTGCACAAGGAATCGCTTTGGTTTTGTCTCGGATCACAACCTCCTGGAATTTCCTTTGTGTGAGAATGATCTGGGTAATATATGTGCACAATCTGGTTATTGATGCATAACAATTGATGTTCAGCAGACTCGAGTTGTTGCTTAGTTGATCTGAGCGCTTAGGTGTCGTGACTTCCTGTGACTTGCTCGATGTAGATAACTTGCCCAGGGGTCAAGTCTTGTGCAGTAGGGAGTTGAGGAGTCGTGGCCAAAGCCTAGGCTCGACCACGCAAATTGCCTAATCGCTGCCACTGGTTGCTTAGTCCAACCTACACCTGTGAATACAATCGGAATAGTTAGAAAGGATGGCGATTTGAACAAGGCACAAAGAGTTGGTAAGGACTATATCTTACCAAGTTTGTTGTCCTGTAGAGGGCTACATCCCTACAAGAGCACTATTTGTGTCTTAACTCTATCCTCCCCTATAATGAGTAGCGACCCCCAAATATATACCAAATAGAGATGCCAAGTCGACCAAAAGAAATCTAAATTCAAATATTAACTTTCGCACCTTCCAAGGGGTTGGCCAAGATTAATAAATTTAAATATTATTTAACAATAATTTAAATTTATTATTTATTATGTATTATATAATAATTAAAACTCAAATGTTTGTTGTAACAACTAACATCTTACGGTTAACAGAGAAGCAGTTATATTGCCAACTTCAGCTAAAAGGCAACTAAATAACTAACTATCTAGGGTTTTCCCAAACAATAGATAACGAACTGAAAAGAGAATAACTGCTAGGGCATCATTATCTAAATATCTTTCAGAACAAAGTAAAGGAAATAACTGTCTAACTTTTCCATTCAAAATTAACATTTAACAATACATCAATTAAATAACATTAATTGCAGTAATTTAAAGTAACTTAAATAAACAATTGTTTGTACCTGAAATTACAGAAGAGAGAAACACATTATGCCATCATCATCATGTTGAAATGTTGAACATCTTTAACAAGAGAAAAGAGAAATATCATCAAGGGCTTTTCCACCCAACCAAGACCTAGTCTCCCATTCTTCTTCTAACTAAAGAAACCCGTCCCTTCACAAGGGCAATCAATAAGGAATCACAAAGTTTCGTCATGCCATTCTAAGCCTAGTGTCATGTACTTATACCTCTAGTCGATCCCTCCTCTATAGGTACCTCCTAACCAGAGAGGTCATTCTGACTAGGGTATATCTGGCCATGAAAAAGCTGACACTGCCTAACTGGCATTATACCTTGGCCAAGGATTTCCATAATCAAGCACGTATCTCGTGCGGTCAGCATTCTCACCCTTGCTCGGCATTCCATCTCTTATCTGAGATGTTTATTTTATAAGTATCTTGTTTAATCTTTTGCTTATTTTATTCAAATGAAATCATAACATAGATCAAGGAGAAAGATAGTGAAAAACACATGAATCGGCTCAAATCTGCCTATCATGAAATATATGAGAGGAAGAGCAAGACTTCGGCTGTACTCATGTTTAAAGCTCAAAGCTTAGTTTCAAGAGTTCAAGCAATCAATGCCGAACTTGGGTTCAAGGTAAAAGGCAAAAGCATGGTCGTTAGAGATTACATTCATAACTGACAGGGTTTGATATATCAATGAACCACAACAAGATCACATTTCAGAGTTTACAAAATCAACACCTTCAAATAGTCTTGAAAGGTTTGAGCCTCATAAACTATGATACAATTTGATTATCATGATCCAACACCAATGATTAAAACGAACTCAAGATTCATTGAACACGCAATGATTATCATCAAATATCGAACTCAAGAAGAGACCGAGCAAATCAAGTAAGCTCAAAGGAATATTAGATATCAAGTACATGCATGTAAATTAACAAGGGTTATTGCAAAGACAGCAACTCTGAGGTTGTTCTTAAGCGACCTCCTTCTCAAGCTATAGCGGTTCGATGGCTATCCTCAAGATTAGCAAAAGCTTCCCAAAACGTTACCACAGCAAAACCTTAATGTCGAACTCAGGTTTATCAATCTACAGAGTCGAGGAAAGATATGACGAAGTAGAAGAGAAATTCAGAGTGAAAAGAGAGCTCCAAGAAGATGTTCCAACATAAGGATAGCGCTACCCAAGTGGAATTCACACACACCAACAGAGATGATTTGCAACCCCTACAACGATAATGGTAAGTTTGAGAGCCAAAACCCCCGATCGATAAAAGGGTAGAGAGAACAAAAACTTCAAATAAAAGATCAAAAGTCTGGAAGGAGAGAGTAAGAATCCCCTAAATGGAAAGCAATACAATCACAAGGAGCGGCCACCATGCTTGTAACGTTCATGCATGCCAAGATGGAGATGGACATTCCTTCTTGGCAGTTAAGGTGGCAAGTGAAAAGAAAATAAACATAATCAATTATTTCCAAAAAAACATGATAAGTTACACCCAATGAACTTGCGGTGGCCAAACGCCTAGGCAAGGATAATTAAACTTTATTTTTATTATACAAGGTGCTCAATTATTTAAATGGAATTGACCAAGGTAATGATTCAATTGAGGCCCTCTTACACCGACTTATGTCACGATGATAATTTATGATCCCTTATTGATTACGTCCTCTCCTTGATGATATTTCCCTTTTCCTTGGAAAGTTGGCTATCCTACATCCACTTGATAAGGAGAATTAGGGTTAGATAGTTCTTGACAATTTCATATATTTCAAACATAATTCATAAACACTTCCATATGCAATTATATAAGAAAATCATTCGTATTGCAAACACAACATAGAATTTAAAATTCTTTTCACAAATCACATTCACATGAAAGGTAGTTATTACAACTGATATTGCATTCGAAATACATAACCAAACACATTTTCACAATGTAAGGGATGTAACATTTGTGGTGTTCAAAAACACCTTTGCCACCAATGAATTTGGAGCCTTCAAAATGCGGGGACATGACAATCCCCCCCGCCAGGATGTTGCTTGCCCTCAAGCAACTTCAGATCTGGATCCTTGAATGTCTTTGCTCCGGCCCTCGTCTTCTTTGTTGCCTTGGTCGAAACATCCTTAGGGCCCACCTTGGAGAATCCTCGAAGAATGACCTCTTTTTCATCAACTTTAAACTTCAACTCCAGAGTCTAATAGTTTGTTGTGTACTCCCCAAGCGAGTGCAGCCATTGCACTCCCAAGACCACATTTGTCTCACCAATGCCAACTATGTAGAAATCATCTCACATCTTGTGTCCTCCGATGGTCAATTCCATTTGTTGAATACGGCGATTGCATGGAATAGTGCACCCATCTGCGACTGTCACGTTAAATCCTTCAAAATCTTCCGCCCTTAGGCCTATCTTAGCCACTAGCCCTTCATCGATGAAATTATGGGTGGCTCCACTATCAATTAATACTGTTACCCTCTGTCCATGTAAGTCCCCTCTAATGCAGAGAGAATGATACCAAGGTGCTCTTGAAAGTGATGCAAGGGTGCCTCCCAAATGTCCTCCTGCCAATGTCTCTACGTGCACCTCCTCATCAATAAGGTCTACGAATTCACCTTCCCCTTCTTTAGCATCATCATCAGGGGTTACCTCAATATAGTGGATTTGTCCTTTTCCCCTACACATGTGACCTTGTGCCCAAGGTTCCCTGCAATGGTAGCACAATCCCTTTCTTCATAGCTCATTCCTAGAAACGTCCATCACGTGAGATCGTGGTGGTGGGTTCGTCGGTTGAGGAGTAATCTTGTGGGGTGGCTTCTTTGGCTATCCTATTGGCGCATTCTTGATCATAGGCTAACTCTTCGTGGTGGAGTCCTTAAGGTTCAAGACCCTTTCTATAGCTTCTTCCAATGATGTCGACTCTAAAGCTCTTACCAAACCACGGTAAGATTCTAATAGCCCTTCGATGAAGAGGAACATGAGTCTCTTATCAGAAACATCTGGAACCATAACGGCTAGCCTTTGGAATTCTAAAACATAATCATCCACTGTCTCAAGCTGCTTTACCCTTGTCAAATCTTGGAAGTACACCTACAGATCCTTTCTATCAAACCACTCCATAAGCTTTTGTGTGAAATCAGCATATGTAGTAACAAGGTCAAACCCTTGCGTCACAATACCATGGTGCCACCATTCGTGAGCCACACCTTCCAAAGGCAAAATGGAAAACTTCACAGCTTCATTTTCAGTCATAGGGCTGAGAGAGAAGTATGTATCTATCTTCTAGACCCATGCATGTGAGGTAACCTTTCCTAAACCATCAAATGTAGGGAGTGAAAGCTTGCTAACTTTGTACTAAAGATCTTTATTGACTCATTGCAAACGATGTCCCCCATCATGTCCAAATCCCTTTCTAGCATTGTTGAAGTGATCAAAGGGAATCTCTGCTCAAACGTCAGCATCCAGCTTCATGTAATCTTGCACAATACTACTAAAATCAGGCTGGTTTTGTCCTTGTCCTTCATGGGGTGCCTCTGTCCTAGGCAAGAAAATAGGTTGTGAGGGTCTAAGAGTGAATCCATTTGATGTTCTACTATGATTCCCTCCTCCAGATCACTCAAAATTGCCTTCATCAGCATTGTAAGGTCTTGATTTGTTGCTGGTTATAGCAGTAGTGAGGGCCTGCATCATCTGCAACAGCGTTTGGTTTACTTGATCTTGCTTCTGTAGGAAGGATTTGATCTCGTCATTCTGCTCTGCCATCTTCTTCTTACCTCTGCCTCCCATTCCACTATTGCTGCTATAAGAGGATTCTTTCAACTTCATCCATAGGTTTGTTAGGAATGTGGCACTAATACCACTATAACAAACCTGGTCATAAAGTTACAAACAATAACAAAAAAATTGGGACAGCTCTACTATTATTTTTTACCACAAGTAAAAAACATTGAAAATTATGACAATATCTCGGAAAAGATAGCCTTTCTAGGATTACAACGGCTTGAGCCAAATAGATTACTAGAATAGAAGTGTAATCACAGATAACACTTATCAAATAGTTGAGCCCGATCCAAAAAATATGTGTGAATAGGTAAACTTAAGACAATGACTAGTAATACGTTTACACCAAGATTGCACAACTCTCAAGAGCACCTTTCAATGTCAGATTTACAATATTTAGCCATTTGGTGCCTAATGCTAGTGAAGGAATTTGCACAAGGAATCACTCTGGTTCTATCTAGGATCACAACCTTGTGGAATTGCCTTCGCGTGAGAATGATTTGGGTAATATATGTCCACATTTTGGTTATTGATGCATAACAATTATTCTCAGCAGACCCAAGTCGTTGCTTGGTTGATCCGAGCGCTCAAGTGTCGTGACTTCTTCTAAAATGCTCATTGTAGATAACTCGTGAAATGACCCCCTTATATTTTTTCTCAATTTTTCACAATCAACAATTCAACCAAAGCACCCATCAGCGTTAGCATAATCAAATCAGCTGATGAAAGTAACCCTACGCCAAGAGTGTTTACTCAAGACCCAAGATGGGTGAGGTGATATCATTAGTATCAAACTGAATGAATGTACAATGCTGGAAATGTAAATTATGTAACTCGACCACTTATTTAGTGGGAGTAGATTGATGGCTCAGCTGATCAGCATAATGAAGAATGCAAGTACATGAAAGTAATGGGCAGCTTGCCGACCCCTTCCACTTGTTCAGCGAGCAGTACAGAAAGTAAAGATGGCGAGGCCTGTCTCTTTCACCAATGGTGGGAATGATAATGATTATACAAGAAAGTAAATAAGGTTGCAAGGCCAGCCTTCTTCCACTAAAGTGGGGATTACAATAGAAATATGCAAAAATATTAAGAGTTGATTAGTACAACTGAAACAGCTTTACAAAGTGAAGTTAAATCTGCAATAACTAGCTATTAGAGATGTCCAAGTGGCTGCAAATTATATCAAATGTTTTTCCAAACTCCCAGAGACTTCCAACCATGAAAAACAAGCCAAAAACCCCAACTACTACAATCTGATATAACAGACCAGCAAACTGACAACTCAGACCAGCAACTAAAAATCACACTAAAATGCTCCTAACTCACTCAATACTTCACCAAACAACATGAAATCAGCTACAAATGGAAACTAGGATGATGGCGACCAAGTCTAAGGGGACAAACTACATCAAACACCCAACCACGAATTAAACACAATTTCCAAAGCAGTGACAGGCAAGATACAACCCTCAAGAGGGCGACCAACAAGATAAAATCATAGGCTCCAAAATAAAATCCGAAACTTTGCAAGAAGGGGCACCCTAGATAGACTAAGACAATGGGCCAATACCCAGAGCCATCAAAAATTCGTGCACAGAGCTATGATCGAAAATCACTTTCAGCATTTCAAACCACCAACCTGTAAAACTGAGAAAAACATCAAAACTTCAACAATAATGCTCAATTTTCTATCTCTGAATGAGAAGTAGTCTCATATCCAGCTAGGTACTATCTCTCAAGCACGAAGACTAGAAGGAAGGAACTAGGAGGTATGCATTCCTCGAAGGCAAACCCTGAAACAATTTCAAATTTTCAGCAGCATTTCAGTATGAAAGATAAGAGATGAAAAACAAAGAGCCCAGCACTCTTATTTATAGCCTTTTATCAACTCCCATTCAAATCTTCTTTTCCCTCCAATTAGGGCGCCCAAATGAGATTCTCATTCACTTTTTAATTTTCACCAATTTGCATTTCTTTTCAAACTTCATTCTCCTTCATAACTTGGCATCCAACATAAGGAGGGGGTGGCTTTATTAAAATTGCCAATAATTCATGAGTTAGGCGTCCCACTTTATCAAGTGAAAATAAACATTATAGTCACTTAAATATTTTCCCCTTAAAATATTATTTTCATCAAATAAGACCTCCAAAATGCTAAACATTATAAAAAATAACTTATCTCTCCTAAGTGGCGACCCAATTAGCCTCGGTAATTATTTAACTTCAAAATTTCCAACTAAGGCATCTAAAATTGAAAATCACTTAAGCCACCAAACCTGCCAAATCAGGCTCCAAGATTGTTGGAGACCAAATTGAATAAGCTGACCTGCCAGAAATAGCCACTGCTCTGAACTACTGAACTGCTGCTAAAAATAGCACTGCCAAAAATAGTACTTACTAAAAATAGCATAGTGCCAAAAATAGTAAGTTGTTCCAAACTCATTTTGAGCACAAACTGGGCAGCTGTCGTGACTTACTAAAACTAGTAAGTCCGGAAAAATCCTCTGTTTCAGTTGCATGTCACATCACCGCGAAGCTCTCTGAAAACCCAAAAGGAATACAAAATCCAAATTGCAAAACACCAACATGCAAGCCTCTGAAACTGCCAAGAAATTAGCCAAAAATGCAAGTCATTATCTTGTCATGCATGTTACCTCATCCTGAAGCTTTCCAAAAACCCAGAAAGCTCCACCAAACATGCATCAGAAACTCTCGCATGCAAGCCCTCAAAACCTCCTTTGAAAGTGGAAACCCTAATTTCAGCTTCTGACTGGCCTATGAGTTTCCAAAAATAGGCTATCAGACACAGAAGAGTGTATGGCTAAAATGGGGACATTACAGTCCGCCCTTCCCAAAATTGTTAGTCCTCAAGCAATTGCACAATACTTCAACAGATCCCAAGGTCCCATGTCCATCTGTGAAAAGACCCACCATGTTGATGCTGCTCCACTCTAATCATACAAATGAAGCCATTGAGCCAAAACTGCACTAACCTTCCCTGCAACCTCAAGGAGTTAACATGCCTTAAGTTCAAATTGAGAGTCAAGTAAGGATTGAAATCAAAATCTAGCATCTCAAGCCCAATAAACTCTGAGGAGTAACATCTGCAATGTCAATAACTGGCACCATTCTGAACACGAAGAAGAATAATCTAATCAATTCAAAAACATCAGCATAACTTCTCAAAGCATCAAACAAGATCTCAGCAGTAAGAGTCTCGAAATGCCAAGCCCAATCGAGCAATGGTTTGCTGCCCCAGACATTTGTACATGAGAATGTACAAAGGTAGCCACTAGAATGCGCACGGTTTCTATCCAAAAGCTGATTATGCACTGTCTAAACCACCATTTCTCTCATTTGAAGCCATAAACCATCTCTGGAAAGAGATTGGAAAGTCTGAAATTGAATGCACCAGCTACCAAACAAGACTGAAATGATCAACTTGAGATCTGATTTAAGGAAAATCAGCATCCAAGGAGATATATAGCTGCTGCAAAACTGAAAATCAGCATCCAAAATATCATTTTTGCTCATATCCACAGTTGAAAACATCCTCATTGAAGATTTCATCACAGCCAAGAACCATTCGTTGCTCAACTTTTCTCTCCAAAACTCCAATTGAACATTAGAAATAATCTTCAAATGGCTGATAAAGAAGGTAACAGCACCCAGAGAATTGAAAATTTGAGGCTTATTGTTCCAACATACCTTCTTGTCACATCTCAAATGCAAGTTGATACCGGAATCCCAAATCATAAGTAAAGAAGAACCATTCCGTAGATGGAGAATTACTTTGACTAGAACGCTTTGATCAATACATTCTATTTGAATCACCACTTCTTGAAACTCCAAAAAGTATTCAACAAATCTGAATTCACTGAGAAAGTTGAATTCGAAATCATGAGACAAGAGTTGTTGGAAAGATTCAAGGAACCCTTCGTCAAACTCCATTCTAAAATCAGTTACTCTTAAAGAAGGTGGTGCAAGCATGAAGTCCGATAGGAATCTAACAAGCATCCACATCAAATAATGAATAAACTCTTCATCGGAATGCCAATCAAGACTAGTGACTCCATTCCTCCTTGATTCTTGATTCTCCATCTCCTGAAGGGTGGATAGACTAGGAACAACAGTAAAGTCTTCATTACACAACTCATGTATCGTCATCCCACTATTGGAAGAAGTGCTAGAGCTTTCCCCTTCGACATTAGTGTCAAAAGAGATTTCCTCTTGGTTTGATGTCACATCATCCATCACAAAGAGAGGATTATCATAACCTTCCTCAACACCCACTTCAAAGAGAGGATTGTCAAAAACTTGAAAGTCGTCCCTTTCATCTTGTTGATCCAAATCTGCACATGCAACTTCTAATTTTCTTGTGACGCTTTCTAGATCAAACTCCTCTTGAAGATTATCAAGCTCTCCAATCACTTGCTTGATTTCTTCAGCACTTTGTGCACTCTCTTGCTCCTTGAAAAGTTTGAAGTCAGCAAACTGGCCTTCTACCTCCGTTAGAGCCAACTGAGTATCTCTTAACATGTCCTTTGTTGATTCAAGCTCCAGAGTGTGCTCATCAATCTTTCTCTCACTTCCTTGGAAAGCACTGAAGGTTTTCTTCGCAAATTCAATGGCATGATCTCGATCTTCAATCAAGTGCATGTACTCGAACTTCAAGGTCTCCAAGGAATCTCTGATAAGTTGCAAATTGGGAAGAGCAACTTCATCTTTAACTCCTCTCCGTCTCTTTTCAAGCTGAGCCTTCCAGTAAAGCTCTTCAACCAAGCTTTGTGTGCAATCAAATCTAGATAGAGCTAGCACCTCATCTTCAACGGACACCATGAATTAGCCTTCCCACTTATAAGAATGTGAAGATGGTGAACTACTAATAGGCTGCAAGAAAAAATCAGAACTTTGTTCCTTGCCTTTGTTGCCCTCATTTCTGCTCCAACATTCTTGCCTTTCGCCACCAACTAGCTGAGAATGCTCAATATTAAGAAGAGGATCAGACTCAACAAACTCTTTGAGCCTTTGCTTGCAATCAGCTTCTTGAATGGGTAAATCAGATTTGTGTTTGAGAACATCTACAAATCTTTCATCCTCAACAGCCATAAGGTCTTCTAGCTCTTCTTCCTCCTCACTGTCTCCTTGATCAAAGGTTTTGGCAGCCCCCAACTCGAACGAAGAATCATTGAACGTTGTTCTAAAAGTTTCGGAAGCAACATATTCCTCCTTAGTGGCTGCAACCAACTCAAGGGAATCATCATCGAGCTTTGCCAAACAATCTTCTTCATTAAAAACAACTTCTCTTTCAATGATCACCTCAAAGCTTGCAATGCAATCAGAATTTTGGTCTTCATAAGGATCAAAGGGAAACTTATCCCACACAGGCTCTTTGTCATAGCTTGATGCCAACACACCCGGATCCCAAATGCTAATGGGTCGATTGAGATGGTCAACAGGAAAATGCTTATCATGCTCCTCTTTAAGTGTTAACTCTTTGAATAAGTCAGCTCCTGAATAACTTAAACAGATATCTTCAAAAACATTTATTTCTAATGGTTTGGTTTGCTGATCAAACCCAAGACCAACAATGTCATCACCGAAATGAAGTGAAGAATCTTCAATGCTTGTTGTTTTGAAAACTTCGACATCATTATCTTCTATGGAATCATCATGAGTAAGTATGTCACTAATTTCTTCATGTGGAACTTCTTGGGAAGTTGGGATAGAACCAAGAGGAAAATCCTTCATCGCCAAATCTTCAACATGACCTTGCATGAACAAATTGGATTCGTCTCCAAGACCACTAATATTTCCTTCGTCTCGCTCTATCTTCTTCAAAAAAGGCTTCACATTGACTGAAAATTTCATTGATTAACTTATCAGCAATGGGAGAAATCTGGAGAAATCTGCTCTTCACGTTCATAAGCATCCATAAGAAGAGATTGGATGCTTTTTGAAAGATTATCAGCTTCTTTGATGGTAAGAATTAGAACATTCATAACAACTGCAAGCACCCCCTCTTCTTGCTCACTCCAAGCCGAGGTGAAGAGATAATAAAACAAATGGTAAATCTGATTTTGCATCTCCAAATCTATCAAAAGGATGCAAGCTCTAATTTCTGAAAATGTCTTTAATACAGCAGCCCTTCTTGAAAACAAATTATTTCCAGTTTCATCCAAATCTTGAAAACTCTCCACTATCATATTTAGAATCATCTTCATAGTTTCATCATCATAGGGCAACAAGGGTACATCAATTCTTAACACTTCCATGAAGCAGGAATTCATCAAGATGCCTCAGCCAATAAGGTTGATTCAAAAAGCTCACTGCAAGTGCCAATGCTAACTGCATTATCTCAGAAAATGATTGCTTCACTTGTCTCAAACTTTGTTCCAACAAATGAAGATTGTTCTCTTCATCTTCCCTTGACTGAAATTCCTTTTCAAGTCTTTTTCCTGCCATATAAGGTGTCTCTGCCAGATCCATCCCTTCATCCCTAGCCAAGCCTAACTACCAAATCTGAAAACCACAAGAGGCTAGACTAAAATATGTTCTAACTTTTGGTGTAGTACTAGAGATCTCTGTCACTCATCTACCAATACATGAAGCATTGATTCACAGGATGGCAAGATCTTTAGCTCTAATACTTCTGAAATGACCCCCTTACATTTTTTCTCAATTTTTCACAATCAACACTTCAACAATAGCACCCGTCAGCATTAGCATAATCAAATCAGCTGATGAAAGTAACCCTACGCCAAGAGTGTTCACTCAAGACCCAAGATGGGTGAGGTGATATCACATGGCGTTGGGGATCATTAGTATCAAACTGAATGAAAGTACAATGATGGAAATGTAAATTATGCAACTCAACCACTTATTCAGCGGGAGTAGATTTACGGCTCGGCCGATCAGCATGATAAAGAATGCAAGTACATGAAAGTAAAGTCATGGACGACTTGCCGACCCCTTCCGCTTGCTCAATGGGCAGTACAGAAAGTAAAGACAGCAAGGCCTGTCTCTTCAACCAATGGTGGGAATGATAATGCTTATACAAGTAAGTAAATAAGATGGCAAGGCCAACCTTCTTCCACCAAAGTAGGGATTACAATAGAAATATGCAGAAATATTAAGAGCTGATCAGCACTATTGAAACAACTTTAGAAAGTGAAGTTAAATCTGCAATAACCAAATATTAGAGATGTCCAAGTAGCTACAAGTTATATCAAATGTTTTTCCAAACTCCCAACGACTTCCAACCATGAAAAACAAGCCAAAAACTCCAACTACTACAATCTGATATAACAGACCAACAAACTGACAACTCAGACCAGCAACTAGAAACCACACTAAAATGCTCCTAACTCACTCAATACTTCACCAAACAACATGAATCCGCTGCAAATGAAAACTAGGATGATGGTGACCAAGTCTAAGGGGACAAACTGCATCAAACACCCAACCACGACTTAAACACAATTTCCAAAGTAGTGATAGGCAAGATACAACCCTCAAGAGGGCGACCTACAAGATAAAATCATAGGCTCCAAAATAAAATCCGAAACTTTGCAAGAAGGGGCACCCTAGATAGACTCAGACAATGTGCCAATACCCAGAACCATCAAAAATTCATGCACGGAGCTATGATCAAAAATCACTTTCAGCATTTCAAACCAGCAACCTATAAAACTGAGAAAAACATCAAAACTTCAACAATAATGCTCAATCTGCTATCTCTGAATGATAAGCAGTCTCATATCCAGCTAGGTACTATCTCTCAAGCATGAAGACTGGAAGGAAGGAACTAGGAGGTATGCATTCCTCGAAGCCAAAGCCTGAAACAATTTCAGCAGCATTTCAATATGAAAGATAAGGGATGAAAAACAAAGAGCCCAACACTCTTATTTATAGCCTTTTCTCAACTCCCATTCAAATCTTCTTTTCCCTCCAATTAGGGCACCCAAATGAGATTCCCATTTACTTTTTAATATTCTCCAATTTGCATTTCTTTTCAAACTTCATTCTCCTTCATAACTTGGCGTCCAACATAAGGAGGGGGTGACTTTATTAAAATTGCCAATAATTATGAGTTAGGCGTCCCACTTTATCAAGTGAAAATAAATATTATAGTCACTTAAATATTTTTCCCTTAAAATATTATTTTCATCAAATAAGGCCTCCAAAATGCTAAACATTATAAAAATCACTTATCTCTCCTAAGTGGCGTCCCAATTAGCCTTAGTAATTATTTAACTTCAAAATTTCCAACTAAGGTGTCTAAAATTGAAAATCACTTAAGCCACCAAACCTGCCAAATCAGGCTCCAAGATTGTTGGAGACCAAATTGAATAAGCTGGCCTACCAGAAATAGCCATTGCTTTGAACTGCCGAACTGCTACTAAAAATATAACTGTCAAAAATAGTACTTACTAAAAATAGCATACCGCTAAAAATAGTAAGTTGTTCCAAACTCATTTTGAGCGCAAAGCGGGCAACCGTCGTGACTGACTAAAAATAGTAAGTCCAGAAAAGTGCTCTGTTTCAGTTTCATGTAACATAACCACGAAGCTCTCTGAAAACCCAGAAGGAATCCAAAATCCAAACTGCAAAACACCAACATGCAAGCCTCCAAAACTACCAAGAAATCAACCAAAAATGCAAGTCATTATCTTGTTATGCATGTTACCTCATCCTGAAGCTTTCCAAAAAGCTAGAAAGCTCCACCAGACATGCATCAAAAACTCTCGCATGCAAGCCCTCAAAACCTCCTTTGAAAGTGGAAACCCTAATTCCAACTTCTGACTGGCCTATGGGCTTCCGGAAATAGGCTATCAGACAGAAAAGAGCGTATGGCTAAAATGGGGACATTACAACTCGCCTAAGGGTTGAGTCTTGTGTAGTAGGGAGTTGAGGAGTCGTGGCCAGAGCCTAGGCTCAGCCATGCATATCGCCTAATCGTTGCCATTGGTTGCTTAGTCTAGCTCACACCTGTGAATGCAATCGAAAGAATTAGAAAGTATGGCGACTTGAACAAGTGAAGACACAGAGAGTTGGTAATGACTACGTCTTACTAGGTTGGTTGTCCTATAGAGGGCTACATCCCTACAAGAGCACTGTCTATGTCTTAACTTCGTCCTCCCCTATAATGAGCAATGACCCCCAAATATATACCAAACAGAGATGTCAGGTCGGCCAAAAGAAATCTAAATTCAAATATTAAATTTAGCGCCTTCCAAGGGGTCGGCCAAGATTAATAAATTTAAATATTATTTAACAATAATATAAATTTCTTATTTTATTATTTAATAATTAAAACTCAAATGTTTGTGGTGTTCAAAAACACCTTTCCCGCCAATGAATTTGGAGCCTTCAAAATGCGGGGACATGACACATTGAACCTTTGCGTACTTTCCAACATTACATTGGTCAAAGCAACCATTCCTCCTATTTTCCAAAAGCACAAAAAACGAGGTGAAGTCTGTGATCAGTTGGCACAAAACATTGGACAATTAGCTGGCACAAATCCCACGATTTTTTCAAAAATCGTCTAAAAAGAGGCTCAGAAAACAAAAAAAATTAGAAAAAAAAACCTTCAAAAACTCAAAAAAAAGAATTTCAAAAAAAAAAACCTTCAAAAAATTCTAAAAAGCAAAAACCTTCAAAAGACTTATGAAAATCAGCAAAAAAACTATAGAAAATTTACAAAAAAACTCTGTGCACGATTTTTTATTTTTCGTAGAAAAATTCTGTCAAAAAATTGGCACAATTTTTTAGAAAATAATTGTCAAAAATCCTTTGCTGACAATCACCAGATAACCCGTCACTGGAACCCTTCAGAAAATTCTAATTCCCTTGAAAATTTCAGAGGTTGGAAACCCTAGTCGTAGCAAACAGAACATTGCGCAAATCCTCAAAAACTGAAAATCCCGTCCTTTAGAAAGTCATGAATTCTCCAACAAACCCTAGGCGAAACATTGCAAGAGAAACATGAAGGAAATCTTCAAAAAACCCACGCCAAAAATGCAAAAGAATAAAAACCCATGACGTGTGAAAATGTAGGAGCCGTGATTTAAAAATCGCTTAGAAACAACCCTACGAACAAGCAAAAATTCGTCTAAAAATCACACACCAGAAATGACTGAAGCCCATGAAAATCAAAAACCCGCCATCAAACCAAGGAACTCGGGGAAATCCGTCATGATTCTTGCCCAGGTCGCGTGAACAGAGAAAAAGTTTGTGATTCCTCAAATACCCCTCATGTTATTTAAAGAACTAAAAACCCGAGATTTTCAATATATTAAATCCACAATTTTGAATGACAAACTGTCAGCGAGACTAGAAAACCAACCCTCGAATTTCAGGAAGAAAATCCACCACGAAACTTGACAAGAACTAGGATCGCAAAACCCTCTGATGCCAATAAAAAATCTGACCATCAGAAACATGAGTTTAAGCTTTAAAAATCCACGAAAAAACTTCTGCAATCTCTTCAAAAATCCACCTCAAAAACCCTCAAAGATTCTATGCAAAAAGGTCCACGATTTTTTCAGATGAAAAAATCCTTCAATTTTTGAAAAATCAGTTGACAAAAACTCTTCACAAAATTCCTGATTTTATCTTTAAAAAAAATGGCTAAAAATAACTATATGAATTTTTATAAAAAAATTCACCAAAAAAACTTATGAAATGATTTTGCAATTTTTCGAGTTAACCATTAACATTCGATTTAAAAAAAGAAAACAAATAAAAACATCTAAGAATTTTTTTTAGATTCCTTACGAAAACAACAAATTTTTATTACTAAAAAAACCACCAAAAAAGTTTGAGCCTAAGCTCTGATACCATGAAATGATAAATTGATATTCAATATTCGTTATTTTGTATTTACAAAAGGAGAGGAATACTCCTTATATAAAAAATTACAAGACAATGTTTCTAAAAACAAACAATCATTAACTAAAGCAAACTAAAGCAGAAAACTGAAAGATGCTAAAACAAACTAAAGCATAAACAGAAGTTACTAAAAGCTAACTAAGTTAACTAAAAGTAAACTATCGACTAACTAAAGCTAAGATGACCATTAAATATTACAATTAATACTTTAATACATTCTATTATGAAGTTTGAAGCTCTAGAACACCCTAACGAACTAGTGGTACAAAATTGCTAGTTCCAACAAAGGCTAGTTTCAAAACCATAGATTCTCTTAAAGGGGCAGTTTCAAAATTGTCAATTCCCTTTAAGAGTAAGTTATGAAACAGTCTGTCTGATGAAAGGGGTGGATTCATCTCGATTAAATGTATGAGATGATGAAACAACCAGTTTGACTTTGTCCCTTCATTTTTTAGCAAGAAGACCTTTGAATGCATGGTTAGGGACTTCTAGCAATTATATGAAGACATGGAGAGGGAAAATTAAAGAATGGGAGACAAGTTTAAATATTTTAAACAACTAGAAAAAAAAATTCTAGCAGAAAAGTGTAGTAGACATGATAGTACAAAGGACAACTGAAAACCTCATCTTTGTACTCATTTGTTCTGAGTAATAACAATTGGTGCTACCATCTAGCTTTTCCCCATCCTGATATTTTAAAGATAAAAATCTTGTGTTTATGCACCAAAATCCTTTACTATCAATTCCTTGTTTCAATTCCAATCAACATTACTGTTGAATTTTATGATCAGATGTAAATGCACAGAAAATTAAATTGAAATCAGACAAATAACACAGCATATACCCTGGGAAAACCCTCCTCTTGAGGGAGAAAAACCCAGCAACAAAGATCTCTCTTGTATTTGATGCAACAGTGTCAATTTTACAATTTACAATAAGGTCTAACTCAAGACCGATATACTGCACCTAGCAATATGGAGTGACAGATAATGACGTGATAAATCACACCTGGCAAATGACAGATCTGGCACTGGATGATCTTCAAACTGAGATAGATCAACACTGTGAATGTTTTCCTTTGTATTCTGAACTCGCACTTTGCATAATATATTCACACTTGAGTATATTGCAAAGCTGAAGAGTATAACATCAATCTGTACCTTATATTCACATTTGATATCACCAAACTGATGTATTCGCTCCTGAATATTGGAAAGGTTCGCACTTGATTGATCTGATGTATTCGCTCAGATAAGTTCACACTTGAAGATCTATTCGCCCTTGATGTATTCACTCAGATAAGTTCACACTTTGCAGATCTATTCGCCCTTGATGTATTCGCTCAGATAAGAATAACCGAACTTAGCTGATGTGTGTTTTTTCAATGGACGAAACAGAAGTATTTATATATATCTTAGAAAGGTCGCATCTCTTCTTATCATAAGATCGGCCAAAGTAAAAATGACAATTACAATTCAATGATGTCGGCCTTAACATAATCATGAACAATATAAGATAGGTCGGCCTTATCAGAGATTGCCTATCTAATTGAAGTCGGCCTAGTTGGCCTTGATAAATGTTCACACCTCTTCACAAGAGGTCGGCCACCTTATGAATATTAGATATCTTCTAATAAAAGACAAACATCAATTTCTTTTATGTCGGCCCAAGGTACAAAACAATAAAGTAAATTGAATAGCCAACGGCTATAAATTCAATTTAAGACTTTCCCGAAAGAAGTGAGCTGGAAGGATCAACCGAAGCTGCTAAAACATTAACACTCCCTCTCAGCTAGGGAGAGAACTTCCAGCCGAAGACAAATCATCTACCACCATTGCCTGCAATCAAATATAAAGAGAGATATATATCACCTCAATGTGATATCAACCATCACATGGTTAAGTACTAGTGTTCATCACTTGTGTGATGGTGTCACCTCAATGTGACTTTCACCATGGCTCTCCCAGAGGGTGAAACACAAGCACAGAAGGATCATCACGGACTCTCTCACGTGATGTTGTCATGGAGTCACACACATGACATCCACCATGACTCAGCTCAGAGGGTGGAAATGAGGGCTTTCACCTCAAGTTCTTCCGTCTCAAAAGAAGGTGCAATAGTAAGTACAAGTGTTCATCACTTGCGTGATGTTGTCACCTCAATGTGACTTTCACCATGGCTCTCCCAGAGGGTGAAACACGAGTACAACATATGTCATGGAGTCGCACACATGACATCCACCATGACTCTCCAGAGGGTGGAAACGAGGGCTTTCACCTCAAGTTCTTCCGTCACAGAAGAAGATGCATTAACAAGGGATTTCACCTCGAACTTCTCTCACAGAGAAGAACTCATTAAGCAAGGCTCACTGATACTGAGACTCATACTCAGTCAAGGCTGGATTCTCCACCATACCAAGCTTGTCTCGAAAGTACACGAACTTTACCTGGCGAGAGGCTTGGTGAGAATAACTGCCGTCTGCTCATCAGCTAATGTACCTACTGTACTGCCTTTCGTAGTACCATATCTCGATATAGTGGTACTTGATCTCAACATGCTTGGTCTGTCATGAAACACAGGATTGACAGAAAGCTTCACTCAACTCTGATTATCACAATGAATAATGATGGGCTCCATTGCTTGTCCAAACAATCCTGCAAGGAGCTTACGAAGCCACGCTGCTTCTCGAGTTGCCATGCAAGCTGCAATATACTCAGCCTCTACTGTACTCAATGCTACAGAAGACTGCTTCCTGCTGCACCAGGAGATCATAGCAGAACCCAAACTGAAGCAAAGGCCAGAGGTGCTCTTATGATCTGTGACACAAACTGCCCAATCAGAATCAATGAAACCAAGTAACTCCAAGTCTGCATCTGAAGTATACTTCAACCCATATCCAACTATGCCACGCAAGTATCTCAGGATATGTTTAGCTGCAACAAGATTACCATCTTCTTTCAGGCTTAGCAGGCTCCCTCTAAATCTTCAGGCACTTGTATCAACCTTCTGACCTCTTCGTTCGAGATCGCCTACAACACTTTGACTTAGATAAATGTTTTCCAATGCACACCTTGGTACTGAAGAGAGTTCAGAATAGTCCTCCTCGACCTCATCTCAGATCTCACTATTCTGAATAGGTTTGCGGAGCTACCAATGACAAATCCAAAAGGCAATCTTGAGCAATTATGATCTTCAGCAACTGAAGGGATCCTCTAAGGGTTTAGCACCTAGCCTTTTAATCCAACAATCTTCCCTTCTTCTCAATAATTTACAAGACTCCCTCTTGATCCTTGCTTCAAAGATTACAAAGAAGACTTCTGGAAGTGAGCTCCCTCTGGCCATCAGCTCAGTCCCAAGGCTGCTTGATTATTTCTTTGGTTGGCATGACTTTCTCACAAGATGCCTCAAGCTTTTCATCATTAAGCAATTTCTCATCACCTTCTTGCTCCTGCAAGCATTTTAGAGAGAGATTACTTAACAGTTTGTAATTACCCAAAGAAATAACAAGACTGGAATCATACAAAGTTTACAATCACAGGTTATAACATGAATACATAAGAATTTATGCACAATGTTAGAACATGAATAAATCAACCTGAAGGAGAAGTATATCAAAAGATCAAACTAGAGGGTTAAAGGAACTTATCTCTATAAGATTTGATATAGCTCTTTCGTTCATTCATTTGTTTGCTCCTCTCGAGAGTGCCTAACTCTGCACAATAAAAGAATAATCTGCACAGCTGCAGATTTCTTGAATGCATTAAACGGTTGGCATGTAGAATCAACTCTCCCAAGAGTTCAAGATTCTATCACAACACATGCATTGGAGAAGGGTATCGATGTGATCAACCTATCACAACATAAGGATACCAATCTCTTCTCTTTTGCTGATTTTTATCTCAAAGACATACATCAAAGGATTTACATGATTAGTCTAGATCAACTCACAATAGATAATTTGAAGTATTCAAAGAATCTTTGACCTAGAAATCACAAATTAAGAGAAGTAACAATCTCCTTATACTAAACACACAATGTCCAAGATACAACAAATAAAGAATACTTGTTTATACTGTAAGATACGCTGATTTTAAGCACAGATCAACATGCAACTTTTACGGTTTGAACACAGGCCCATGATTCAAAATAGAAATGTGATTTCAACAAAACACAGAATACTTATCTTCCTTAATATTCTGATAAATGCAATTATTGAACACGGTATGCTTTTCTTATACTCAGATCAATCCACAGCCTTCATGACTCGAGCACAGACTCATGACAAGGTTAAATTTGAACAAGGCCCATGACTGCTCAAATTTACAGTGCACTCCGTTTCCAACTGCAATCCACTAGGTTCTGCAACATGCTTACTAGCAATACCCAAATTGTTAGAGATAGATAGGATCATCACTCGAAAGACTTTATCAGATCTGCACAACTGAGATTCACATAAGGAATATAAACAAAGAAAGGAACCAAATACTTATCTCTATTTGATTGCAGCCTTTTGATTTCAACCCTTGGCAGCACAATCTGACATAGT
This sequence comes from Sequoia sempervirens, assembly GCA_007258455.2. Lineage (NCBI taxonomy): Eukaryota > Viridiplantae > Streptophyta > Pinopsida > Cupressales > Cupressaceae > Sequoia > Sequoia sempervirens. The sequence goes on from VDFB02058242.1 coordinate 70,184,018, forward strand.
TGAGCTCTTGACTTCCATAATCATGTGCTTTTAGATAACAGATCCCGGAAGGTGAGATTACCGCATATAACTCTCTGATCTCAGATTGCTAACAATATGACTCAAGTAAACTCATGAAGAGAGCCAAGATGATGCGCTCCTTTCGAAAATTTTGTAGATGACCAAAGAATGCATCCCGCACAGAAGTATTCTACTTGCTCAAGTAGAAGACGTTAGATCTGACTTTGAATTATATTTCAAGATCTGATCGGATCTTTCCACAGACCTGCTCTGATACCATGTTGAATTTTATGATCAGATGTAAATGCACAGAAAATTAATTTGAAATCAGACAAATAACACAGCATATACCCTGGGAAAACCCTCCTCTTGAGGGAGAAAAACCCAGCAACAAAGATCTCTCTTGTATTTGATGCAACAGTGTCAATTTTACAATTTACAATAAGGTCTAACTCAAGACCGATATACTGCACCTAGCAATATGGAGTGACAGATAATGACGTGATAAATCACACCTGGCAAATGACAGATCTGGCACTGGATGATCTTCAAACTGAGATAGATCAACACTGTGAATGTTTGCCTTTGTATTCTGAACTCGCACTTTGCATAATATATTCACACTTGAGTATATTGCAAAGCTGAAGAGTATAACATCAATCTGTACCTTATATTCACATTTGATATCACCAAACTGATGTATTCGCTCCTGAATATTGGAAAGGTTCGCACTTGATTGATCTGATGTATTCGCTCAGATAAGTTCACACTTGAAGATCTATTCGCCCTTGATGTATTCACTCAGATAAGTTCACACTTTGCAGATCTATTCGCCCTTGATGTATTCGCTCAGATAAGAATAACCGAACTTAGCTGATGTGTGTTTTTTCAATGGACGAAACAGAAGTATTTATATATATCTTAGAAAGGTCGCATCTCTTCTTATCATAAGATCGGCCAAAGTAAAAATGACAATTACAATTCAATGATGTCGGCCTTAACATAATCATGAACAATATAAGATAGGTCGGCCTTATCAGAGATTGCCTATCTAATTGAAGTCGGCCTAGTTGGCCTTGATAAATGTTCACACCTCTTCACAAGAGGTCGGCCACCTTATGAATATTAGATATCTTCTAATAAAAGACAAACATCAATTTCTTTTATGTCGGCCCAATGTACAAAACAATAAAGTAAATTGAATAGCCAACAGCTATAAATTCAATTTAAGACTTTCCCGAAAGAAGTGAGCTGGAAGGATCAACCGAAGCTGCTAAAACATTAACAATTACAAACCTAATTAGTTGTCAGGTTGAGAAATTTGGGTAGCACAATAATATGGATTTATGATTTCTACATTTCTACTATAAAATAGAGGAATTATAGACCATGAAGTGTGTAGGTGATCATGAATTTGATAGCTTAAACAAACAATAAAAACTCCATGAAAGCATGTAAACCATACTTCCAAGACTCATCAAGTCCAAAGGTAAGCCTAGTCAAATAAAGCAAGGGGACTCGCATTGAGTCCTAGTGAGTCTAAAAGACTTGCAAGACCCGCTAAGTCCCAACTAAAAGATTTGGCTAAGAAAAAGCAACAAAAAAAAAAAATTAAATCCAAAAGACTAAAAATAACCTACGTCAGTTGAAATGCTATTCATTTTATTTGCAAGCACAAACAAAGAGAAAAAAAGAAAAGAGCCTACACCACGTAGAAAAGCTATTCATTTTATTTGCAAGCACAAACAAAGAGAAAAAAAGAAAAGAGCCTACATCACTTAGAAAAGCTATTCATTTTATTTGCAAGCACAAACAAAGAGAAAAAAAGAAAAAAGCGCTGAAGTTAAATGCAATACATTGAAGCAAAAACTTAAAAACATACTAGTAGCAAACATTGATTGGTAGCAAGCCTGGTTAAATGAGAGTGTATCTAGTCAAATTCAGCAAGTCTGCCAAAACACAAGACTTGCTAAGACTTGACTATAGACTGAGCCAAGAAAAAGCAGCAAAACAATAGTGTGGCTGGGGGTGGCCAAATAGGGGAACCTTTAAAAAAAATTAAAATGTAAAACACTAAAAAGAACCTACATCACTTCAAGATGTTATTCACTTTATTTGCAAGCACAAAAAAGGATAAAAAAAAAACATTGAAGCCATTTAAGCAAAAGCTAACAAACATATTGGCAGCAAAAGTTGATTGAATTAAACTTGAGCACATTCACAAAAGCCCCTGATGCAAATAAAGTACAATGCATTTGAATTAGCCAACAATTAATTTGGGGCAGCCTATTACCAATTTGGAGCTAACTTGAAGAGATATTTTTGGATCCTTTTTGCCATTTTATTTTCTCATTTGGTATGTCTTCTACATTTGTTATTTTTTTCCATTTTAGATTTCATGGAATAAGAAACACAAGTTCATGTTCTGAAAAGAACTGATAATTCTATTACTTGCTTGCATTAACAAGAAGAAAAGATTACAATATACTGGAATATTTAGAATGAGAGATAAAAATGCCACCAGCAGTCTGCAAAACCTCAATACCCAAACAATAATGGAGAAGTCCCAAATCTGTAATGTCAAAACCCTGATACAAATCCAGTTTGATTGCTGCAATCAAATGTGTTGAACTACCAGTAATGATCAAGTCATCAACATAGACAACAAGAAACAAAAGATCATCACTAGAGTGCTTGACATACAGATTAGCATCAGAAGGGTTGCGCTGAAAACCATGATCAACCAAGTACTGATCAATCTTGATGTACCATGCACAGGAAGCCTGTTTCAATCCATAGAGTGCTTCGACCAGCCTACAAACCTAATGTTCCTTTCCGGCAACCTTGAAACCAGGAGGCTGTGTCATGTAGACTTCTTCCTGCATCTCACCGTTGAGGAAGGCACTCTTGACATCCATCTAATGAACCGTCCATCCAAACTGGGCTGCAATAGCAAGAAGAAGACAAATTATGCTCATCTTGGCAGTAGGAGCAAAAGTCTCCTCATAGTCAATGCCCTCCCGCTGTGTGAATCCCCGAGAGACCAATCTGGCCTTGTATTTATCCAGAGTACCATCAGCATGATACTTGACCTTATAAACCCATTTGCAACTGATAGGTTTCTTCCCAGGTGGAAGATCAGAAAGAACCCAAGTGTGATTCTTCAAAAAACTAAGGTATTCTGTCTCCATAGCCTTTTCCCACTCTAGAATTCCTTTAGCCTCTGAATATGTCTGAGGCTCATAGATGTTGTGGATGTTGGCCATAAGAGCAAAATTGACTGTTTTTTGTTGCTTGCTCTTTCTGCGAGTTGATCCGCCCTCAATGAGTTCATAATGAAGATCTTCGATAGTCTTGACCCACCACTTAGGTCGGAGAGTAGAAGTACCAACATCTGGAATAGTAGAAACAACATCTCCTGGGATTTCTGGAACAAAGTCATTTGGATGTGAGTCCTGAGGAAAATCAGGTGGTGCTAGATCATGACTGGTAGACTCCTCATCGTCAGAGTCAGAATGCTCTAAAGCCCTCCCATCAGGGGAACCAAGAGGAAGACGAACACCCTCATCAAAAGCCTTCACAGGCTGATCCTCAAGACTGGTAGTAGGAAGAAATGGACCAGTAGTCTCATCAACCACAACATCACGACTGAAAATGAGATGATATGTCTCCACATCAATCGACCTGTATGCCTTGTGATTGTCGCTGTAACCAGTAAACATAAGTTTCTGGCTCTTGGAGTCCAACTTGGCATGCTTGGCTTCTGGAATCCATACATGAGTTGTAAAACCAAGGACTTTCAGATGGCCCGCCTTAGGCTTACATCCTGACCAAGCTTCTTTAGGAGTCATCTTCTTAACGGCTTGTGTAGGTGACTGATTCAGGCGGTAGATTGCAATATAAACTGCTTCAACCCAATATTTCTCAGGGACATTTCTATACTCCATCATAGAATGAGCCATTTCAGTAATGATGCGATTCCGACGTTCAACGACACCATTCTGCCGAGGGGTGTATGGTGTGGTGAGTTGGTGCTTAATGCCATGTGTAGCACAAAAAGTAGAGAAGTCAGCTGAACAAAACTCCCCCCCATTATTTGACCTTAGAGTGACAATCTAAGAACCTGATTCTTTCTCAACTAAGGCCTTATACTGCTGAAATGTACTAAACACATCTGATTTATGTTTCAAAAAATACACCCACATCTTTCGACTGAAATCATCAACAAATCATAAAAATACTTGGATCGAGTAACAGATGGAGTGTTCATTGGTCCACATACATCAGCGTAAACCAATTGAAGTACATTGGAGGCTCACCAAGAATCACCATCCGAGAATGGTGTCTGAAGTTGCTTCCCAACTTGACAGGCTCCACAAACCCCATGACTTTGAGTTTGGATCTCAAGTAGACCAGCAACCAAACCCTCCCAAGATAACTGAGAGAGGTAGTACACATTCAAGTGCCTATAACGTTGATGCCAAAGTTTGTCCATGGAAGTACTCCTGGCTGCCAAAGCGTGCTCCTGAGAATCACCGGAATTAGCAAGTCTATACAGACCATGATCCTCAAGTCCCATAGCGATTGTAGTACAAGTCTCCCTATCAACAATGTTGCAGGTGGACGAATTGAAAACAACATACAACTAGGGAGAATGCCTCATGATCTAGCTGACGGAGAAAAGATTATGTTCCATGTCTGGAACATAGTAGACATCAAGAAAGATTAAATTCCTTCCTCCTGAGTGAATGAATCTGAACAGTGCCTTTTCTGTCTCCATAGCCTTTTCCCACTCTAGAATTCCTTTAGCCTCTGAATATGTCTAAGGCACATAGATGCTGTGGATGTTGGCCATAAGAGCAAAATTGACTGTTTTTTGTTGCTTGCTCTTTCTGCGAGCTAATCCGCCCTCAATGAGTTCATCATCATGAAGATCTCCAATAGTGTTGACCCACCACTTAGGCCGGAGAGTAGAAGTACCAACATCTAGAATAGGAGAAACAACATCTCCTGGGATTTTTAGAACAAAGTCATCTGGATGTGAGTCCTAAGGAAAATCAGGTGGTGCTAGATCATGACTGGTAGACTCCTCATCTTTAGAGTCAGAATGCTCTAAAGCCCTCCCATCAGGGGAACCAAGAGGAAGACAAACACCCTCATCAGAAGCCTTCATAGGTTGATCCTCAAGACTCGTAGTAGGAAGAAATGGACTAGTAGTCTCATCAACCACAACATCACGACTGAAAATGAGACAATTTGTCTCCACATCAATGAACCTATATGCCTTGTGATTGTCACTATAACTAGTAAACATAAGTTTCTGGCTCTTGGAGTCCAACTTGGCATGCTTGGCTTCTGGAATCCATACATGAGTTGTAGAACCAAAGACTTTTAGATGGCCCACCTTAGGCTTACATCCTGACCAAGCTTCTTGAGGAGTCATCTTCTTAACGGCCTGTGTAGGTGATTGATTCAGGAGGTAGATTGCAGTATAAACTGCTTCAGCCCAATATTTCTTAGGGGCATTTCTATACGCCATCATAGAATGAGCCATTTCAGTAATGGTGTGATTCCAACGTTCAACAACACCATTCTGTTGAGGGGTGTATGGTGTGGTGAGTTGGCGCTTAATGCCATATGTAGCACAAAAAGTAGAGAAGTCAGCTAAACAAAACTCCCCCCCATTATCTCACCTTAGAGTGACAATCTGAGAACTTGATTCTATCTCAACTAAGGCCTTATACTGCTGAAATGTATTGAACACATCTGATTTATGTTTCAAAAAATACACCCACATTTTTCGACTAAAATCATCAACAAATAATAAAAAATACCTGGACCCAGTAACAGATGGAGTGTTCATTGGTCCACATACATCAGCATGAACCAACTGAAGTACTTTGGAGGCTCGCCAAGAATCACCATCCGAGAATGGTGTCCGATGTTGCTTCCCAACTTGACAGGCTCCACAAACTCCATGATTTTGAGTTTGGATCTCAGGTAGACCAGCAACCAAACCCTCCCGAGATAACTGAGAGAGGTAGTGCACATTCAAGTGCCCATAACGCTGATGCCAAAGTTTGTTGATGGAAGTACTCCTGGCTGCCAAAGCGTGCTCCTGAGAATCACCGAAATCAGCAAGTCTATACAAACCATAATCCTCAAGTCCCATAGCGATTGTAGTACAAGTTTCCCTATCAACAATGTTGCAGGTGGATGAACTGAAAACAACATCCAACTAGGGAGAATTCCTCATGATCTGGCGTACGGAGAGAAGATTATGTTCCATGCTTAGAACATAGTAGACATCAAGAAAGATTAAATTTCTTCCTCCTAAGTGAATCTGAACAGTGCCCTTACCAGCAATTGTGTACTCTTCACCTCCTCCAAAAATGACAGAATCAGAGAATGGTTTGAATTTTGTGAACCAATCCCGACAATGAGTAAAATGTTGAGAAGCCCCTGAATCAATATACCAAGCAGAAGATTTTACTGAATCTGCAGTCCTTTTGGCCATAAAAGCATAGACTACAGATTCTTTCTGCTCAGAGTGCTCTACGACATTTTCCTTTTGTTGAGACCCTCCCTGCTTCTTTTGTTCAGAAGCCAGCCGAATTCGACAGTCAACCTTCATGTGACCATATTTATGGCAATAATTGCACTGAACGCTCTTCTTCTTCTTCTTGTCCTAAGAAGAACCAGAGCCTATCGGCTGAGAAGATTGAGCCTTCCCTTTGTTCATAGCAGAAGATTTGGCAAAGAACGCTTGCTCTGTGGGGGTGGAACTAGGACTACTCCCAAATTGTTGTCTCCATCGATCCTGCAGTAAGAGCTTGTTACAAAGATCATGAAACTTCAAATCAACATTTGTGGAAGTAATATTCAGCGTTTCAATGAAATGCTCATAAGATTTTGGCAAACTCTTCAAAGTAATGACGACCATGTCCTCTTCTTCAATTGTTCCACCAATCGCCTCCAACTGATCACGAATGTCCTTAATCTTTGTTAGATGTTCCTGTAAGGACATTTTCTCATCCATCATGATGGAAAAGAGCATGTTCTTGAGAAAGAACGCTCTGCTCTTGTCAGAGGTTTCATGAAGGTCCTTCAAATGATGCCAAATTTCTATAGCAGTTTTGCTAGACAGTACCTAAGGTAGCTGCTCATCTGTGACTAAGAGTTTGATGAGCATGACAACTTCCCGGTTGCGTTCATCCCATTTGTCCTGGTCCTTTCCGGCTACAGTGGGACAAGTTGAGTTCCCCAAAACGACCTGGTTGAGGCAACGATATTCGAAGATCGTAAGCATGTGTTGCTTCCAAGTGTTGTAATTTCTACCATTAAATTTTTGGCTGCTTTCGAGCATTATATTTGTTAGCGATGCTATTTTGCATGCTTCCCAAGGCACTAAGAACAAAGACAGAATGCTTCAGATCTAAAATTTGTTGCAGTAATCCCAATGTGCTGAGCAGAAATGTCGAGGCAGAGTTCGCTAAAAACCCAAAAAAAATTCTAAATATCCAGAAAATTTTAGCAATACCCACATGCACAAATTTCGAGGTAAAATTTTTGGAAGACCTAGAAGATTTTGTCAATGACACAGAAATCTTTGCAAAAAACCCACAAAGAATATGTAGGTAGAATAAAATTCTAGCTTGAAACAAAGGGTCAAAACCCTAGCCGATTTCTCAGAAACCCTAGGCGCAGCACCAAACACACTGAGAATAACCCATGATTTTTAAAGAAATCTGAAAAAAATGCGGGCATTAATGGCACTAGAAAAACACGTCTAGAAATTTCTTAAAAACGCGAGCAAAAACGGCTTAAAATCGTAGCCAGGAGCATAGAAGAAATGTGCCCAGAAGATCTATAGAATCACCTGCCCAAAAATACATAAAATTGCGTCTTTAAATCTAAAACAAAGACATAGCTAGAAGTCTTCAAATCGCACCCAGGTATGGACAAAAAAACGGCGCTCAGAATGAAGAAAAATCGCGCCCATGAATTTCTCAAAATCACGTCTTAAAATGCAGACAAAAGAATGCGATCAGGCAACAAAAACAGAAGTCGCATGGGCAGATAAGGAGGTCGCGCACGGATGTAGAAAATTGTGATGCCCAAAGAGCCACGAACTCGCCCAGAAAATAGTACAAAACACGCCCAGAAGGGTTTCAGTCGCACCCAGTAGCCAAACATAATATGCAATACCATAAAAAACGCAACCTAAGACTTCAAAAACGCGTGTAAAGAAACACACGAAAAATGGACTGGAGGTGCCCACAAATTTGCAAACTAAAAGTCATAATTTTTAGTGAGAAAAATACTCACAAAAACTCAATCAAAAACCCTCGATTTTCTTCTGCAACCAAGACCCATGAAATCGATTTTTTTATTCAAGAAAAATTCATAGAATTTTTTAAAAAATCAATAACCTAGCTCTAATACCATGTTCTAAAAAGAACTGGTAATTCTATTACTTACTTGCATTAACAAGAAGAAAAGATTACAATATATAGAAATTACAAAGCATTGTAGATATTAATGAAATGATCTACCTACAACGGTAGACAGACTTAAAGAAATCTAATCTAATTAAATACATTATAATATTGAACATTAACTATATAAAGAAATATTATTCTAACAATTCACTTCCATTTTCCTTCTTTCTTTCTTGTTCCATTATGATTTTTTTATTTTTATCTCTCTTTAATATTTTATTGGCAAACCCTAAATGTTTTTCTCTGATTCTAATCTCTTTTTATCTAGAAACCCTAAATGTTAATTTAATTTTTGTTTATTTGTTTTTGTAGTGTACTTAAAAATTATAAATTGCTATAAAGTCAACCCCAATTAGAAAAGATCTGAGTTGGAAACATGTCACCCCAAGACTAACAAATGGGAATTAGTTTGCAATTTTGGCAAACTGAAAAGTAGTATGGGAGGGATTAATCATTTCAAATTTCATCGCACACGCATACCTAACTGAGATGTTTCATTTGCACACAAGTGCCTCTTGATGTTATGCATGAGATAAAAACTCAAAGAATCCTTTGAGAAGAAAAAGACCTAAGAAAAAAGAAACAAGAAGAGATAGCAGCCAAAAGCCAAATTCAAGGAAGCTCTTCCCTAATTCCTCCAATCCGTTTGGCTACAAGCACTAGTAGGATTGTTAGGTGTAGAGTTCACAAATCTACATTGGCTTCATATATTGTACCATGAACTACTCTAAATTCCCAACCATCACTTAAGAGCAAGGATTGGAATAAAGACGAGCATCAAGTAACAAGGAATGCAATCAGAAACTTTTTATTTTATTGTTCAATTCCATTTCACACACCAAGATAAATCCTTATTTTTGTTTTAAAATAGGATTTTTTAAATTCTTTTTGTCCTTTTAATTTTGAAATTTAGGGATTTATAGAATTTAGATTTTACATTTTAGAATACTTGGTTTATTTTCTTTGATTGAGGTCTTTTTACTAATAGAGTATAGTAGATGCCATTATTGTTTCTAAGGAAAGGTTCAGAGCCCCTAATGATGAGGAAATAAAGGGCTCAATTTTAAATGGAAAAGTGGCAAATGTCAAGGCCATTATTGATGAGCAACATGAGATATGGAGAAAGAACGGTTGCACCATCATGTCTAATGGTTGGACAAATAGGAGAAACATAACATTGCTGAATACCCTTGTTTCTTCCTAAAGTAGTATAATCCATTGATGTTTCAAAAAACATAAAAAATGTTGATTTCCTATGTCAAATTTTAGAGAAAGTCCCTATTCCACTTATTCCCTTGATTTTATAGTGGAAGAACTTGGCAAACTCCTATGGACCAAAGTAGATGTAGAACATGGTAGAAACATTTGCAAATACATATAAACCCATGCTTCAGTCCTCAACTTAATAAGGCAATACACAACAAGGATTAGGCTCATCCCTAAAACAACACATTTTGCAACAAATTTTATCACATTGCAATCTTTGATTCAATCAAATGATGTCTAGAGATGCATGTTTGTTAGTGATGAGTGAACTCAATCTTCATATGCTAAAACCAATTGACATGGTTTAGTGGGTATTCAATGAGCAAAACTTTTGACTTCCACTGAAGGAGGTTCCCCACATTTTCCTAAAATATCATGAGTTTTTAAAAATATTGTTGACCATGACTTTCACCTTTATATTGAAATGATATCAATGATATATTGTGACATTGAATTTACTGAATTATATTCTCAACAATATCTTGAGATTTTATTTTTTTTTGTAAATAAGCAATGAGACCTATGATTTTTTTAATCACTCTTCTCTAAAACTTTATAAATGGGTTATACACCTTGAATAGTGTATGTAGCTATTAAGATTTCCAACTGCCATTATCAAAGTAACAATTAGGTCAATTGCCAAGGGGAACGACAATTATGGCTATTGTTATTTCAAAATCAAATGTAGTTATCTACGATTGTGAATACTCAATATGATTGGGCTGAAAAACCTTCTGAATAGAGAACATGATTGTTATTATTGTGATTAATGATTATGATTGTTTCCTTGGATAATAGTGAGCATTGATGTCATTATTTATGATTCATCAGCATAGTCATTACTAGATAAAACCATCAAATGATCTTTTTTTCTTGGCCCTCAGCCCAATAATGAAGTAGAGACTTCAATGCTTCCAATAATGAAGTAGAAGCTTCAATGCTTCTCGAAAGGATGAAACTTGGGAAATCTTTGGATTACAATCATTTGAAACTCAAAGGCAACTATCCTATGCCTCAAAGATAGCTTTAGAAATTGAAAATTAAAGACTTTACGAAAGCAAACAAAGTTAATAGGCATTAGTTTAGAAAAAAATAATTACAAGCATTACTTTAGAGAAAGCTATAGTCTTGTTGAATATTTAGAAAATGCATGTGTATCTCAATTTCCTTCCATGGCCAAGATTAGTGATATATCTAACGAGTGGTCTATTGGAAACCTTCTTGAGGCCAAATCTTTACATTGCCCTCTTCCACCATCTCCGAATTTTTGTATTCCTCTGTGATTATTATTAAAGCCTTGGTAATGCAATATGGACTCTTCGTTGTCATTTGTACCATATCATCTCTCACATGATAAGCTATTGTTTTATGTGCATTCATAATGCAATAGTTGTGAATAGAATGTGCAAACATATTATATATTTTGGTGTTCGGGATTTTTATCTTCACTCTTGTTTGCATCTACTACAGGTTTTGCATTTACATTGGTCTTTGTTATTCTACTAGGATGTCGAGCAATAAACATGCATGGGATTTTGCTTATACTGGTGTGGTATCTTATTTCAAATTGAAGTGCATATTTCAGATTAGGAATTACTCTTCCCTAGTTTTCGTCAAAGATATACTTAGCAAGGATATGACTGGCAATGTTGGGTGCTTGATCTTTTTATCTTCACTCCTGTTGGAATCTACTATAGCTTTTGCATTCATGTTGGTCTTTGTTGTACAAGGATCTCAAGCAATAAATATGGATGTGATTTTGCTTATAGTGGTGTAGTGTCTAATTTCATATTGAAGAGCATATTTTAGATTAGGGATTACTCTTCCCTAATTTTGTTAAAGATATCCTTGGCAAGGATAGAATTGGCAACGTTGGTGCCAAGCATACTATGGCTTCAATTGTTGAGGATTTTTTCTCTAAACTTGAGGGGTGAGTTGTATACCCTATTGTGTGGGAATGGATATTTCATGCTCTTTTTATTTTGGAAGCATTGTATGTGGTAGCTACCTCAGATGAGGATGAAACATGGCTTAGCAATGGAGGTGGTGGTGTTGGCACTGGGTATAATGGACGGCTTTGTTGCCTTTGGCTTTTATCTATCCTCTTTGTTCTTTAACTATGATGATGTTGCAGTTTATTGTAAGATATTGCATGGTATGTAAATAACCTTAGTCATTCTTAGGAATGACCACTTGAGGTTTTGAACCTTTTTACTCTTCCCTCACTTTTGAGTGAGGTTGTTTGAGCTTCTAGGCGGAATTTTTTGAATCTCATGTTGACGTTAATGAGAAAATGAAGCTACCACAATTCTGCCCGACCATTTTGAGAGTACTTTTGGGTTTTAGTTTTGGTTAGGATAGTTATGTCCATGTTCTGCGCAAGCCATATAGTGTAATATTATTTTCTTTGTTTAGTTTATATCAGCTTTAAGCCATAATGTATATGTTTTCCTCTAATAGATGTGGGCTACTATAGAATTAGAACCCACAACTAAATTATCTAAAAAATATTATTATTAAATATTAAATATAAATAATGTTGAATATATTATATATTACTATATGTTAAAATATTTATTGTTATTTCTAAATATATTAATGTTAAGCCTATTAAACATTAATATTATATTAGTAACAAATATTATATATAAATTTATTGTTATATTGATTGTTAATGATACATTATTAAATTGTAGTTTCTCTTACTATTTTTTAAAATTATTTTTCAAATATTTTAATTATATATTATGTGTCGTTATCACTTTGTCGTCCCCAAATTTTGGTTGATAGTCCCTTCATCCCAGAAACCCATCCCTACATCCCCCATTACCCTATTCCAAAACTTCATGGAACATAGATTCTAAGAATCTCTTGATTCATTTGGTCATGGAAATGAATAAACATGTCACTAGATTTGTTGTTATTTATACCTTGCCTAGTGGAAGCTTTGTAGCATTGCATAAGTTTGTTTGCGTGAAATTTCCTTTACCAGCACCAATAAGAATAGGAGTGTATCATCTACAAAAAGCAAGTTGGAATATATTTTGCCTCATTGTGGGAGACCATAGATTTTACTCACTTGTTTTCAAATAGTAAGTTGTCTAACTGATAGTTCATTCATGATGATGAAGAGATAAGGACTTATTAAGTACCCTTGCCGTAACCCTCTAGTAACAGAAAAGGGGATTTCTCCGTTTGCAACCACAATAAAGGATGAGTAATGATACAAACAGAGATCCCACCAATGATTTAATCATTAAATTCTAAGGGTTTGACAGTGAGCGAGAGCAATCTCCAACTGATTCAGTCAAAGACCTTGGGAATATCAAGTTTGATTATCAACCCGACTGATATAGATAATAACCTATTCACCCATTCCGGTATTTTGGTGCCCCCTGCTCTGTCTTCTTTGGCAATGAGTCCTTTCTCTCAGACTTTAGCAGGGCTTCGTAGAGTATCCAAGATGAGGGAGCATAGGGATGGGGGGGCAAGATGCAGGAACAGCAAAATAAATTCCAAATATTGGGGACAACAGGGGTCAGCTATGAAAATAATATATAAAAATTAATCACAAAAAATAGATAAAAAGGTTGTAGTTTATCATTTATGTAAACAATATGAGTAAAAGAAGCTTAAGTTTATAGAGTTGTACAAATGTGCAACATTCTGCATTAGATACAACAAACCTTAATAAGTTTTCACCCCTATCTTGAGTGGAAATTGTACCATTGACCAAGATGCCACCATTAAGACTTTGTGTGATCATCTTTTCTCCTATCCAATGTCTCACCATCAGCCATGCTGTTAATAGTCTAAGCAAATTCTAAAACTGCTTCTGCAGTTGTTGTTTTCAAAGATGGTAAAACTTGTTGCCATTCATAATCTGAAAAATGAGTACCATGCTCCAGCATTATTTATCAAGCGAATAAAAGTAGATATGCCAATGCCAGCCAAATTTTGATTGGATCATTTTATAATATCAGTAAAGAGCTTCAACATGTTCCCCAGTAAAGGATTCACTTGAGAGTAGAATTTGACAAAGAGGTCCACAACAAATTGTAGTACAGCGTGAAATCCAAGCATCTTCACTAAGATCAATACATTTACTTTCTAAATAATTTGACTGTACCATCATAGCATTAGTTGGAATCAAAATTGACTTGGCACAGCAAAAGCAAAAATGGGATTCAGTTACTCTAGATTTAACCCAGAAGAGCCCAAAAGTTCAAAACAAGTTTTAGTTTTTACTCTTTAAAATTAGAGTGGGTTTTAATGCCAAAGATTTAGGGGTAATAGTTCACAAATTAAAGAGATGCGAGAAAGGTAGAAAAATGCACAAAGAGATGAAATTCAAGTCATGGCAAAGAAATTTTTAATATTAAGCTCTGAATGTGTCTTGGACATTAATCCTAATTAGCAGACTCAATTAAATGATTACAAATGAGAGAGTGAAATCCTTTAAATAGATTACTCTCAACTCCGTACAAAAGGTCACGCCCAAAGTGATAATTTTTCACTGCATGGAGCGACTTACAAGGAGGCAGACCACATTAACATTGATATATAGTCATCTTTTTGGTCTCATGACATATTTCCCTCCTAACAGGGCTAGCGTTTCCCCCATCTAGATTGACCCCTCCTTTTTGTTTGTCAGAATATCTTTTAGTTTATATTTTGCTTTTAGTTATCTTTTTGCTTGTAACTTTTTTGGAGCCTCTTTTTGGCTCCATCTTGCAATTGTCTCTAGTTGTATTTCCAGGTTCCTGTGACCTTTTTTGGTCACTAGTGGACATCGATATAATTTATTTCTTTCTAAGTACTAGAAATTATCCGCAATTTCACTTTCAAGGGTAAACACAAGATTTTCTTGAGGAGAGACTTTAGTCTGCTAACTATGGTTTTGGAGATTATTTTGTATGCCATATTGCATAGAGCAATGGGCCAACACTGATCTAATTTATTAACTTGAGCTTTCTTTGAAAAAAGAACCAATTTAGTGGCTGTTAACAGATTTTCAGTGTTTTCTGTTTTTCTCTAGATCCTTCCTTCCACCATAAGGAGGAGGTCCGGTTTAATGAGAGGCCAAAAATCTTGATCAAATTGTCATGTCCCTTCCCTTTTCCTGCTAGTGACTTTACTATTAGTAATAATTAAAACTATATATACTATCATAATAATTAAAAATAATAAAGTAAAAAAAAAAAAAACGGAAAATTCAAAAAGTGGTCCTCAAATTTTGGGCCCATGGGACCTATCCATGGAAAGGTACATCTACAAGTCTTATTCCTTCATTTCACAATCAAGTCTGTGTGTTGCATTTGAATCAATTCAAAATTCATCTGCTGTGCAAGAGAGGACAAATCCCCTTGACTGCACTTTGTGAGGTTAGTCATAAACCCTACCTCTTTCTTGAAAAATCCAAACAGGGTATGCAGATTGGGCTAATTCTGGAAATTGGTTACTTACAGAGCAAGGCAAACAGCAGAGGAAATTATTGCACAATCTACGCCATTCTCAAATTGTCATTTTTTAAGGGTTATAGTTGAAGATCTCCTACTCTGACTTGCGCCTGAGTTTTGTACAGATTTGGAGGATCACTATTGTGTCCAACCCAGTCACCAAGTGGCAGCAAATAAGGATCAGCTTGTGACACTTCTGGAGGCAACTACATCAAATCAACCTAAACCCTAGCCAGTGATAAAGTCAGCAAATATATAGGGATCAGATCTGATGCAGGAGCATCCAGGGTGTATGGCAATCTTGCATCACCAAAAATATTGCTATTTTATTTTGTTGTTTTCAATAAGGGCTAAGGTGTGTGGAAAATAAATATTTTAATTTAAAACATTGTAATTTCCCCTTGTGGTAATTTGCAAATGTAATTTTTGGAGGAAATATGCTTTGGTAAAAGTTCCAAAGGCATTTAAATTGGAATATTCCATTTGGGGCGTCCAATTCTAGGTGGGGACCACTTTGCATGCATGTTCTTCCATGATCATTTGCACACTTTGCATGCATTTGCATGTTGGGGCCACCAGCTTTGCATGTTGGTGCATGTCCATATTTGGAGCCGTCAGAGCCGTTGGGAATCAATGGAGGTGTCATTGTTGACCAAAGATGATTGGCCAAAAGATAGGCACCCATGTGAGGGCCATGTAAACAATTAAGTGTTTTATATTTTATATTTTAATCTCCTCAAGTTGGGCATGGGATGGGTTGTTTTGGAAACCAACAATGGTTTTCCTCTCACACTTCTATATATTGATGCTTGTTCATTTGGAGAAGTTGGCTTGGAGGTGTTGAAGTTTTTGCATAACAGGATGCTGGTGGATTTTCTAGAGGATTGTGACTTCAAATATTTACAGTTTATGTAATCAACAAGCCCATTGTAATGTTGTAATCTCATTTGATTTTACAAATAATAGAAAATCTCGTTTCCATCTTGCATTTGCTTGTGCAATTTGTTGTTGTGATTGTGAGTTTCAGATTTGTAAGAGGATCATTTTCCAATTCCAAATTTGTGGAGGAGACTAAGGCATAGTTCTTAGAGAGGAGTCCAAAACTCCATGTTTTGCAGGTTTGAAGAAGTTGTTTGCAGCAGCAAAAAGGTTTTGAGAATCAGAGGTCGATTGCAGCTCAGTTTTCCCAATTAAGGTTGCAGGTTGTAGGAGAAAAAGCTTGTGAAAGAAGAATGGTTGAAGGAGACCATTCTTGTGATTGATTTCTGCTGTCATAAATCAGTTCTATATCAGTTTTGAAATGTATTTGATCAGGCCTCATGGCTGCAAAACAATGTTATTTCAGATTTTCCTTGTTATTATGTAATTTTGTGAGATTTTGTATGAGAAACTAAGACATTTCTTGCAGATTTTTGGTGCCATTTCAAGCAATTACTTAGTTGCATATATGTTGTAGTGAATTTGTGAATGAGGGAGAGTATCCTTCCGCCCACTTCATCAAGATCTCGGTGATTTGCATAAGGAATAAGGTGCTGGTCACAGTTATATCAGAACATACAATCCCCAGCAGCCACCAGGTCTGATCACTTCATCTTTCAGGCCATAGCATGATTAAAAAAAACAGTAAGATAAACAGTATTCACTATTCGGTATAATCTTGTAATCAGCCTCACAGCTACTAGACAAATAGTTAACATTGAAGAACTACACTAACCTTATATATGTCTCTATGATTTGAGAGTTGTTTGAAGTTTCCAGTTGATATTTGTAACTGTGAACGTTTTAAAATTCCAGTTTGATGAAGATCAGTAATTAAAGAGAAATGCAGCTGTTATTGCGTATATTCTGAGTTATTCTAGCTTGATAGTTCAACAATTGAAGGTTAAATCAGGTTCTACTTAGAGGACATTTCACAAATTGTCCTGGAAAACCATCAGACCCCGAGGCCTCCTCGTTGTGGAGTGAGATGATAGTGGCTTTTAGTTCATCTTCGGTTACTGGTCTCATCAGAATGTGATTGAACTAATCGTTTATTAGAAAACGGATCTTTCTGATAAGCAAGGTTTTGAGACATTGTCTAGTGTCTTCTTCCTCCTCTAAGAGTTTGCTGAAATACTCAGATGATGTTTGCAGAATTTGAGAAATATTTGACACATAAGTGTTTGGTCCCATTTTGAGCCTCTTAAGAGATTTGTCCTTTCTCTGTTTTTGAACAGATTTGTGGAAATATTTGGTGTTGGCATCTATTTGCCTTACCCAGGTCTAATGAGACCATTGCCCACATTAAGCCACTTTGTTTCTTTGTATGATAACCACTTCATGTATGAAATATTCTTCCTTGTAGTAGTGCAGTAAATACTATTACCCTTGTATGGCAATTTGTCTTTGGGTTTATCCTAGCTGTTGCTGTTTTTATGTAATTTCAGTAGAGATAATCCCAGGAGAGGACTTATTCAGATCTAAATTTGCTAGGAAATCATAGATCCATCTACATGGTATTAGAAAGAAGATTTTGAGTTTTAAAATTTCCCCTTAGTCTAAAGTAGGTGAGAATACATGCTAACCCCCACAACTATTTCTTCTTACTGTGTCCGTATTTCACATGCTGTAAAACTGATCTTCAAGAAACTATGTCAATATGCTTAACACACAAAGTTATGCTGTGAGTGTAGTATGGAGACAATATGCAAACAGCTGAAAGTGTAAATCACACATGAGATGCACATTATCCCTATGCAGTTGTTGCAAATTCACTAAGGCTCCACTATGTGAAACTGAGAACAGGATACTTAGAAAATCATAATACAGAACAATAAAATGCAAGTACCAGTTCTTGAGCTGTGAGGTTGTAAGGTCCGGACTACCCTGGAATAAAATTAAAAAGAACTTGTCATCACCCAGCTATAGAATCCCCCTACTACATTAAACTACATATAAATTGAGCTAATAATAGGAGATTATTCAATGACATACAGCTTGAAACATTTGAGATTCGCATTCAAATTTGTGCATAAACAGTTGTACTTACATATTCCCTGAGCCTTTCTGTCCACAACTGTAATAAATGTGCACTTCGCTGCATTTCTGGTTCATCACGGAGCGCAGCCTCAATCAAAGCTATTTGCTGCTCGTTCATAACATTTCGTTTTCTTTTCTTTGGTTGTTTGTCCTCACCAATGTTGGTATCAACCCTCTCTGTTGCTTGTGCTATTGATCCAGCACCTTCATCTTCCTTTTCACCTTCAACACGATTTTGATTTTCTCCAGCTTCCCTTGAAGCATCTTGATTGTAAAAGTACAGCTTGTCCATGACCATTGAATTATCTTCATTTTTTATTTCAAGATTCTTATCATTGTGATCAATCTCAGGAGCACTTTCTACTTCACTTCTAGTACTACTGTTTATGGCCTCCTGGTTCTCATCTGGATCTATAATTTCATTCTTAGCACTTGTTTGTTCAATTTCAATCTCCTTGTATTGATCTACTTCTTGAGTATCAACTTTTGTCTCCTTGAATTGGCCTACTTGAAATTGAATATTTGCCATTTGTGAGATAATATCAATATCATCTATTTCATTATTTTCTTCAGGCTCCCTCTTCACATTTTGCAAACTTGAGTTTTCATCTACCATTATTCCTTCTTGTTTTCTCTCTGATGATGGTCCACATCCTCCAGTGCTAACAGCTTCCTGAAAAGAAAAATTTGCAGATTATGCATGAAAGTGTTAATGCAAAAATTAAAATTTCCGAGAGTGAATTTTGTGAAAAACATTTGCTGCTACTGATGAATGCCACCTCAGATATCTGGCGGATATCTTTCTCCGAGATTTCATGAGCAGAGGGCTGATTCTCAATATCTCTGTCAATCGAAATTCCAGTGGTCATCTGGTCTTTTTCACCAACTTCAGGACTATTGTGAGACTTTGTATAGCACTCATATGGTTGGTGCTTCTCAAATGTGCCCTTGAACTTGTTATCATGCTTTTCTCTTAAATATTCAACCATAGGTTCCTCCTGTAAATGAAAAATACAATATTGGACTAATTAGACAAGGCTAAACTTGTACTATCTAATCAGGGAGAATGAATCCTGGCAAGTCTTTATAATAGGTTATATAAATCCCCTGCCTTGGCACAGAAACAAATATAAAGTATTATAGTATCCATAATAAAGAGGTAAAATCATAAAATTTGCATTTTGTAGATTGAAATTCCTCTATTGAAATGCACTTCAAAAATTTCTCACCTGAATAGCACCATTTTGTGGCTGTCCCGGACATATTGATTTATGTAACTGTGCAAGGAACTCACTGCAAAGACATAATACCAACCAGCAGCAAAAATAAGATGAATTGTTATCCCAGCCTTTGACCATCATCAAAGTAACAGAACCAATGAAACGTGTTTATTTAATGCTAACTAGTAATAACAAACTGCTCGCTATGTGGTCCAGCTATAGTCACATTAGAAATTAGTTATGAAGAATGAAAATTAATAAAGTTACTATACAGAGTTGCAACTTCCTTTTGATAAAAAGAGCATAAATTTATTTAGAAAACCAAATACATAATTATAAAATATAAAACAAATAAGAAATATTCTAGTGATATCAGAAGATAACAACCACATGTAGGCCACAATAACAATGCAAGCAAAACAAATTTCAAATAGCACTATGAAATTATCCTCTTGGTTCAGGCATAAACTATGCTTTTGACAAATGTCCATTACAAAATAAACATTGTTGAAATGCCTATTCAACAGCTTGTAAAGCATTAAACTGTCAAGGTTGACCTCCAGTATGTTATACTCATATACTTTTATAAACTATGACCGACCCAGCCAAAATGCTTATTCATAAAGTTGCAAAGAATTCAATTGCCACATTTAATCTCTAGTATGTGCTGATGATATAAGTTCGTAAAATACTACAGATAAGCCTCTTGAACATGCCAACATCCCTTTTAATTTAGATGTAAATAAAGAGCAATTTACATAAATGGGCCCATTTACAGTGCTTGATAATTCCAGAACAACCAGTTTATGAACAAATAATTTAAGCAGAGTGAAAGACACTGAAAACCTTCATTCCTATCTGGAGTAGAATCTTAGGAGAATAATTTAAGCAAAGAAACATATGTGGAGATTGTGATGTGCCCTCCTTGGGCAGTTTCAATGTATTGGTGAAGTAGCCTATCAACGGGTCCTCATAGGCTAATGTTGGTGTTTAAAGGGCCTTATTTGGGAGTTTCTTGGTTCTCCAAATGTCCTTTCGGTGGTTAATTTCCTGTTTTCTCTTCTCAAATGTTTGGTGATATTCAGGGATAACCTTCCTAATGTGTTTCAGGCTCCATTGGCACTCACTTACTATTTTTAGTAAGTCACTTGGACATTTGGGTCCAACCTTACTATTTATAGTAAGCCATTCTGATGAGCAGTGGAAACAAAATGGGTAACCCCATGGTGTTGGCAGAATCAGTTTAATATTGATATAATGGGTTTTAATGGAGTTATGATTTATTAATTATTATTAAAGTATTAACTTTAATAATAATTAAATTATAAGTGGATGTTATTATTAATGGTGTTTAATGACCTTTATAATATATGATTTTATTAATCATAAGGTCCATTAAAAAGCAACGCCAACATGAGGTTTATTTAACATGAAACAACAAAAGAAAATATTTTAATATATTTGACGGATTAAAAAGCAAGGGAAATTGTAGCCTTTTGGGAGGAGTATTTAAGCTTTCAAAAAAGCTCATTATTCATTCATTCATCTTTTACAAAACTTGATGTTTTTTTTTGTGGAGAAGAAACAAGGGTTTCAGTCTGAAAATTGATCTTGGAGAACGAAAACTCTCTTATATTCAGTGCTCTACAACTGTGAAATATCACCCAAGGATTGCTCTATAGGTGACTTCATCCAGGAGCTGCATTTGTGCTGATTGGAGTTAATATTTCAAAGAATTTTAGGAGATTAGTGTGTAGATCAAAAATCAATTAGAAGACAATGTTGCTCATTACCTATCATTGCTGGCACACGTAAGTCTTCTAGCTGGCCGTACATTCTCTAGCTTGGCTGTACAAGTGTGTTTGAGGCATGAGACTCTCTAGGGAGAAATGTCTAGGGAAAAGGTGTGATCTCAGCTCCTTTCTTGGCATCTAGGGCAGACATAAAAGTGTGCAGCAATTTCAAGGCAAAGAAATCAGTCATTTGAGTGTGGCGTCCATTTCTAGGTGGTTCCAGTTTGCTGGTCAAGCACTTTCAGACCTGCATCTTATGATATCAGCTTCCGGGTATGATTGTTATGTATTTCCCAAGCATTAAATAAAAAATCTGAGTTGATAGTTTTAAATGTTTGTTTAAGTAGATCATTACTTTGCAATTATATGTTTTTTCCTGCGTTCCTGGCAAAACACAGAAAAAAACAAAAAAACTGTAAAACCAAAAACAAAACAGAAAGGCAAAATTCAGAAAGCAAATATCCTATCAGGGGTGGGATATTTCAGTGGTATCAGAGCAGTTTTCCTCCCATCCCGTGTTGGGAAAAAATTTCATAAGTAAAAAGAAAGTGCAATATACCAGAGGGGCAGTTCAGTGGGAAACATCGCAGGTACCAGAAGGTGAAACTATTTCAAGGGTTATGGGTATTCACAGGAGTAATTCTAGTGACAGTGAGAGTATTACAGGTGCTACGACAGAAAGGGAAAAAGAACGTGCAGGTTCAGTTAGTCCTGACTCCAGAGCAAAGAGGTAATTTCACAATATGATGGATATGATGTCGCAACTCTTGGGCCATGTTGATGCGTGTTTTATGACATAACAAACATTCTAGAATAAAGTGTCAAAGACGCTATATCCCCTCTTGAAAAACTACCTCATATGCTAAGACTGCGAGTAAGATCATACGGTAATTCCAATGTTTAAGATGAGTGTGGATAAACTCTGTGGTTGATGTGATTTTCTGGGGGCACAATAGGGATTTACTTTTGCAAGTTACTCAGAAAAGCAAAGACATAAATACAGTATCATTTTGAATTTTTCTGACTTTAGATAAAAAAAAAGTGAAAAAAGAGTAAGGGTTTAGGGGTCCTATGCTATTCCTATGAAATCAAGAGACGGCAAGGATTAAGTGAAACCAAATAAACAATACTTTGTTTCGCCACGCTAAATGACAACTACACAAAGCAAGTGCAATCTTCTGGGATTTGTGCTTAAAATTTCTTTACCACGAACAATACCATCAATAGAACAACATTATTCGAAGTAAACGTTGAAGCATCCACAATAATGCTCAGTCTAACTTTACGCAGTGAATGAAAAGCATCCACTCAAAGAAAGTATGAGCTAAGTTTCGCTAACCCTTGTTATCAATCTATCATTCTCTTTAACATGCATTTAAATGAAATTCTAATTCAAATCTACTAGACGAGGAAGAGAAATATGCAACCATGCAACCATTTGATAATCAAAGGATTCAACGCACCTCATGCATTACGAACTTTATTATCAAGATAGTCTTTTGCAACAATTTCATAAAACTCTCTCTTATTCTCTACAATGAATGCTCTAATCTCTAATTCTCTATTGATCTACTGATATCTACTTCTAATCATCATGAAATGAGATAGAGGGTGGGGGTTTATATAGCAATCTCAGATTACAATGAATAGCCAAGATCAAAATGAGATCAAAGGCCCAGATTAAACATAACTAAACCCTAATTAGGGTTTCCTAAACATCAATCAGTTAACTAGAGAGAACTTCAGGCATCTGGAGTTGCATCCTTATCCACTCGCAAAGCATTATGTTCGGTGAACTTGGACACGATCAGGATGACTTCCTCTATGGCAATGTCCGGCAGCGCATTGACGTTGTATTCCAGCAAGTCCAAACTTTCAGCACATTCTGCAAAAGTGATCGTCCATTTTGGTTCATGCAGCAAGAAAGCATCTCTGACGGTCATGAAGCTGAATGCCTTGGTAAAATTTTCCTTCATAATTGGCCCAAAGGTGGTGGAGAAAATTCTTTGAACTTGTTCTTTTAAATTTTGTGGCTGCAAGTGTTTCTTTCGAACAATATCTCGGTCAAGCATATCTGCAGCCATTTGATAAATTTTACTCCGAATCTCCTTTGCCTGCTCTTCAACTTTGGCGCCATCTTGCTTCACCCTTTCCAGGACTTCTCCTCGTGAAATCAGAGCGTAGTAGCAGCTGCTGAAATCATATGCAGCTCCAACTTCAATAATCCTGTCATCAATCAACCTCTGCTTCGGGATGCTCTTTAACTCTCGAAGACATGGGATAATTTTACTCTGAATATCTTGGAGGCCATCCCATGCTTCCGCTAAGTCTATAACTCGTGACAGCAGAAAGGAAGTTTGCTCATACACATATGCCAGCTTCCCGCAAATGCCATCGCCTCATCTTTCCTTCCAGCCATCCAGTCTTTAGCTTCTCTGGTTGTAGTCAACTCTTCTTCAAAATTTCCAACCAGTTCTTGTGAAGAGTTTGGAAGTGGAGGTGCTGACTAGTTTCCTTGATTGAGCGGCCTGGTTAGATGTTGGATATACTCTTTTAGAGGCTCAATCTCTCTTTTATATTCTCTTTTCTTTTCCACTTCCCTCTCCAGCCTAGACTTGATGGTAGCAACAAAATTATCCAAGTCCTCAACTTCTTGCCCTTTTGTCATCGGACCCATGTCAATAGTTGTGATGGCATATTCGTTCGGGGCAATTTCATCTTGGAATTTATCAACTGTAGGCACTGCTATCTGCACTGTGCGATTGCCAGCCTCATCCCTTTGTATGGCAGAAAATTTCTTGGCTTTCTTTCTTGTGACCAACAGTGAACAAACACCACCCTCTGCTGCTCGAACATCTCAGAACAAAACTAACCCTTTGTTGCTTAGTCAACATAGCAATACATTTCCACCCTCTTGCTGCTCCAACCAACCTCATCAAACAGTCACGAGGCAAAAAAATATTTTAAAATTGCAAAAAAGGCACTTTTTCCACGGCTTGGGCATTTTGACGTCTGGATTCGCATTGGATTCGCGTCAGATTCAGCTGGGCGTATCCCGGACGAATCCACAAAGGCAAGATGAATCCTGGGCGTATCCGCAGTCAGAATTTTGAATCCTGTCCGAATCCGTACCGTATCAAATCCGAATTTCGAATCCGGTACGAATAGTATCGTATCTGGAGGTTCCCAGGTACGAATCGGTAACATAGACCAAAACAAATAAGCCTCTTATCATGTCAAATGGCAAAGCAGCAACAGACCTATAAGTCTAAAAAGAAAAAATTAACATTTTATCTGGCTTCCATGACGAGCGAAATTTTGAAAATATCCAAGCAAAGGAAAACTTGAGGTATATTGAAGAATTTTGTAATACTGATTTTTTGAAGGATCAAAAAGATATTATGGTCAAAAACAGAAATAAAGGCTTGGAGATGAGGTACTTAAAGACTGCTGAGTTGAAATGGCTTCAAAATCCAGAACTAAGAAAAATTGAATGGAGAATCCCAGGCAAGTGATTTTCCATTTTTCTGATTCCTTACTTTAAAGAATTATCCATTATCGCGATTTATGATAGGTTTGAACATCAAGCTTCCAGGAAAATGTTGGATTCTACATGTGGTGTATTCCATTGCCTTGTTTTTTGATGCCTTAGACAAAGCAAGCACTAAGATATAGTGAGATGTTGGGCTGCCTTTGATAGAAAGAAATCTTGCATATTTTTAATGGGAACACTTGCGAAAATTGGATAATTCGCTTTTAAGTAACTGTAGGGTAGATTATAGTTCCTTTAAAGAGGCATGTGGAGGTGTTTGACATTGTCCCTTGTACCTTCATACTTTGTTGAGGGTGGATCATGTGATTGTTGTGCAAGGGTGGTGTGGTGATAAGCTTCAGAATGATGTTGGGCTGCCTTTGATAGAAAGAAATCGAGCGACTATTCTTTTTATTGCAGGTTTTGGCGCATGGGTATTTTTGGCTACAGATGGAAGATTTTTTGGTGATTTTTTTATATAAATTGTGGGTTTCAAACCTGTTTTTTTACAGTTTTCTGATAAAATCGTGTTTTTTCCAAAACGCCTAGGGTTTTTGGCATGTTTCACATCAATATTTTGGCAAGTTTTTTAAAATCATGGATCTTTGGCATTGACCAGGGTTTCTATCAACAACAAAATTTTCATTTCTAAGCAGTTTTAGACCCACGTCTAGGGCACAAGGTGTGCAAAAATTCTTTTTTTGAAGCTACAGCAAAATTTGCAAAACTAATTTGCAGTTCTTCCAACTGGGGTTGGAAATATATTTTAAAAGGTCTTTAACCAGCAGGTTGTGATTACAAGTTGTGGGAGGGATGGCTTCATTTGTAACAACCCACCCTAGTTTGCATAAAAAAAATTCAATTTTATCTATCCAGCTGCTCAGACATTTTGTCAAACAGTTTGGCTAAATGAAGTACTGAACTTGTTTCCCAGCTTGAATTCAATATTTAACGAATTGTTTCTTACAAAACATTCAATATAGAAAAAATCTTCACCAGTGCAGATATGAGAAATTTAAACATCCATGTTGCCAGCACCAATGTGAATACCACAGTTATGTCATTTAACTCAACATTACATTCCAGGATAAGATTGCAGATTAAATATATGCAACTCTGATATTAATGACTGGGAATAATACATCAATAACAAATTGTAGATATTGCTTTTAAACTCTGACATGGATTGCTACGGTTTGTTTATCTGCAGTTTCAATACTCAGAACTGTCTTGTCATTTCTTTACACAGGCCTTCAGAAAATACCTACTACAGCAAGAAAATATTGACATGCCTGAAAAAGTGTAATCTCAGAGAGACTGATAGCTGAGCTAAAGAGGCAACAGCATATTAAAGCATATTCTTTCCTTCAGTGGATCCTAACACTGAATTCTCATATTAACCCACCTCACTTACAATCGACTATACAGCTCCTCCGTTAATTTCAACCCAGGCACTATAAATTGTGATTCATTTGATGACCCGATCCTCCACAATATCAAAGCACTTCACTAATAAAATCACTCCCCTTATAACTGCACTCCCTTAAAGTAACTTTAGCAATTGGAACAATCCACTGGGTCTCCCTTCATATATCGAATCCTTACTGGCGGCAGAAATAAGGAACCGCATATAATATGAAACACTATTTAATAAAGTGTTTCCAATTAGGAAACTTTAACGACTTCATTATACTCCATAAATATTAAGGAGCAACACCATATTCACTTTCCACGCTGGAAATTGCGATGGCATGATGAAGCTCACACGAGCCCTTTAAATAAACAACCTCTCCCATATAACCTGTTTCAATTTAATCTCTTCCCATCGCGTCTAGAAGACATTTCAGCTTTGGCATCGGTGGTAATCTGCTTCCTGTATAAAGCCCAACTCTTCAATACTTCGAATTAAACATGAGGTCAATCGGTTCACTCTTTCACAGCCCCGACTCCCTTGCATAACTTGTAATTCGCATCTCCTAAAGTGAATGCGGCAGCTATTGCATATACCCAATAGCATTCGATAAAGACTCACAAAGGAGTGATTCTCCACATAGCTCCATATCCTGAAGTATTTCACTTCTTTAATTTGACAACATCCTCACAGGCATCAATTAACTCCAAGAACTTGTCTCCCGTCCAATTCTAGGCTGTGATTCTTTTCAATGATGACAGTGACCAAAAAATAGGAAGGAATGGTGTATAACTCTTGCAGCTTCCATAGTTTTAACGGCTTCTTGATTGCAAAAAACGTATGGCCTTAAATAATATTAATGTCTGAATTCAACATTTGACCTCCTCTCTGATATGCTTGACCTGCGCATCTCATTTGTCATGCCTGTCTGTAGCATATGACACCAAACTTCCTCATGTCTTTCTTCCACTCAATCATGGAATGGCTGCTGAGATATAAGAAATTGAATCCATAGCAAGAGGTCACCAACATATAGGCTACGATAAAAAAATACCAACTTTAATATATCTCCATTTGGCTTCCAATATCCGTCCAACTTCCCATGAGGATCTGAGAATGTAAAATCTTCGACCACTTTCAGAACCTTGCTCTCCTCGTATGCTTTCCCTTTGAGATTGAATTCAGTTCCTTTCCAGGTTAAACAACCCACGAGTTGCTCCTTGAATGATTCGATTGAAACAACAGATTCAATTCTCATGGAAGTGCGGTTATAGGGAAGTAAAGGCAGCTTATTATGCATCGATTCCTTAATTAAAAGGGATCAAACAAAGGAAACATAATTTCCCTTTAATTTAATTCTGCTTATATACACTCTGAACAATAGGAAAAATTATTCAATCAAAATGACATCTGCAGACTTTGAATTATAATATCTTGAAATAATTGAAAGAATCCATTAAAGCACTTGCATAATCCCTAAATTGGAATTATCAACAATCACCTAGGGAGTGTCTCTCAACCCCGAAGATGATATTCCTTGTGAAGGATTTCGTCTTCACAAAGTTCTGGAAATTATCCAACAAAACAATCTTCTTCCAAACCCATAACCAGCCTCCTGAAACAATGCTCCAACAATTCTTTTATTCCTTCCCCTTCGTAACTCCTCATGTCTTCTTGAATTCTCATCTTTTTCCTTTTCACCTTTCATTTAATTCTCTTTTGAAATTCAAAAGTAACTTATTTAATTTATTTAACTTTTCAACTTAAGTTACTTTTGCCCTACTTAAATAATTAATTTAAGTTGTCTTTTTTAATTTGGCCTTTTTCGACCAACATTAAATTAATTAATTAATTACAATGCTGACTTATTGGGGACATTACATCATTACCCAACATTATGTTGGAATGCAGCCAGCGCTTCATTGGCAAAAATTACAACACATGGAAGCAACGCATGCTCACGATTTTCAAGTACAGATGCCCTGATAAGATCATCCTCACTACCGACACCCGACCTACAATTGCGGGTAAAGACCAAGACAAGTTTAACAAGCGTGGTAAAGAAGCCATAATGTTCATAAAGCTATCAGTGCTTGATGAGATGTTTCTAGAGGTACAAACAAGCAAAACCTCTACAAAAAATTGTAAGCACCTACAAGATCTATACGAAATGCCAAATAAAGGAAAGACTTTCTTCCTCAAAAATATGTTTTTTTCGATTATGATGAATGAGACATCCTTGCAAGAGCAATTGCTCAAAACCAAGGATATCAGAGATCAATTGTTTGCCATAGGTCAGAAGATGGAAGAAGATATGGTGGTTATTACGCTGAAAAGCTTACCATGATCCTATCAACACTTTATTGAGACACTCAATATCACCTCTACCAATGTTGACCTAAAGTTTGAGGAATGATGCAATAAACTATTGCAGCGGGACAGATGGAAGAAACAGTTTGGCAACAATAGTGATACACAAAGTGTGGAACAAGCCTTTGCAGCCAAGGACAAAGGCAAAGGAAAATAGTCACAAAAGAAAGGTCAAGGGAATAATGAAGATACTTTGAAGAATCTGAAAAAATACCACGTCACTATTGTGGTAAACTTGGTCATATGAAGAAGTACTATAAAAAGAGGTTGGTTGAAAAGAAATCCAACACGGGAGGGCCTCCATCAAAGGCTCATGTTGCCAAGCAATGAGGAGAACAAGTCACCCTTCTATGCTTTCATGGCCAAACAATCAGCAAATCAATCAAATTCAATTGTATGGTACATAGATTCTAGAGATATCGACATTTCACCTATAGGGAGAGATTGGTTCACAAAGTACACGGCTTGCTCAAATTCAATGATTTTCAGTGGTGGTGAGTACACAGTTGTTGGCAAAGGAAATGTGCAGATATCTTCTGGAGGGAAAAATCTCATTTTTCTCAATGTGTACTATGGGTCGGGGATGGAGCTCAATTTACTCTCTATGAGTTAGATTATGCACCATTGTCCCAAATTGGATGTCATATTTAACAAACACAAATGCTACATTGTTGACAAGGAATCCAAGAAAACCATCATTCCTTGTACCAAAGATCGTGGTTTGTATCGGCTTGTTGATACTAAACATGTTCATGAGCATGCATTGGTAGCCAAAAGTGCATATGCTATCAATACACTATGGCATCAACGGTATGGGCACATTAATCTATCTTATCTATCTCAATTGTATTAGGAGAATTTGGTAGAAGGCCTTCCTAATATTCAGCAGCAGATCTCTAGTGTTTGATGTGCTTGCCAAGCAAGGAAGTAGCACAGAACTCTTTTCTTAGATAGACAAGCTTAGAAAGCCTCAGGATTCCTATGGCTAGTTCATGCAGACATTTGTGGACCAATGAACACGGCATCTATCACTGAAGCTAGGAATTTTCTTCTATTTGTGGATGATTTCAATAAGAAAATGTGGGTGTATTTTCTGAAAGTAAAAGCAGATGTGTTTAATGAATTCCAAAAGTTCAAATTATTAGTAGAGAAAGAGTCAAGATGTGACATCATAACTCTTAGATCGAATAATGGAGGTGTATTATGTTCAAAGGAGTTCAATAATTTTT
This sequence comes from Sequoia sempervirens, assembly GCA_007258455.2. Taxonomy (NCBI): domain Eukaryota; kingdom Viridiplantae; phylum Streptophyta; class Pinopsida; order Cupressales; family Cupressaceae; genus Sequoia; species Sequoia sempervirens. The sequence goes on from VDFB02058242.1 coordinate 70,213,817, forward strand.
TTGCTAAACACATAATCAAGAGGCAATACACAACACCCTATACTCCATAGCAGAATGGAGTAGTTGAGAGAAGGAACCCTACAATTACAGAGATGGTCTAGTGTATGATGAAGAAAAAAAGTGTTCCCAAGAAGTTTTGGGCTGAGGCAGTTTACACTACAATTTATCTACTCGGCAAGTCTTCAACATAGGCAATGAAGGAGAAGACCCTAGAGGAAGCTTGGTCTAGAATGAAACTTAACATTAATCATCTAAAGGTCTTTGGTTCTCTAGCGTATGCCTAGATTCTAGATGAAAAGAGAACTAAGTTAGACCCTAAGAGTAAGAAATTAATGCTTATAGGGTACGGTGACAATCATAAAGCCTACTGGCACCAACTGATGTGGACACTAACTGTTTGATTTTTAGCAGAGATGTTGTAATTGATGAGGAAACTGGGCCTTTTCAACTCTCTCCAGAGTTCAAGATTACCGACGAACATGTTGTGGCTGAGGATTCAAGTATTAAGCTTCACCTGAAGGGGGGGTGGATTCTAAGCATGAGGGATCTCCCAAGCATACAAGAGTACCAAAATTTTTGGAATTTCTTAATGATAACCTAGATCAGCATCAAAATGACACGGAAATAATAAGTCCAAGTCATCATGACAACATTGATTTGGCAAAAGAGACTTCCAGGAAGATACCAAAGTGGTGGGGAAGCACCATTCAAGATGTTCGGGATGATGAAAAGATCAAAGGCAGATCATTAAGAGGCAAGAGCAAAAACACAATTAACTTTGCTCTTACGACCAAACTTCATGGAGTTTATGAGCCCCAGGAATTTGTGAAGGCAAAAGGAAAACCTCAATGTGAAAAGGCCATGGAAACTGAACATAAGAGTCTTATGAAAAAAAAGACTTAGGATCTTTCAAATCTTCCACTAGGGAAGAAACCCATTGGCTGCAAATGGGTGTACAAAGTCAAGTACAAAGCTAATGGTATACTTGACAAATACAAAGCACAATTGGTTGCTAAAGGGTTCTCACAAAGAGAAGGCATTGACTATGCGGAGACCTTTGCTCCTATAGCAAAGATGAGCACCATCCATTTAGTTCTAGCCATGACAGCTCAGTTTAGCTATAAAGTCCATCAAATGGACGTAAAGAGTGCCTTCCTCAATTGTGACTTGGAGGAAGAAGTGTACATGTCTCAGCCTCAAGGTTTTCAACTTGCAAGAAAGGAGAATCAAGTATGCAAACTAAAGAAAGGTCTGTTTGGCCTGAAGCAAGCACCCAAGGCATGGTAAATAAAAATTGGCAGGTATTTGGTTGATCATGGATTCCAGTAGAGTTGTTCGGATCCAAATTTGTATGTCAAAAGCATAGGCAATGAGATCATTCTATTGGTCATTTATGTAGATGATATCATTATTACAAGTAGTGAGGCACATTTGATTGATCAAATCAAGTGTAAAGTAAAGATTGAAATGACTAATTTAGGCCTCCTAAATTACTGTCGAGGTGTAGAAATTTAATAAACAGGTGATGGTATTTTTATTTCTCAATCTAAATATGCCAAGAGTTCGCTCGACGAGTTCAAAATGACAGATTGCAAAATCTCATCTACACATATGGAGAAAGGGCTAAAGCTTTCAGCCAAAATAGACTCAAAGGTAATAAATGAGTCAACATTCAGGCAACTAGTGGGCAGCCTCTTATACCTTATAGCCACTAGACCTGATTTGAGCTTTGCTATTAGTTTCATCTCTAGATTCATGACAGCCCCAAGAAAAACATTGGGTTGCAGCAAAGAGATTGTTGAGATATGTCAAAGGGACACTTGACTTTGACATTTTGTACAACAAAAGCAAAAATCCTAGGCTAGTTGGGTTTGCAGATTCAGATTGGGAAGGTTTTGCTGATGACAGAAAATCCACTATTGGATATGTTTTCAGCCTTTGCATGGGTGCAGTCACATAGACCAGCATGAATCAGCAGGCTGTAGCTCTTTCCTTGAAAAAAGCAAAATATCAAGGAATAGTAAAAGCAACATGTGAGGCAATACGGCTCAAAAGGATGCTTTCAGACATGAAGATGCCTCAGCAAGGCCTTCACCCTTGTTTTGTGACAATCAAGGGATGCTAAAGCTTGCCAAGAATCCAATCTTCCACAAGCATACAAAATATGTGGAGCTTCTTTGTCATTTCATCACGAAACTTGTAGACGAGGGATTGGTGATATTGCAAAATTGTTCTTCTAAGGATCAAACTATAGACATTCTTACCAAGTCTTTGGGTCCTAAAAAATTTGTAATGTTTCGGAAAACCTTGGTGTCATTAGTAGATTGACCATTAAGGGAGGGTATTAAAGTATTATTGTGATATTTAGTATATAATGGTCAATTAGTATATATGATCGACTTGAGGAATATTCTTTATTCTTTTAGTTAAGTTCTTATCCTTTGGCTTTATTAGTTGTTGCTCTTTTCCTTTTCGTATAAAGCATTTGTAACTCTTATTTAAGGATGTTTTCACTCAGTAAATATTGAATATCTTGGTAATCATCCTGTGTCGATTTTTGTTATAGTTTCTTCTACCAGGTCACTCCTCTAATACTATGTTGGTGATGGAGGGGCCTAAAAAAGGGGTTGATAAAAAGCATGGTGCTTCTTCGATGGTGAACATGGTAGATGTCAATCTAGCCAAAAAGGAAAAGCTTTTAGTTTATAGGGAGTTATGAGAGTTAAAAGCCTTTTAATCTATTTTGGGTAAGTAGAGGAGAATTTGATAGTGACTCATTCTCACTAGCATTTATAGGTGTCCAATGCTTTTAATTTGTCATCCTTTGACTCTGGGAAATTAACAAGATCCTTAAAGTGCATAGAGGTTTCCACAAAGTAAGATTCCTACACTTCACGTGCTTGGTTTTAATGTGGGTGGGCAAGAGGAGGTACCAGTGTAAGAAGTGGTGAGTTGGATGTACCCTCTAGGCAAAGTGTACGATTTCCTAATGTTGTCCAAAATGCCCATTTCCTAACTCCAACATCTCCCTTGATCCAAGATTGTGTATGATTTCTATTAAAGTAATGTTTTATCTTGTAATGGTCAATTAGCTTTTAGGACAAACTTTAGGAATCTTCTTTAATAAAGTCATGCTAACTTTAGATATGTTTCCTATGAGTTGTCATCCTTATCTTTTGTAGATAAGATTTACCTTTTTGCTTTATGAGTTGTCAATCTTATCCTATGAGTTGTCATCCTTATCCGTTGTGGATAAGATATTTGTCATCCTTATCCTCTGTGGATAAGATATTTGTAATCCTATATAAGGATGCTTTTGCTCCTTATTTCTTAACAAATTATTATGCAATCTTGGTTAACTTTATGTGTGTTGTTTTTGTAATAATTTTTTCCCCTAAGTATGAAGGCATGGTCAATTTGCTAAGTTTGTGTAAGCCACTAGCATTGTGGAGCCTCCCTTCTTGGCATGACTTTCCTACCAAGTTCACTTTATTTTCTAGGTTTGTTAGGGTATCAAACTTCCCAATCCATTCACGCCCTTTGCCTATTTCCCACCCTCGTTTCCTCGTCAATTAAGGCTTTGGAGTTTCCCATGCCACCTTACCTCTTCACCAAAACCTCACTCCTAAGCCACTAGCATTGTGGAGCCTCCCTTCTTGGCATGACCTTCCTACCAAGTTCACTTTATTTTCTAGGTTTGTTAGGGTATCAAACTTCCCAATCCATTCACGCCCTTTGCCTATTTCCCACCCTCGTTTCCTCGTCAATTAAGGCTTTGGAGTTTCCCATGCCACCTTACCTCTTCACCAAAACCTCACTCCTTCACAAACCTTCACTAGGAATTCGGACTTCCCCACATCGGCATGCTTCGCCTACAAACCCCAACACCTAAACATCGACTCTCTTGCCTCTTTTCACTGTTCATCTCCACCTACCTCCCTATATGTCTAGAGTGCCATTAATGCTCAAACCGATGATGTGTCTTCCAAAAGGATTTCTCACAACACAAAACATTATGTAATAATGAGGACGTGGATCCACATGTACCTCCTATGGTGCACACAAAGAAGATGAATCTGACCACCATTTATGTGATAGTTAGAGTTTCGAACCCAAAGGGGCTCCTCACCATACTTGTTGAGGACAATTGCAAGTCGTTGGGGATTCTCCTCCACACCTTCCAAGCTCGTTTTCCAAACAGAAGGACACCATTTCCAGCTCGAAGTAAGGTAAACAACTCTCAACAGGTACCGAAAGCCATTTCTACGAATGAAGCCCAACACAAAGACCACTATGCAATTTTCAATACTCTTCCTCGATGTCTTAAGATTGCAGAGACAGGATCAAGAGGCCATCATGAACAAACCAACACAAACCCAAAACCAAAATCATCATGAGTACTCATTGTTCAAGCATCTATATCTAAGGATGAAAACTCAATAGATCTCACGCCAGATGGCAAAACCCCTTCATCTAAAGGAGTAGTCTCACACAAAGGTTGTGTTCAAGCTTTATTAGTGGTGAATCTTCAGCAATATCAATCTAGTTCGATTTACAGGTTGTCTAGGGATTAATCCATTGTATTTTCAGTTTGTATTGTGGTTGTGCAGCCAATATTTCAATTATAGGGGCATATTTGAGTACTTTCTATTGTGTTGGCTGCCATAACCATGTTATGTAAAAGAGTTTCAATCCCATTTAATGTAAATGAGGGGTTCTGCAATTTTATCTTGCTTGTGAATCCAATTTGTAAATTTGGGTATTTTTGTGAATGTAAAATCGTGATTAAATCTAGTCTGACTAGTTCCTATGTAATATATTTCAACTTGCCATCTCTTGTCATTTTGGAACCCGATCTAGACATAGGGTTTATTGTTATTTGTATAAATGTAAGGCAATTTTTTTAGGTTTGCTAGAGTCGAAAAGGAATCGATTAGGGCATGTCATTTTAGGGTGAAATGCCAAAGTCTGAAGCATAATATTGAGCTATTAAAGTTGTGTAAACATTAATTTAATCTAGGGTTTTTCAAGGTTCTAGTTAAATATTTGAGCTAGAAATTTAAATAGCCAAAATATATTGCATTAATATTTGGCTTGGGACATTACAATGGTATTAGAGCCAATTTTCCTACCAACCTATGAATCATGGGGTTCCTAAAATTACTAATGTCGAGTGGAAAAAGCTCTTCAAGAGCCAATAGTAACCAAAACAAAGGTGATGAAAGACCTCTCCAACCCACTTTCTTGCAATTAGTAAAAGACAATCCTATAAGAGAAGCTCCAAGTTAAATGAAGATATTATTGCCTATTATATTGAATATTAAGAACTTCCGCCAAAGATCTAAGAAGTGATGCCAAGTTAAAATGAAGATATTATTGCCTATTATACTGAATATTAAAAACTTCCACCAAAGATCTAAGAAGGGGTGCCTTTCTCAAATTTAATGAAAATGAAGAGTGTATCAAGCTTCGAAAGCAAAATCTACTTCCAACTGAAACATCCCAAAGAGAGGAGATTGTCAGAATCTTTGAAGAGTGCCAAGGTAAATAAAAATCTTTCAAATCTGCATTAACTTTTGATAAGTACTTAATGTTTGAAAGACACCTCTATGACTACATAATCCAAAAAGGAAGAAGGTCAAAACTAAAAGAGGTTGCTAAGGAGGAGATTATTGGGCATGGGGAAGAGAAAGGGTTCTCGTAGAAAGAAGAACAATTAAAAGCAAGAGCTCAACAGCCATCAAATGCACTACAACCCATGAACGGTTAGTGCCTAGAAAGAAAATTCATTATAAGACACCTCCTTCCAGCCATTAACAAAATGAGGGCTCTCATGTTGAAAAATAAGAAGATAATAGCAAAAATGAGCTTCGAAGAAAAAAACTTTGCTTCTCATGCAAAAAGTCTTGGGAACCAAGCCACAAATGCCAAAGAACGGGAGAGGTAAAATCAAATGAAGAATCAAAGAAACTTGATGAAGGTTCAAGAAAAAGGGTGATGGATACCTTTGAGCTGTAATGTCCCCTTTTTAGCCCTTAGCTTTTCGATGACCGTTAGCCTATTTTCGGAGTCCTGTAGGCTACTCGTAGGCATTTCTAGGGATTCCAAGATTCTTGGAAGTTTCTCGTCTACTTTTCAAGAGGATATCGCAAGAGTTTTTCCAAAGAGTTTTTTGGGTCTTTCTGTGTTCTTTGAGATGCTTGGTGGGCAATCACTACTTTTTTTAGCATAGTCTATTTTTAGTACTTACTATTTTTAGTAATTCATAGCTACATCTTAGAATATGCTTATTTTGAGTTTGGACACACTTACTATTTTTAGCAGTATGATATTTTTAGTAAGTGCTATTTCTTGCAGTGGTCTTGGCAGCAGTACAATGCAGGATTAATATTTTTGGCAGTAGTGGAAATTTCAGTTGTTGGTATCTTGATATTTTTGGCAATTGGCATCTCCACCATTCTTGAAGTTCAAAAAAGGAAATATTTCCAACTTCAGTTAATTTTATAAAGTCAAAAAAGGCCCCTTGGACTTAAGTTGTTTTAAAAAGCAAAATTAAATTATGACTAAAGTGGACACCTAGATAAAGGGTTTTAAGTGAGTTATAATAAAGTATTTTATTCTCCCAAGTGTGGCATCCCCTTTTGGAGGGAAAAGGTATTCAAACTTCTAGGTCTCAAAGTGTTATATATACTCCCTCATTTACTCTCATTTGGTATGCTATTTTGATAATAATGAAGTGTTGTCGAGGTGAGGATTGAATCCTTCAAGGGCTTTGAAGACGAAAACCTTCAAAGTTGTTCTAGTTTCAGAGTTGAGAGATACTCCCTAGCTGGACATTGGAGTGGCTTCACTACAGGAGTCACCATTGGAATTATTGATGAAAGATTTTCAGTTTGCTTTCAATTATGGATTGTTTTGATGTCTTCTAGCTATGAATTGTTGTGTTAACTCTTCTTGCAGCGATTTGGAAGCTTTTTGGAGTGCGTTTTTAGAAGTTTTCAGTTTCCTGGTTATCATTCTCTGTCCTAGGCTGTACCACATGTTTGTACTTGAGGATTGGAGGTCTTTATAACTTTTTGTGGATATTGGTTTAACAGCTTCCTCATCCTTGGGTGGCCCTTTGCACCAAAAAGTAGAATTTTTGTGGTGGTAATGGATTTTATGCAGCAGGTCGCCCTCCTTGCTAGGCCGTACAAGTTGGGCTGAAGGTGGTTTGAAGGTTTTGATGATTGTCCACTCATGTTTGGCTGCAAATATTCCCTTCATGTTGACGCCTAGACTCCCTTGGGCTATGTTTGATGATTCTACGGTGTTAGGAGTTGGGTTGGAGAGCCTGGTGTGAATTTGTGACCCTTTGAAGTTTGTTGGTTGGTGTTTCAGTCTGCTGCCCCTTCTTTATCAGACCTGCAACTTTACATCAGACTTGAAGCAGCAGCGTTTCAGACCTGGTATAAGCCTTTGGAACTCATTTCATTGAGGTATAATTGCTAGATTTTGTAGGGTTGCTCTCATATTATCATTGTAGCATCTTGGGGGAGAGTTTATGCTTCATGTTTTTTGTCATTTCCTTATCATAACTGCAGCATATTTAATCTTGAAGCATTTCTTAATTGAACTGATTGTAACACCATTGGTAGTACCATTGGTGGTTGCTCATTGTATTTACATTGCTACTCACCCCACTGAACAAGTGGTGCTCCTGCTGAATAAATGGTTGAACCTTTTTATGTTACATGTTATTCCTGCTAAATAAGTGGTCAAGTTCTCATTTACTTTCATGTTATACCTACTGAACAAGTGGATGACTATATTTTGATTGGCTGGCTTGCCACCAAGTATTGGTTTACTTGTAATGCCCGTTGAATAAGCGGATGATTTACTTTCACGCACTTGGTTTGATTACTCACCCCACTGAAGAAGTGGTAGCTTAGAGAATTTCATAATTTGTAAGCCTTACCACTGTATGCTCACCTTGCCCACATCGAGATCTAGGTGATCAGAAAGTGAAAGGTGTTTACTTTCAGTTAGCTTAAATTTCCAGTTGATGCAAGATCCCCTTTTCACTGTATGCTCTCACCTTGCCCACATCGAGATCTGGGTGATCAGAAAATGGAGGGTTGCTTATTCAGTTGTTTATCATTGCATATTGGCTAACACTAATGGGTACAAGTTGTGAAGTTTTAGAAAAAATTAAAGGTGGGTTATTACATCAACATGAGCCACCAACTAAACAAGTTGATATCTATTTGACTTTAAATAAATGTAACTTCCAGCAGAACAGTGATGAAGTCAAGCAAGAAATTGTGGAAATTAATCCAAAAGAAGAAGAAAAGCCAAAACCAAAGCTACCAAAAAGTGAGAAGGAACAAATCAATAAGAAAGAACGAAAAGATTCTACCATACAAGTTTAAAGTGAAGGATCCTTGATAGAGAAAGGTATGCTAGCAACTTCTAACAAACAAAACGTCTCTATTAATGAAGTCAAGGAGAAACAAACATTACAGATTTAATGTAAAATGTCTCTAATTGAAAAGAATATTTCAAAATCGCTATATTGATAAGCATGTGATTGAAGAAAATGTTTCTGATCCTAGAACTAAAATTCTAAATCACGAGGATGGTTCTATTGAAGTAAATTTCTCACCTAAAGAAGGTAAGCTATCTAGCTACGCCTATGATTTCATCATCAAATAAGAGTACAAATTCATTGCAGCCATTCCATTATTGCCATCATGGAAGACACTCTAAGAAGGTGGAAAGAACAAAAGGCATAACTCATAGTGAAGGGCAAAAAGATCCTTTGGTTCAAATCCAAAAGCATGGATGCATAAGGATTTGGGACCCGAGTAATATGTTCAAATCATTCTCTTCAAGATTGGTTATGCATTATAGTATGGGATCCGGGCAGGATTTTGAGGCAAGTAAAGAAACATTTTAATAAGTTTAGTATATTTTTTGCCAATAAGTTCACCAACCTATAAACCTAGCCAAGAGGAAGGTCCAAATTGATCATAGATGAGCTTAAGGAGAACATTGTGAACGATAACAAAATTCATGACTGAAAGGAATAGTGGGTCGTCACCTCTTGTTTAACTGTGGCAATGAAACAGCTCAAAATTCACATAAGCAAATACATATCATTCAAGCTGGCTTCAGATTTGATATCCAAACTATGGCAAATGCATGTGGCATGGTGGTTTGCGGTAAGTTGACAAATGGTTGTCTTCTACACAAAGTCGATGGCATGCTAAATAGAACAATAGTTCTCTATTCTTACATTGATTTTGATTCAGTTCCTAGTATTGCTAATGTTGGCATGATATCCTCAACATGTAATGGGAGGAATTTATGTGGAAATGACAAGATTAAGAAAGAGATGGGTAATGATAACTTGATGCACTTGTATCTTCATGATCTGCCATGTGTGGCCAAAAGTTAAGGAGATAATTCATTAAATGTTACTGCAATAATTCAAATGCTGCACATGCCTATAAATTTAAATGCTCAAACTTTTGTCATTATGGGAAATGTAAAATAGTACATAGACCCTTTTATCTAAAGCTGCCTACACATTCTAATCCGGGGTCCTAGAGATATTTTCAAACATAAGGAAGGCAAGGTGTTTGGTAAATTGAATATGGATGATAGGCTCATCATTTCCTACATTTGGAAATTAAATCTAACCTGGAAAGAATATGAAACACATATTATGAATGTTAACAAGGTTATGGAAGTCCTATGTCTACAGTTCATGAAGCTACACTCTACACTAGAAGACAGAATGATATTGTTTGAAATAATTTATGATTTAATGGGAGCAAACATAATTACGAAAAATCATCATAAAAAGCAAGCAAATGAGACAATCAAAGGCTTCATTCTGAAAGGTGATAAACAAGGTAAAACTTCATTTTGATATTCTAGATTTCCTGCATAATTGTAGTATGGTGTTTAGCCACTTGTTCTGAAGATTGCAGTTAGGCAAAGGAGATCAATAAATCCAAAGTTTGCAATTAAGTCCCAAACATGACCATCACCCCAGGATGCACAAGGAAGAAATGCCAAAAGGGGGTACACTACAGAAGAATCTTGTGACTCCTTTGGTTGCAAAAGTGGAAATTATTCTTTGCAATAGTATGCACACTTAGGAAAAGATCAAATTTACAAATCTAGACAGATACTGTAAAAGATTTGATGAAAGGTATTACTTTCCATATCAAGTCAATCTTAAAATCCTTGCAATACATCAAACCGATTTTGTTTCAAGGGCATATCATAGAATTGCAAGAGGAGCAGAGGTTATTGAGTCAAGTGAAGATTCACACAACTTTGACACTTCCTGAACAATACACTGGATACTATGGATTTCTCATCAATAATGAGACTAGTAGAAAGAGTGTTGTTGTAGCCAGTCAGATTCAACAAAGGGTAATAGAAGATGTTGCAAAGATTAAAGAGATTCATCTTATTGAGAGAAAGGAACTTGGTACTAAGACAATCCATAAGATTCAAGGAAAGAAGAGCATGGCAATGATAGGTATTGGTAATTATAAGGAGGAACCATCTCGCATAAAATTTGTTAAGTGGTAATTATCAAAGACTTTGAGTGCTTCCTAGTAAGTGCATATCAAACCCACTCATAATGTAAACTATTTAATGACCAACCCTCCTGACGGATCAGAGTTCCAAATTGCCGAAGATGGGTTCCAAAACGAAATTTGCTGCCATGTTCAAGCAAAAGTACAACCATTCATTGATCAGAATTTTCAATTAAATAGGATGTCTCATGGGACAAGAATTCACAAAATTCAAAATGTTTTGATAGGAAATTATGAAGTTTTCAAAGCAGTCAAAGATTTTGATGTCCTAAAGTGTGAATTGGACAAATTCTCCATGAACACTTCTATTGCTCAACAAGAAAGTTTTACAGAACTTCAGGATGTTCCTATAATTGTCAACCAACAGTGGCTACATATCCACATTGCAAAAATATTGATAATTGCATAATGAATATGAAATTGACTAAACTTGTTAGTAAACACATGATTGATGTGTGGATAATCAAAAGAGGCTATGGTAATGCTTTCCTCATTATTCATCAAGAAGTTTTAGGTAAAATATTTTCAATCACAATGGAAACAAAGAGGAATGTGAATTTGCAGCTTATGTTGAGTCATACATCAAATATGGTTATGGATATGATTCATAAGGGGCAAAAAGATGAGGCAGAAATTATTTTCTTCACTTCTTTTTATTTGAACTCACAACTTGTAAGAAACATTATGTCTTATGAAAGAATGAATTCGACAAAAACTTTCATGGTGGTAGAAATTTCTTCAAGTGTAGGGATTTTCGGCCTCTAGTTATATCAAAGAAGTGCAGCAAACGAATGGAAGTGAGAACAGTCGACACATAAAGCAACCAAAGGAAAGATTAAGAGTTATAGGGATAGAGGAAGCAACCAAGTTGAGTATAGTTGCAAAGGCTTTGCAAAGAACTATGGATTCAGCTAGTTAAACTGTTTAAAAATGAGAAAATGGATGCATCCCACAAAGAGATGAAAAGGGCTTCCACGGAACCACATGAACTGAGCTTCACAAAAGTCATTCAAATGAACATAGATTTGTAAGTTCTCAAGGACAAATTGGGTTCTTGAATCTGCATTGCTTGAGAGCAAGCAAATTCAAGCTAGGGGGACTTGTAGTCCAAAATACCCATTTCCTCACTCCAATGATTCCCCAAGTCCAAGATTGTGCATGAGTTCTTCCCCTTAATTCCCCATGCGTCTACCCAAGATCCCCAAATTTTCTAAGTATGAATACATGGCCAGTTTACTAAGTTTGTGTAAGTTGTCGGCATTGCAGAGTCTCCCTTCCTAGTGTGACCTTCATCCCAAGTTTGCTTTCTCTTCTAGCTCCATCAGGGTATCGAACTTCTCGTCTAGTCATGCCCTTTGCTTGCTCCCCACCTTCGTTCCCTCTTCCATCAAGGCTTCAAAGTTTCCCATTCCATCTTACCTCTCCACTAAAACCCACTCCTTCACAAACCCTTGTCACGAAGTCCAACTTCCACACACCAACATGCCTAAACACTCAAACTTCAACTCTTCCGCCTCTTTCCACTGTTCAACTCCACTACCTTCATGTGCTCAAAGCGATGATGTGTCTTCCAAAAAGATTTCCCATGGCACATGAACATTATGTAATAAGACGTGGATCCACATGTGCCTCTAGCAATGCACACAAAGAAGATGAATCTGACCACCATTAATGTGGTACTTAGGATTTCAAACCCAACAAGGCTCCTCGCCATACTTGTTGAGGACAGTTGCAAGTCATTGGGGACCCTGTTGGACATATTGTCATTGATGTCAAAGAGACTCAATGGAGACTGTTGGCAAAGTTGTCATTGATGTCAAAGTGAATAGTCAATATCAAATGAAGGATTGCAATTTGTTTTATAAAGAACATATATATATACAATGTATGCTAACTGACTTCCTCGGTAACACACAGGAAATATATTCCAGATATAACAAATGAATGATTTGCATATCAAGAGCAGCAATCAGATTAAGAAGCAGACCATTATAAACACAGTATTAAGATAAGAGTTTTTGCAGGCTTGAGTGAAGACATAGAAGACAAAATCAGATATACATATATATGAGATTGTCCAAAAATGAAATATTATATAAGGAAGCAAATACACTTGTGAAATCAGCAATTATAATTAAGACAAATAGAAGAGAGCAAAATTCATCTATGAAAAGCAACGAAGGATTTAAGGAAGTGAATAAGACAAAAAAAAAACAAAAAAAAATAATATCTTTCTGAATATTAAAACAAAAGTTTCTGTGCAGCACATAAGACAAAATACAGAAAATACAAAATACATAAAAGACAAAAAAGAGAAAGACAAAGTCAAAAAGTGATACTAAAAGTAATTGAAGTGGTGCGATTATTTTAAAAGTTTCAGATTTGTTAAGTAAGTCAAAAAGGAAGGAAGCACGTCTTCATGAAAAGCCACGATTTTCTAAATGGAAAGACGCGAATAAAAGAGGTGTATTCTTTAAAGGATACGTTGAGTTCTTTTATAACAGATTTGTCAAAAACTAAAAATGAGATAATACGATTTCATGAAGCGCTTCATTCTAAGTAGTATGATCTCTAAAAGGCACGATTTGTTTTAATAAAGAAAAACAGGTGTATCAAAGAGGTGCGATTAAGAGTTTCTCTTAATACAAACAAAAATAAATAAGAGAGATCTGAAGTGGTGTGTCCCAGCCTTGCAAGGATATGTTTAATATCAAACAAAACACTTGAAGTGATATGTTGGCAAACTAAATCATATTTTCAAAGATTAAATTTGATAAAATGTGATTAAGACATGAAGAGGCAGATTTTTAAATAATGTGTTCTTTCGTCAAGGGTTGCAATTCATAAGCAACATATATAATCAATATTCAAAACAGATTTGTAATTGTGGTTGAGGTGTGTAGTTGCGTAAGGCTGTGTGTGAACAAAGATAATATCATTCAAGCACATGCTGTATGTGTGAGTGTAGCATGGAATAACTGATATATCTAAAGTAGAGAGTGTTATGTGGAGAAATAAAAGTCTTATCATCAAAACACAAGCAAGTATGTGCTGTGTGGAACAAATGCTATATCTCTAAGTCACAATCAGGTGTGTAAAAGAAGGCTGTGTAAAACAAGACAGCAAAGGGGGACATGACAATGAATATCATCTAAAAGTGCAGATTAAGAAGTGTGAGAGTGTGAAATGTAAAAGAAAACATCATTCTCACACCAACGTCTCATGTGGAGATTTAAGAGGAGGATATATGCAAAATAATAAAAGAAATACTTTCAGATTTAGAGAGAGTTTGTGGAGCAGATTTTCAGTTGTATAAAGAACAGAATAAGGAAGCATTTGCAGCAGTTATATATCATATGTGTGAGGAGATTTATACAGATAAAAAAGAGTATATTTGTAGATTTCATGAAGAAATTGTGAAGCATAGTTTGGATCAAATTTGAAGAAAGAAATTGTGCATATGTTGGATCAGATTTGAAAAGAGGAAGAGTGTCTGAGCGGAATTGTCCATCATCCGTTGGAGAAGCATTATTGAAGGTGGAACATTATTCTTCAAATTATTATTTTTGCTAAGTTGGTGCTTGGCAAGTGGGGTTGAAGTCTCCAGTAGGTTGGTACCTACGAACATTAGGGGTTGGTGCTCCTTGTAGGTTGGTGCCTACTAAATCAGCATTAGGGGTTGATGCTCCTTGTAGGTTGGTGCCTACTAAATCAGGATTAAGGGTTGGTGCTCTTTGTAGGTTGGTGCCTACTAAACTACATATTTGGTGATTCAAGTAGGTTGGTGCCTACATTCATTGTAAAAGTTTATATAATTTATAAAGTACAATTGTTGGTATCAACTTGTTCGTATTGTGATATTCTTGCATAGTTGAGTTGTGTTAGAGTTTGAAGTTGATAAAGGTTGTAAAGGGTAAAAGTTTATAGATATACTGATTCACACCCCCGCCCCCCCCCCTCTCAGTATATCTTTGTGCTCTTCAGACCCTCCTGCACACCTTCCAAGCCCATTTTCCACACAAGAGGACACCATTTTTGGATTGATGTGAAGGGAAGCAACACTCAATAGGAACAAGAAACCATTTTTGCGTACTAGGCCTAGGACAAAGATCACCGTGCAATTTTCGACAATCTTCTCGAGTGTCTTAAGATTACAAAGATGGGATTCAAAGGCCATCATGAACAAACCAACACAAACACTAACCAAAAATCACCATGAGTACTTGCTAAAGTGTCCAAATTTGAGGACTGAAAGCCACAGATCTATGGAGTTTAACAGATGAAAACCCCATAGATCTAACATCAAAGGGAAAAACCCCTTCCGCTGAAAGAGTTGTCTCACACAGAAGTCACATTTGCACTTTATTGGTGGTGGATCTTCAACAATATCATGCCAGTTCGATTTGCAAGTTGTATAGGGAGTGAGCCATTGTATTTTCAATTTGTACTATGGTTGTGCAATCGATATTTCAGTTATTTGGGCATATTGTTGTACTTTCTATTGCAGTGGCTACCATAGCCATGTTTTGTAAAAGGATTTCAATCTTGTTTAATGTAAATGAGGGGTTTCACAATTATCTTGTTTGTGAACCTAATTTATAGATATGGGTAATTTTGTTAATGTAAAATCATGATTAAAACTGATCTCATTGGTTCCTACATAATACATTTCAAGCTGCCATCTCATCATTTTGGTGCCCAACCCAAGATATCAGGGTTTGCTATTATTTGTATAAATGTAACGCCAATTTTCCAGATTTGCTAGAGTTGAGTAGGAATCAATTAGGCCATGCCATTTCAAGATCAAATGCTCAAGTCTAAAGCATAATACAAAGTTATTAAAGTTGTGTGAACATCAATTTAATTTAGGGTTTTGGTTTTGAAGGTTCTAGTTAAATATTTAAGCTAGAAGCTTAAATAGCCAAAATATATTGCACTAATATTTGGCTCAGGACATTATTGAGCCCCTGCTAGGTCGTTAAGCTCACAGGCTTGAGCCATTGTGTTAATGTTTTGTGTTCATGTTGAGGATGAGTTCCCCTAGTTGTGGCATCACTTTGCTTGCACTAGAACCGAGATACCAAGCAAAAATATGCATATATACATATTTACATAATAATGTATAAATATATAATTATTTATATAAAGATTTAATATTAAATATATAATAAGTTACTTTTATATAATAAATATAGTATGTTATTATATATTGAATATTCATAATATATAATAAAAAATATTATATTATTATATATTTATGAATATTCATAAATATATAACAGTATATATTTAAACTAGGCCATTATGATCGGAGGCACTATGCCTCTATTGATCCAGTGTGCTCGTAGGCTTGTATCGCAACATTGAGGCTGATGATGGCATTCATGCCATGAGCCACGCATTCAAACCTCCAATCCCTCATTGAGTTGGTGTGCTCGCAAGCTTTGTGCCCTTGCTGAGCTATCATGCTCACGGGCGTGGACTATTCACTTGCGTTCATGCCAAGGATGAGGTCCCTCATTTGTGGCCTCAATACTAGCTCAGGCTAGACTAAAAACTCTCGAGGTACGGATCCAAAAAAACAATATATTTAAACTTTATTTATTAAATTAGTTAATATATAATACATTTATTATATTAATATAAATTATATTATTATGAAGCAAGCCTTAGTTTGGAAAAAAAATGAATAATTATAAAAATGGTAGTTCGACAAAGCAAGGTGATTCAACAAAAAGGAGAGGCAAAGGGGTGTCAAGAGACAACTAAGGGATGTCAAAAGTGAAAGGAAGAGTGTGTCATTGAGGACAATGCCACAAAGGACAAGGATGTGAAGGAGCTAAGCCAAATGGCCATCATCGAGTGAATCATAAGGACTCTGAGGTAAGTGGTCATGTGAAGGTGGGTAGAAACGAATTGGACAGAGGAAGCGAAAACATTTCTTCTACCATAAACTTCTTTGTGGTAGATTTTAAATCAACAAAAGGCAAAGATAGGATAATGAGAGATGGCCCTTGGAAAATTGAAGAGGATTATATCTACATCCAAAGATGGGTTCCCAACTTTAATCCACAGGAGATGTTGCCCACAAGCAGTCCAATTTGGATTCAAATGTGTAATCTCCTAATGGAGTATTGGTTGAGCAAATGCCTTTATCAAATCGGGGATAGTCTAGGCATAACCCTAGATGTGGATCTAGGGATGAAGGCTTGGTGTTTTTTGCCAAGATCAAACTAATAGCAATTAAGGGAATTTTGTCAACTGTCAAATTGAGCTCTATTGCAAGTGAATGGACTCAAGAGGTGGAGATCGAGGAGCAAAAATCTTTTTCTTACGATGTGGCAATCGAAAACATTTTGAGTCTCCCTATCCACACCCACCAATAATGAGATGGACACCTGGGAAGACAAATTGCGAGAATGTGAACTAAGGGAAAGAAGATGAGGAGGTCTGAATGTTGAATAAGCAATCGTTGGAGGAGAAATCTCCAAGGGCTGTAGAGCTTAAGGGAGCAAACAAAAATGAAGAGAGAATCATCAAGGATGGTTTGGAAAGCCAGCCGAAAGGCATAGCTCCACTAGCCTTTGTTGTCGGTATGGGTGCTATGCAAGGTTATCCACCATTGACTTGGGAGGAGCTTACCGGGAAGGATGCCATTACTCCGCTAAAGGTAGTAGCGCCCCCGTCGGACAAGTCGAAGGGCTAGAACAAAACCCCAAGCAGAAAGCCAACATTAAGGGACCCAAAGGGGAAAGAAGGGGTTGAAAATGGAGGGAATAAGGTGAAAGGACACCCTACTGGACCAAAGGGATTCAATAAGGACGGATGGGCGACAGACGAAGACTACCCAGAAGCGGATCAAATCAGCATAGTTGATCGAAGATGTATTAGTCAATCGGCTAAAACAATGTTGAATGGTAAATTCAAGGTGGAGACTAGGAGGGATAAGAAATCGAATAAATAAAAGAGGGAGGAGACAGCTGGAGAGAAGGGGCTATCAAACATTAAGGAGTACATGTTGAGATCCAAGGGAGGAAACCCCTCCCTTGGAGAGCAATGAAGATAGTCACTTGGAATGTTAAGGACCTACACGCCTCTAATAAATGATGCATGACCAAGCACCATTTAGAAAATCTATTGGTTGATCTTGTGCTAATTCAGGAAATTAAAATTGGGTTGGAAGAAGGGAAATGCTTTTTAAAGCATTACGAGATTTGGGGTGGAACCTTCAAGGACTCCAACAACTCAGCTGGTAGACTAGGTATCCTCTGTAAAGTTGATAGAATAGAGTTCAAGGAAATCACAAAAGACCAAAATTGGATGATGTGTGAGGTAAGAGATCTTAACTCTGATATGGTGTTTTCAATTTTCAATGTCTACAGCCCAATCAAAATGGAGGAAAAGAAGAGGCTTTGGGAAACACTATCTTCAATGATTGCCACACACCAAAACAAAAAGATCATTTTGGGGGGCAATTTCAATGCTATCCTGGAGTTAGGAGAAAAAAGTGGGGGCTTGCAATTGGAGAATAGAGCAATGGGAGATTTTAGGAGCTTCATCAAAGGAGCAACTTTGTGTCACACCCCACAAAAGAATAGACAGTTTACATGGACTAACAGATGGGCAAGCTTCACCAATATATCAAAATTATTGGATCGGTTCCTCTATTTGCAAAACTAGCTCAATGAGCAAATTGGTCTTGAGCACTAAATTTTACCAATTTCAATCTCAAACCACTTCCTAGTGGAATTGGAGATTAGAGCAAAGGCGGCACAAATAAAGGGCTACTTCAAGTTTGAACAAATGTGGTTTATAGACAACGATTTGGTCAAACGGATCAAAAAATGGTGGAATGAATCTCCAAAGATAGGGGGACGAAAAGCTATATGTTCTACAAGAAATTGCAATATTTGAAGGAAAAATTGAGAGAATGGAACAAGAATAGTTTCAAAAATATATTCAAGGAAAAGGAAAGAATTGAAGCAAATATGGCTGCCCTTAATGAAAATATCATCCAAAACAGGATGTACCAAGAGGACTACGAGAAAGAAAAGAAGTTGATAATGGAACACGCGGAAATACTGGCCAAGGAGGAGCTATTCTGGAAAGCCAAGACGACAAAGACATGGTTAGACGTGGGAGACCTAAATACAATTTTTTTCCATAATTAGGTCAAAATAAAGAGGACTTGTAGTACAATCGGAGAGCTTAAGGACAAAGTTGATAGGATGGTGAGTCGCGAGGGGAAATTGAGGGAGCCGTTGTGGACTTCTTTCAAGGACTATTGGCCTCGAATGGAGCTATGGACAAATCGATTGGAGAGGAATTCTTAGAGTGCATCCCACAATGTGTGTTAGAGGAGGATAATAAAATGTTGACATTGTTCACGAAGTAGGAAATCAAGGCGGCTTCTTTTCAACTCCACCTAGATGAATCTCGAGGGCTGGACGCTTTTCCCGCATCATTCTACCAAAAATGCTCACACATAGTACGAAAGGAGATTTGGGAGATAGCCAAGGACTTCAGGATAAAGAAGAGATTCATCAATGATCTAAACAATACCGTCATTGCTCTCATTCTAAAGAAAGACACATGCACCTCATACTCAAATTATAGACCGATATCGTTACGCAACACTATACAAAATTATATCAAAATCACTCATGAACAAACTGAAGAAGATATTGCACCATCATATCAGAGAAACAAAGTGGCTTCACCCCTAGGAGGGAGATTGTGGATAGCATCATATTGGCAAATGAGACTCTTCAATCAATAGTAAGCACAAAAACAAAAGTGTATGACGATCAAGTTGGACATTGGTAAAGCATATAATAGGGTGAGTTGGTGTTTCATACCAATGATAATGAAGAAATTGGGATTTTGTAATGAATGGTTGGACCAAGTATTCGAATGCATTTCAACGGTATGTTTTTCGGTGCTGGAAAATAGCTCTCTATGCGGTTTCTTTAACACTTCCAATGGTCTGAGATAGGGCAATCCAGTTTCACTGTTCCTTTTTGTAATAATTGCCAAGGCCACTAGGTAGACTAATAAAGACAAGGATGACAGGTGGCAAATGGAATGGAGTAACAGTTGCTCAAAATATGGAGGCAGTTACACATATACAATTTTTCGATGACACGATATTGTTTGGAGAAGCGAGTATGCAAGAGGCAGAAGAAGTCAAGAACATAGTGGATAGATATGTTCAATGCTCAAGTCAAATTTTAAATAAGGATAGAACCAGAATTTATTTCTTCAACACAAACAAGTCACTGCAGAGGAGAATCTCCAAATTTTTCAAGTTGTCGATTGAGAACTTCCATCAAAGTCCTCGGGGACCCCAATGCTTATAGGAGCCACTAGAACTGGCTTGTGGAAGGACATAATAAGGAAGTGTAGGAAAGAAGTTGCATTGTGGGGGGGGAGGTGGTTGTCACTGGCCGGAAGAATTACAGTGATCAAGGCAGTATTGGCTGCAGTCCCAATCTATGCAATGTCCTTCCTGCAACTGACTAGGAAAGCCTCCTCAACACTGGAAGGAATAATGGAGAAATTCCTATGTGACGAGTCAAATGAAGAAAAGAGGGTCCCTTTGATTCACTACGAGAAGGTATGTAAGGCCTCTAAAGGTGGCAGAACAGGAATAAGGGAGATCCAAGCTTAAAACTTGGCTCTCAGCGCTAAGTTGGTATAGAAGATGTATTCCACGCCAAAGAAGTTGTGGTTTAAAATGTTACAAAACAAATATTTAGACAATGATGAGCCTCGTAGAATCCTCACTACAGAAAATTCGAGCAGGGGATCATCAATCTGGAAGTTTATGTGGCAATCTCGACCAATCATCGCTAAACACTTAACCTGGAATATAAATGACAAGAGGAAGGTAGACTTTTGGGAGGACTCATGGGAGGGTTATATTCCTATGAAAGAAATCGATGAGCTCGAAGAATGTAAGGACATACTGGAGAGAAGTGTCGATCAGATAGAGGCAAATTACATTAGATTAGTGGATGAATTGACGGGAGAAAATTATGAATGGATAGATGTGGAATCGTTGCCAATCAACAAAGATGCTAAGCATGCCCTTCAATGAGAGTTGAGCCAAAGGAAGATCACCATGAACACTAGAGAAGACACAATAGTGTGGTGTGGTGCTCAGTAAAGATGGGGTATTTTCTAAGACAAGAACAAGTCGAAAGCAGGGAATGGTTGAGTGTTTTTTGATGGAATAAATACGTACTACCAAAAGCTAGCGCATTTACATGGACCACAATCCATAAGAGGATTCTTACCAGTGACCGTCTACACGGCATTGGGATTCTTGGCCCGAGTAGATGCCCGATGTGTAAATGCAGCGAGGAATTGGTCAATCACCTCCTCAATTGCCATTTTGCAACACAATGTTGGGACTAGTTGCAAGTTAAATTGGGATGGTTCATCCCAAGACAAGAGGACATAGTGGAGTTGATGAAAAGTTGGTCGGGGAGGTGCATTTTGGGCTAGGCTTTGGTTGACAACTCCCTCGATGTTGATATGGCAAGTATGGAAAGAGCACAATAGGCACATCTTCAACAACATAAAAGGATCGGTGGAACAATTTTGCACGAAGATTGAAGTAGGCATATGTGAGGTGATGAATGCAAAGGCCTCTATTGGGCCGAGATTGAAGTTTACTTGTTGGGATAATGATATTCAAAAAAAGTGGAATAGGCTAAGAGTGTTGAAGATTAATGATCAAGGGGAGGACAAGACAAACAAAAGAAAGGTAGTGACGTGGCTCGCCGTCCAAGTGGGAGGCTCAAACTCAATTTCGATGGGGCGTCAAAGGGCAACTCCAAATTGGCTAGTATGGTTGTGTGATCAAGAATAGTGAAGGTCGTCTGGTTTGGGCCTTGTTAAGGAATATTGGGGTTGCTGCCAATAACGAGGCGGAAATGGAGGCGTTGACAAGAGGCATTGGTTGTGCAGGGCTAAGGGTATAAGGCAGATGGACATTGAGGGTGACTCAATGATCTGCATCAACGTAGTAAAGAAGGGAGCCTCCAACTGGAAACTACAATCTTGGGTAGGCAAGATATGGGAAATCTTAGAGGAACTAGACAATTTCTTAATTCAAAATGTATATAGGAAGGCAAATAGAGCCACTGACAAATTGGCCAACGTAGGAGTCAATCAAGAGCCACAAGAAATAGTGGATAACCCTCTTGAAGTGTGGTGGCAAGGGCTAAGGACAGTTCTAGACGAGGAGAATCACAAGTGGAGAGGAGGTGCACAGGGATGTGGAATAAAGTAGAGCAGCAAGTAAAATTGCCATAGGGAACATTTCTTCATTCAATCATCATTAGGATCATCTAAGGCCAAACTAAGGGTGGAAGAATTACAAGGTGGAATTCTTGTCAAAGTGTATGACTAGGATGGAAGGCAGATCATCAATATTTGTGAGAGGCAGTGGTCTATGATGACATAAGGATCATTGAATCATCTGACTTGATCGGCTTTAGGATCTCCTGACTGGCCTTTTCAATCCTAAGGGCTAGGTTGGCTCGACTTAAGAAGATGAACAAAAGAGGGAAGATGCAAAATGGTTGGGCATGCCATCTTTGGCATTAGTTGCACTTGCACTCCAGAGACAATGGAGGAGCAGGTTCAAAGATTGTTTAAGGCGGACGTTGAGGAGACAAAGAAAGCAATAACCAAGATTGTCGATGCAAAGAAATGGCTGAATGGTCATCTCCACAATCGGTGGGTATATGAATTATTATTTTCCAATATAGTGCAAATCATGGGAGCTAAGACATGGGGGACAGTGGTGGCACAAAACCTGGTAGCAAAGGCGAATGTGGAAGTTGTAAAGTGTGACATTCCCTTAATCAACAAAAGGCCAATGGCTGGGCTAATCGCCGGAATTTTCAATGCGAATGCTATCAAGAAGAAGGTATCGACCCAAGCGTTGGAGCTGTTCAGAGATGGTTTGCAAAGGAAGAAAATGGACACATTTAGTTATTTTGTTAGTGAGTATGGGGATCTGTTCTCCCCCCTCAAATCGAGAGGATTGCTGAATTCTCTAAGGGCATGTTGTATGTGATGCAGCTGAGGAGCCCATAGACGGGACTCTGTTTTGATCAATGTAAACACCACTTTTTGAATTTAATAGAAGGGAGCTGCCAGCTGCCCCATGACAGTGCTTACCAATCAAAAAAAAAATCTATTATTATGTTTTTAAAATTAAAGAGTTTTGTATTTTTTATAAAATATAAGTTAACTTTATAAATATCTAAAAACCACAACGTTGGTCTTTTAATGACCAAAAAGTTAAAATCCTTATATATCAAGATTTTCAGAGTAAATACCACTAATTTTTAATCATAGCTTTTTCTGATTTTCATTGCGGGTTCATTCTTATGTTCCAGTTCCAGCCAGATTATTTAGTAAGTCGAATGGGGTGTGCAGTCTAAGGGGAGTTGGTTTATAACTTTATCCAACACCGCTTAGCTTCTTTGGCTCAGAAAAACAACGGAAATTACAGTTTCTTCTGCAATGCATACAGAATTCCTTGATGCCTCAAACTCTACTCCCATAAGCTTAAACTTGCAAACATTTACGGAAAATAAATTTTTAGAGCTTAACCACAGTTTTCAAAAATCAAAAAATGTGTATTTTTCCCTGAACGGTGGTCCTCGGATGCTCCCCACAGTACAAAACATCCTTAGAGATGTCCTCTGCTCAGCAGGGATGTCCCATCTTGTAGGCACCAGCGGGGGGGTGGTGTGGGTACATCTTAGCAGCATCCCCATGTTCCTGTTCCCTAAACAGCAGGCCACACTGACAATTTCTAATGTTTTAGTAGGTGGTTTAGATTGACAATTAGGGTTTGTTGGCTGTATGGGAACATTTTAGACGTTGTCCAAATCTGCCTGAGCATTTTTAGCCATAATAGAATTTTCTTTAGGGTGGGTCACAAATTATTTCAGGAATTAAGTCTGCTGGTACATATTGGTAGGTTGGCTGAATGGTGATGACATTTGGTAAGTTAGGGTATTCTCTGGAACCGTACCAGCAGTACAGCACTAAAAACTGCAGAATTCCTTCCAAAGCCGACACAAAATGTCTTGGAATCTGTTGCAGCTTCTCCTTTATCAGAATTCTAGGATTTCTTTTAAAGATTTTTTGATTTGGGCCAAAATAACAAACATCATTTTCTTTCAAGGTTTAAATTAATGAAACAAAAGCCTATTCTAGATTATTTGACTGTTGCAGATGCAAAGAGAGGCTCGGAATAGCTCCACTGCGTACAGAAAGTTGTGCATCTGAACATTCAAATCCAGGCCTCAATTGACAATTCTAGCAGCTCTAGACATCAAATCAACAAAATGTCAGATGAAATTGAAGGAGGGAACCTTCAGTTTCAGGTGAAATGCTTGAGGTAGGAGCTGCCAAACATATTGCATAAGAGAAGCAAGAATGGCAAAAGAAGAAAAAAGGGAAATTGGAGCTTGAAGAAAATTTCTAACATTTAAAAATTTTAAGGGCTTCAATTTCAATTTCTGACATTTTATCAGGTTGTTTCGATTGAGAATTGGGGTTGTTGGCTATGTGGTCACAGTTTAGGCCTTGTCCAAATCTGCTCGAGCGTTTTCAGCCATAATTGAATTTGCTTTCTTTATCTGATTTGGATGAACTACAGGTTTGGTTAGATGAAAACTTGCTTCAGGAATCAGATGTGCTAGTAAATCTCTGTAGGCTGGTTGAATTTTGTTGATATTTAAGAAGTTATGGTATTCTCAGGAACCATGTTGGCAGTACCACTCTAAAAACAGCATAATTCTACTTCTAAACCCAACAAAAAATGTCTTGGAATTTATACTAGTTTCTCCTTTATCAGCTAGGGCTTTAAATACTAATTTGGGTCTACGACTTGAGAATTTAAACATCCATTTCCTCCCTTACACCTCTCCTTATCTTCCCTACATCATTTCACCTATAGTTCTGATACCATAGGAGAAAGGAAAATGGAGAAAAACTCATAAAATAGAGTTATGGTTTCTTGTGCTATGCTTCATTTGAATCAGAAATAGAATGGATGAATACATAAAGTGAAAGAGATGACCAACCAAATGTCATCTAATCAATGACTACAAGGTTAATTAAACACATCGTCCCTTAGAACTAACTTATAAAGCATAATGTTACATTTTGATACTGTGCATTATTTTCTCTATCAATGTATTTTTATAAAATAAGTAGATGGATTAAGTATGTCTATTATAATTTATATTAACCACTCTAATTCCCTATTTCTGCCATGGATTTCAATTTAAACAGTTTTTCTTTACAGTGTATTGTCGGGTTGGATGTTGATTTTATGTTATGACTATTCTATTAACCATTCTAACATTGTATTTCCTATTTCTTCCATGGATTTCAGATTACACAGTCTATCGTCGAGTTGGATGTTGGTCTTATGTTGTCCAGATGTCAAAGGTGTACAGCCATTAAACCGTCTATAAGTACAGCCTATTTCTTGTTTTCGTAATATATAGAAATGAAATTCACTACCCCGATAAACATCTCCTCTCCATTTTCACTGATTGTTGCCTATTACCTTCACTATTTTACTTTCAAACATCAGAACTCTTCAAGAGAAGAGGGCATGTCATTATGATGGATGATCTTTTCCTCAAGCAGATACCATCTAGCACTGCCTTTACTGTGATCTACAAGTTCTTTCCATGCTCTCTCAAGTGGCCGTTGTAGTAAACACCAACGACATGAAAATAATCATGTGATAAAAATCTTAATATAAGTTCATACTAAGATTGTATAGTTCTTGATAATAGGATACCAAGTCGTTGATCATTAACATCGAATTGTGGGGAATAAGCTTTCTAAACACCTGAGAAGTATGACATCTTCCTCGTCCAACAAACTGGGAATTAGAGGCAGCATGATCCCATAAGCTACCTGCACATTAAACTTTGATTTATAAATAAAACATTCAATGGTTTCAGTATGCATCCCAGAAAATACCTTTAATTCAAACAGACATGCTAATGATGAAACCTAGAAAGAGAGTATGCTATCACATTTTCCTAATTCATGCTGACAAGGATAGAGACTTACAAAGGCTTTCACATATTCTAACAGAATTTTGTGCTTTTGACTGAATGAAAAACTTGCTTGTAGGATTATGAGGCCCAAAGGTTCCTTATTTCTGCCGTTGATTTCAGTCAACACAGTTTTTTCTTTACAGTCTATTGTTGGGTTGGATGTTGGTCTTATGTTGTTCAGATGTCAAAGATTTATGGCCATTAAATCATCTATAGGAACAACCTATTTCTTGTTTTCCTAATAGAGAGACGAGACATTCACTGCCCCTAAAAGCATCTTCTCTCCATTTTCACTGAGTGCCAGTTACTATCTACACTATTTTAATCTCAAATATCAAAACTCTTCAAAAGAAGAGGGCGTGTCATTATGACAGACGAACTTTTTCTCTTGAAATATCCTGCTTACTATCTAGCACTGCCTTCTCTGTGCTCTACAAATACTTCTTTACATCCTCTCTTGGATGGTAGTTATAGTAAAACCAATGACATGAAAATAATCACATGATAAAAATCTTAATATAAGTTCATACTTGTTAGAATAATTATTCTATATTATTAATGGTCAATACTACTGTTGCTACAGTAGTTTGTAGGTGAGGTAGTTAGACATTTTAAATGTCTATAGTGATCTACCTTCTCTATTTAATGTAATCATCTCCTTTGTTAATTCAAGCAATTTTTAGCCAAAATTATTTCATGGTATCAGAGCTTTAGGAAAGAAAAAAACCCTAAAAATTCGTGGGCTTTACTAAAAGTCATAATTCGAATTTTTTCAGTGCTAGGGTTTCTGGGCTTCAAAATCGCGTCTCTTTTCCTAAAGGAGAAAGATCGAGGGTTTCTGAAAAAAAAAAAAAATCGTGACCCTCCTGTTGAAAATCGCAGGCCCCTTCTTCTCTAAAATCGCGTCTTCACTTGTGATGGATTTTTGGTGGCTTTTAGCGCAGGGGTTTCTTCTGCAAGCGATTGTTTTTCATCATACTTGTTAGAATAATTATTCTATATTATTAATGGTCAATACTACTGTTGCTACAGTAGTTTGTAGGTGAGGTAGTTAGACATTTTAAATGTCTACAGTGATCTACCTCCTCTATTTAATGTAATCATCTCCTTTGTTAATTCAAGCAATTTTTAGCCAAAATTGTTTCATGGTATCAAAGCCGTAAGGAAAAAACCCTAGAAATTTGTGGGCTTAAAAAAAAAGTCATAATTCGAATTTTTTTGGCGTTAGGGTTTTCGTGGGCTTCCTGCAATTTTTTCGTGGCTAAAATCAAGACTCTTTCTGGTTCTCCCGCGTTTTTTCGTGTGCTTCAAATCGCGTGTTTTTTTACCAGAAATTTTGAGGGCTTTGATCTGCAATTTTCATGAGTATTTTCTCACAGAGAATTTGACCCTCTTGCTGCTAGTCGTGGGTGAAATTCGTGTTGTTCTGAGCGCGATTTTTTGAAAGAAATTGGACGCATTCTGTCTGGCCGTGCGATTTCTGGGTTTATTGGCCACGCGATTTCTGGGTTTATTGGCCGCGATCTCCCTGCCAGGCCGCGTTTTGTACCTAGGCGCATGTTTTTTTTTTTGTGTTTCTTCTTGATGCTTTGAAACGAGATCTCTGCCCTATCATAGCCGCGATTTTCATCTTTTGTGAAGACGAGTTTTTTTATTGTTCCTTGCCCACGTTTTTTCTGTTTTAGGGCGTATTTTTCTACTGCTCTTTGGCCGCGATTTGGTGGCGTCTCTAGTGGTTGCAAAGTTTCTAGCGGGTTTCACACATTTTCTGCAATTTTTTCAAGCTCTAATGGCGGCTAGGGTTTCTGTGACTTTCGGCTAGGGTTTTGACCCTCCAGCTCAAGTCGAAAAATTATTTTGATTGCAGATTCCTTTTGGGTTTTCCGAGATCTCAAATGGGTTGGTCTCCGATTTTTTTGGGTGTCTCGAAGTTCGTGCCTCGATTTCTATGCAAATTTGTTCTGGTGGCTAGGGTTCCAAACCCTCTGTTTTTCAGCCGACAATCGATGGGTGGGTTTTTTAAATATTTTTTCCCTTTATAAAAAAAAATCTGAATGTACAGGTTTTCATAATTTTTTCCCTTTAAAAAAAATTTTGGAAGGGTTTATAATTTTATCCTCAAAAATTAAGGGTCAGTTCCTGTTTACCCTAGTCAGGGTTTTTGTTGTACGGGAGGGCTCTCTGGTTTCTAAAGGGTTTTACCGTTTTTCCTTAAAAACGATGTTTTGTATGCTGATCCGTGTTTCAGATTCCGTGCCAGCTACTTTTTGGGTTTCTGTAATTCGCAAAATGCGTGGGATTCTTCTTTGGTTTTTACCGATTTTTCCGAAAAAAACGATGATTTGTAATCTTGGGTTTGGCGATTTTTTCCTCAAAAATCGTGGTTTGTTGCAGTCTGTTTTGGTCGCACCTCAAGTTGCTAAGGCGAACATCTGCACAACTAGCTTCTTGCCATCTGTTCTTGGGCGTCATGCTCCTCTGCAAAAATTTTGATGGTTTGTCAATTTATCCTCAAAATCGTGGCAACTGTTCTCGATGTGTCTCTAGCGATAGGGAGGAACAGCTCTATTATCGAACATCAAGTTGGACGTTTTTTGGTATGAAGTTTTGCAGTTTTTGGGAGGGTTGGTGGCAGACTCATCTCAATGGCAGAGTCTATGGCAGGCTCTTGTCTCTTGTTGCAAAGCATTCTAAAGAAGGGGCAACCTTCTCCGTTTTATTCTGGATGGTTTTTGGTCATCAACATTCTACAGATCCAAGGAGGGTCTCCGTAGCAGCAGAGTGTTCTGAAGAATTTGTGACCAAACGACTTGCAGATTGTTTTCTGTAGGTAGTTAGACGATTGACCATTAAGGGAGGGTGTTAGAATAATTATTCTATATTATTAATGGTCAATACTACTGTTGCTACAGTAGTTTGTAGGTGAGGTAGTTAGACATTTTAAATGTCTACAGTGATCTACCTCCTCTATTTAATGTAATCATCTCCTTTGTTAATTCAAGCAATTTTTAGCCAAAATTGTTTCAATACTAAGATTGTATATTTTTTGATAATAGGATACCAAGTTGCTGATTTTTAACATCAAATTGGAGGAATCAAGTTTTCCTAAACACCTGAGAAGTATGACATCTTCCTCGTTCAGCAAACTGGGAATTAGAGGCATTGCATGATCCCATAAGCTACCTGCACATTAAACTATGAGTTATAAACAAAATAGTCGATGGCTTCAATATGCATCCCAGAAAATATCTTAATTCAAACAGAAATGTTAATAATGAAACTTAGAGAGAGACTATGTTGACACATTTTCCTACTTCACACTGACAAAGATGGAGACTTACAAAGGTTTTCACATATTCTAACAGCAGTTTGTGCTTCTGACCAAAAGTATAGCTTGCTTGTAGGATTAAGAGGCCCTGAGGACAAGCATTGAAGAAACTTTTTGAAAAATTGATTTTTCTCTTGCTCTGCATCAGAAAAAACAAGATCTATTGAACCCACTTTATAAAGCGAGCACATCAATGGTGGAAAGAAACAATTAAGGAAACAACATAGAACAAGAAAGATCATTGTATGGAAGAACAGGGAGCCAGAAACCATATATAACCTTTACAAATGTCTGGGACATAGCAGTGTAAATTTGCAAATATTTTGACCAGAAATGCAGTCCTTTGCTGAGAATGAGAAGTAGGAGGCATGTAATTCCCTACTAGGT
The DNA here is from genome assembly GCA_007258455.2 of Sequoia sempervirens. Taxonomy (NCBI): domain Eukaryota; kingdom Viridiplantae; phylum Streptophyta; class Pinopsida; order Cupressales; family Cupressaceae; genus Sequoia; species Sequoia sempervirens. The sequence continues at coordinate 70,243,243 of VDFB02058242.1, forward strand.
TGCGCATACTAGTGGCCTTATTTGGGAGGCCAGCTGCTGGACCTGACGAAACAGATCCACCACCTTTAAGTGATAGCATAGCAGTACCAGCAGCACGGAAGGGATCATAAACAAGAGTTGCATCTTCCTCAAACACTTGTGTATCATCTGCACACCAACTTGATAAAAAATCTGATGGATGTAAAGCTGATATATCAGCTAGATCTTGTGTCTGAACAGAACCCACCGTAAGCAAGTTAAAAGGAGACCAAGTCCAGTAATATCTTTCCATTTTTTCCTCATTAGCACAAAAAGAATCTCAAACTACTTATCACAAATTCATTATTAAAGTACTTACAATCTTATTCATTATAAATGAACGAAAATTAGAGTCATCTGAGAAAATATCAGCCAGTCGCATTGAATTGAGAAGCAGATGACCTTTTGGAATATTATCTGAAGAACCCTCAACTTGTGTGGGCTCTTTATGCAATATTCCTTTAAGCAAATCAAGGACCTAACAACAACAAAAAAAATTGAAACTTATGATATGGCTGGAGCTGGAAACGGAAGCATGAAAGCAAACAATGCTGATATAAATTAGTACATTCTTTGCCATTAACTTTTAACATCTTGTTTTGAGAGCTACACCTCTGATGCTACAAATACCGCCAAACGCATACTCCTAGGTGAGCTTGCAACTTCATCCAAATAAGAGAAACTTTCTGTCTCACAAAGCTGCATTAACTGGCAAGAGAAAAACATCAAATTAAAAGAGTGCTCAATTCATCTGATTTTAAGGAAAAGAGAGCACACAGGAGCCTGAATAAATATCCCAGTAGACCATTAACCTGAGCAACTCTTCCATATAAGGCACAGACCTAAGATCACCATGCAAACAAGTTTACTGATACTTACAATCGATAGAACTTTGGACTTTAGACGAGACACTGAAGCAACCACATATGATGAATCTGTGAAACTTGAGGGCATTTGAAATTTCAGAACAGATAATGCCAACAAAAGTATGCCTCCATTCCTACACAATTCCTGGGTATTTAAACACAAAATGTCATTGCCTGTAAAGGAAAAGGTAAAATCATATTACCTGAAGAAACAAGGCAACTACTTCTGACCTTATTTTTGAGAAGCCGCTCTCTAAATAACGTGTTTAGGCAAAGAGACTGAAGTACTTGCAAAGAAGCTTCACAATGCTGGGAAGCAATGTGAGCTATTCTTTCAGCAGCAAGAAGGGTCGTTTTCTTGGTCATTATTTTGGCATTCAATGTACGTAATTTAATTTGGAAAAATATAATATCTTTTCTTACTGCATCAAATGAGGCATCCATAAATATGTCCACCTGTTACAACAAGCTTTCTGTTAGTTTCTTTGGCTGTATTTCAGGCTTCCGCATAGTCTCTTATTTTACAGAATGTAAAAATGCTAAGTTTTACCTTAAAAATATTCAAATGTTTGCAAGCCCAGAAGCCATAATGTGAAGATGCACGACGACTTACAAGATACCATATTCATGACTGAAACTTATTCTATTAGCAGTAACAAGCCTTTGTTTTTCAAGTAAAAAATATTAGCTTAACATTACTAGAATGAAAATATTACTAGAATCCTTTTGCCTTTTTTAATATTATTAATAAGGTCGTTTTTCACTTATAAGCAACAGATACTAGCTAAAACCACTACAGGGATGCTTGTTCTAAATTTTTTAAATGCACAAAATGAAAGGAGGAATAATGAACCTCTCATCATTAAGAACAAAGTGAAATATACAAACTCAATATAAGAAAAATTATATACAACAAATAATTCAGTATTTGGGTACAATGGCACAGAACAATGGAGAGAAATGAGCATTACTGCAACTGGTATCCAGAAAAATAAAAACTAATCAAGAAATATCAAGGAAATGATTTTCTAGGAATACAGAAATACTAATGGAATCTCCTAGCTGGCTCTCGACATATATGCATGATTGTCTTGGACTGCATTTCCATAATGTGTAATTGGAATCCACATCTCTTAGCCTTGTAAATCACTCCATTACCTCAAGTTGATACCCATAAAACTTCAATTTCTTCTGAATATTCATTATCATAGAATATTGCTCAAGAATCTAGTTTCTACACTAGTGTTGGATGCTTGTGTGGACTTTAAGCCAAAGCACCCTTTGTAAATGAAGTAACATTATGATGCAAAATCATCTTAGTATTTTGAATATTGCCATTACATGGTCTAGCTAGATTCCCATAGAATATTGTTTATAAACATCCAAAAGTACTTCTAGTCATCAAAGAATTTCTAGTACTAATTTCCATAACACAGACGATGGCTTAATAGATGGAATGGTAGCAGCTCGATTACACTTACGTCAGTAATTTAGAAGACTAAAATTTAATTGTGTTAAATCCTCCACTATGCAATGACAGGGACTCAATTGCAACTCTAAAGTTACTTAGTTATGCTCGAGATGTGCAAATGTTTATCTGCAACCACCACACTTCACACACACTCTTCAAGATCTTCTCCAAGAAGGAATTCTTGAAACTTGTAGAGATTGTTTACTCAGTAATTCTACTTGAATGATCAACAAAGAGTAAACGGAAATAACAGAAGAATGGAATATAACAATTACTTGCAACAATGTTTCAGAAAGATATGTCATTGTATCCATTCATCCATTTGTCAGATGTGCACTATGAGTACAATAACAAATATATAGCAAAGCAGACGTTGGTTGAGAATGCCAACCATCGGTAACTACCAATTGTCAGAGACTAATTAAAAAATAACTTATTTATTTATTTATTAACAACTACAGAGACTAGATATGCATCATACTTCATTTTCTTAGAGAGGATGCTTGAGTTGCAAGAGGCATTACAACTAATGGTTATGAAAATAGAATGGAATGGATAGCCTGAGTCTATGACAAAGCAAGGGTAGAGGGTGCAGGAGGTGGTGAAGAGTGATGTTTTTTGTGCTGATGCAAAATATATTGTCTACATCATTTCAGTCTTCAAAGTGATTATACATGGGAATGTTAATGCAACTACCCTTGGAGAGGCGTATGAGTGCACCGATACTTTGCTTGACTAAATGAAGGTTGTTGTATGGCAAAAAGACCCCACATTGCAATTCCCAACCAATCATTCATCACAGATGAGAGAAGCTCAACACTCCCTTGCACATGGTTGCCTATGCATTGAACTTGAAGTGGTGCGTGCAAAGGTCTGGAAAAATTACACCTATACAAGATGGTGAGGTGATGACAGGATTCATGAAGGCTATACAAAAGATACATGATTCTACAAATGCCAACATCATTTGTACTAAGTGGACAAAATCTGCCACTCTTAAAGGATATTCAAAAGAGGCCAAGATAGATAGGGAGACTATGGCACAAGAGAACCCTATTTTGTAGTGGACTATGCATGGGCCTACTCTAGCCATTTGTTTGTTGTCCTAAAGTTCTAGTTCTTCTACTACTGAGAGGAATTGGTCTACTTATAGCTTCATCCACTCCATTAAGAGGAATAGGCTTACCTATAGGAGGGAAAAGAAGCTTGTGACTATACATAGTGCCTTGCATCTCATTGACCGCAATGCACTTACGTACAAGGAGAGTTCAGCAGCCTGATGGGATGTAGAGCCAAAGCAACCAACACAAGTTGATGATGATGCTAAACAAATAGGGCTGATTGATATTGGTTTGGCAGAGTTTGAGCTTATGAAGTCCAACAAATCTAGTGATGAGGAGTTTGGCAAGAACTTTGGGAATGATTAGAGACATCAGGCCATTAGTCATCGACTCATTTGTATTTTTAACATTGTAATCATCATATAAATTCAAAATTCAACATTTTCATTGTTAATGTTCAATGCAATCATTGCAATGTGTTTATTGTTTAGCAGTTTACTTAGTATGCCAAAGTTTTATTTGTAATTCTTATACTTATTCCTTATATATCTTTTGTGGAATATAGATTTATTATGCCAACCACCCTCCTTTTGCCTCCATACCAACATATTGTAAATTTTTAATGATCAGATTTAATGCACAGAAATTAATTCAAAATCAGACACAATAACACAGCAGATGCCCTGGGAAAACCCTCCTCTTGAGGGAGAAAAACCCAGCAACAAAGATCTCTCTTATATATATAAATAGTGGCAACAATTCTCTTTACAATGAGGCCAATCACAAGGCCAATATTCAGCTCCAACTTTAGATGCAAAACAGATAATAATCTGCCCTTCCTTGAACCCTAAATCTGCACTTAGAGAAATTTGCAATCTGCTCTTGGAGAAAATTCGCACTTGAATGAAGGAGAGAATTGAACTTGCTTGATGATTGAAAGGATGGAAAATGACCTTGTATAAATACACAATGAGAGAGAGGTCACACCTCTTCATGTACAAGGTCGGCCAAAATAGAGAAATATAATTACAATTAAAATATGAGAATTACAAGGAAGGTCGGCCCTTTTAGAAATTACATTGTTGCCAAGTGAAGCGCCCCTTCACATTAAATATCTTCACATTAAATATCACATATAAATAAATAGCCGATAGGCTATATTAATTTATGTCTTCACTCGTGGCTAGAAGGATGAACCCGAAGCTGCCATAACATTAACACTCCCTCTCAACTAGGGAAAGAACTTCCAGCTACACAAGACATATCACCTCAACGTGATGTCTACCACATTGGCTACAACCGAATGTGAAAAGAAGAATATCACCTCATCGTGATATTAGATATTGCCTCAACACGATATCAACCATAATGGCTACAACCATACTATGGTAAGTACAAGTGTTCATCACTTGCGTGATGTTGTCACCTCAACGTGACTTTCACCATGACTCTTTCAGAGGGTGAAACACAAGTACAACATACGTCATGGAGTCACACACATGACATCCACCATGACTCAGCTCAGAGGGTGGAAACAAAGGCTTTCACCTCAAATCTCAAAGAGAAATGCATTAACAAGGGCTTGCACCTCAAATTCCTCCGTCTCAAAGGAAAATGCATTAACAAGGGCTTGCACCTCAAATTCCTCCGTCTTAGAGGAAAATGCATTAACAAGGGCTTGCACCTCAAATTCCTCCGTCTCAGAGGAAAATGCATTAACAAGGGATTTCACCTCGAACTTCTCTCATAGAGAAGAACTCATTAAACATGCGCACTAATACTAAGACTCTTTCTCAGTCAAGGCTGGATTCTCCACCATACCAAACTTATCTCAAAAGTACACAAACTTTATCCTAGCGAGAGGCTTGGTGAGAATATCTGCCGTCTGCTCATCAGTGTTGATGTACCTCAACTATACAGCCTTCCGCAGTACCATATCTCTCATGTAGTGATACTTGATCTCAACATGCTTGGTTCTATCATGGAACACAAGATTGACAGATAGTTTCACGTAACTCTGATTATCACAATGAATGATAGTGGGCTCCATTGATTGCCGAAATAATCCTGCAAGGAGCTTACGAAGCCACATTACTTCCCGAGCTGCCATACAAGCTGCAATATACTCTGCCTTGACTGTACTCAATGCTACAGATGATTGCTTCCTGCTGCACAAGGATATCATAGTAGATCCAACCTGAAGAATATCTCAATCCATATCCAACTGTGCCACGCAAGTATCTCAGGATATGCTTTGCTGCAACAAGATTACCATCTTCTTCAGGCTCAGCAGGCTCCCTCTGAATCTTTAAGTACTTGCATCAACCTTCTGACCTCATTGTCCAAGATTTCCTGCAATGCTTGCCTTAGATAAATGTTTTCCAGTGCACACCTCTAGTACTATAGAGAGTTCAAGGTAGACCTCCTCGACCTCATAGCAGATCACTCTATTCTGAATAGGTTTGCAAAGCTACCAATATCAAATCCAGATGACAGTCTTTGAGCAATTCTGCTCTCAGCAGCTGAAGGGATCCTCTAAGGATTTAGCACCTAGCCTTGCAATACAATAATCTTCACTTCTTCTCAGTGAGTTACAAAACTCCCTCTTGATCCCTGCTTCAAAGATTGCAAAGAAGACTTCTGGAAGTGAACTCCCTCTAGCCATCAACTCAGTCCCATGACTGCAAGTTGTGATTTCACGCTTGATCATTTCTTTGGTCGGAATGATTTCCTCATAAGATGCCACAAGCTTTTTATCGCTAAGCAATCTCTCATCACCTTCCTGCTTCTAGCTGTTCACAAAGCATTTTAGAGAGAGATTACTAACAGTTTATAACTATCCAAAGAAATATCAAGACTAGAATCATACAAGGTTTACTATCTCAGGTTATAGCATGAACACATAAGAATTTATGAATAATAATAAAACATAAATAAATAAATCAGCCTAAAGAGAAATATATCAGAAGATCAGAATGAAGGGCTCAAGAAACTTATCTTTATATAATTTTAATATAACTCTTTCTTCCATCTTTTACTCCTCTCGAGAGTGCCAAACTCAGCACAACAAAAAACAATCTGCACAACTACATATTTCTTGAATGCATTATGCAGTTAGCATGTAGAACCAACTCTCTCCAAGAGTTCAAGGCTCTATCACAGATCATGCATTAGAGAATGATATCGATGTGACCAATTGCAATCAAACTTTCAGTGCTCTTTTTATTTCAGAGTCACACTCAGAAATCTACACAACCAACATGAAAAGACTAGCAATAAATGAAGTCTTCAAAGGATTTTACGCTAGTGAACACAATTCAAGAGAAACCACTATCTCTCTTTACTAATTACAAGATCCAAATAAAAAATATAACTTAACAAACAAAGAATACCTATCTCTTTAAATATTCTAATGGCTGCAAGATACGTTGCTCTTGAGCACAAAACAGCACACAACTTTCACGGCTTGAACACATGCCCATGACTTGGAATAGAAATTCCCTAGAATCCTTTTGAGGAGAGAACTTATTCATATCCGCAAATGAAGCATGCTAATTAGGCCTGGTTGGGCAATCCTTTGCATAGTGACCAAACTTGTCACAATGAAAGCATTGGACTTGGGAGAGGTCCCACTTCTTCTTGAATGCGGGAGCACCATCTGACCCTTTATCTCTATTCCTCTTGAAGTATCCTTTCTTTCCTCTTTTTCCTTTCTTCTCCGATGATTGAATGGAAAAAACATGAATATCTTCATTTGTAGAGCTTCGACCAATACCTCTTGCAGCCAACCTAGACTCTTCTTGAATAGAGTCCGCCCTCAAATGATCAAACTTGGGAAGTTTCGATCTCACGCTAATTCCTTGAATGTAAGACTCCCAAGATGAAGGAAGACCATTTAGAGCCAACATGGTCAAATCCTTGTCATCAACAATATGACCAATGGTAGAGAGCTGATCTCTCAATTCGGAAATCTTCATGAAGTAGGTGATGACAAATTCTCCTTCTGCCATCTTAACATGATGAAGTTGTTGCTTCAAGGCAAGTGCCCGGCTGGTGTTGTTGATTTCGTACATTTCCTCCAATGTCTTGAACATCTCCCTTGCAGTCTTCAACTTGGAGACAATTGGAACAATGTGATCCTTGACGGAATCAACCAACAACTTCTTCGCCTTGATGTCTTTCTTCTTCCATTGCAACTTCTCTTCTTCCTCTTTAGGTTCGGGAACTTTGGTCTCCACAAACTCTGCCAAATCATTCTCCTCCAATGTGAGCATGATTCTAAACCTCCATGAAGTGTAGTTTGACGCTCCCTCAAGTCTATCTTCGATCTTCAATCCGTTCACCATCTTGATTGATGTAGAGATAGACAAAGAATTAAGATGAAGAGAAAAGAGTATCGCTGTAAATCTGATCACGATCTTCTCAAACCCGCTCTGATACCATGTTAAATTTTAATGATCAGATTTAATGCACAGAAATTAATTCAAAATCAGACACAATAACACAGCAGATACCCTGGGAAAACCCTCCTCTTGAGGGAGAAAAACCCAGCAACAAAGATCTCTCTTATATATATAAATAGTGGCAACAATTCTCTTTACAATGAGGCCAATCACAAGGCCAATATTCAGCTCCAACTTTAGATGCAAAACAGATAATAATCTGCCCTTCCTTGAACCCTAAATCTGCACTTAGAGAAATTTGCAATCTACTCTTGGAGAAAATTCACACTTGAATGAAGGAGAGAATTGAACTTGCTTGATGATTGAAAGGATGGAAAATGACCTTGTATAAATACACAATGAGAGAGAGGTCGCACCTCTTCATGTACAAGGTCAGCCAAAATAGAGAAATATAATTACAATTAAAATATGAGAATTACAAGGAAGGTCGGCCCTTTTAGAAATTACATTGTTGCCAAGTGAAGCGCCCCTTCACATTAAATATCACATATAAATAAATAGCCCATAGGCTATATTAATTTATGTCTTCACTCGTGGCTGGAAGGATGAACCCGAAGCTGCCATAACATTAACACATATTTCCTTCCCCATCATTTCACAATTGATTTTCCACTGACTAATTGCTTATATGTTCCTATCTACAATTCTCTACCGAGTCTCTACAACTCTTTTGAAGCTCTCAATTGTTTATCATCATGCAAATTGCTTTCCACCTCCACTCATGCCTTGGATTGATTCATATTCTTTTGCAAAAATGAGATACTGAAAGGTGAAAACAATTCAGAAGAAAAGAGAGGAGTGGAAGTATGACAGAACAAATTTTGCATTGCCTGCTCTGTAGAAATTGAAATGTATCTTCTTTCACTATAATGAGAGGAGCCTTTGTTTTCTGCATTGTACAAAAAAGGAGATTTCAATTGGATATATATGACTGTTTTGTGTTCCTTTATCTTTTAGCTGTCAAAATAAGAGGATAAGTATTGATAGAAGGGATCAATCCATGTCTTCTCTCTCTATTTTCTACAGGCAAATGTAATGACTTTAGAAAAATACATTTTTGCATAAGATTCATAACATGTTTAGAGGAAGATCTGTTTCTTCATTTAACCATGGGAGAGGAAAGCATAAAATGTATCTTGCAAGTGCTGTTCCTGATTACTGATTCTAAGTGTGATGCAATCCTCTCAAGACATTTTAGTTGGGGTAAATAACACGGTTGATTGACTGTTAAAAATTAGCAGCCTTTCAAGATTTTCTGCGAAGCCTTCTTCAAGGTGATGATGTGCTATTTCAATGAGATTTAGTTGGCATAATCAATGGATTTCAAGAATGATAAGATGAATTTTCATAACTTGAGGTCCCAAAATGTTTTTCCTAGCAGTGAATGGTTTTTCCAACCAATCTTTGGTGTGTCTAGGGTCCCAAGCTATGTTACCGAATCGCTCCTATCAAGGCATCGTTTCCAGAATCGAAACATTTCAGACACAGAAGCGGATACGAATCGTCTTGGAATCGTCCAGGAATTGCTTTGCCACCTGTGGGTTCAATTTGGATTTTACAAAACGATTCCGAACGTTTTTCTTGCTCACATGGCATTTCGAAGGCGTTTTTTGACCGTTTTTTCGTCCACATTTGACTTTTTTTTATCAATTTCTGCGAAATTTAGGGTGAAACTGTGAGAAAAACGCAGATTTCGCATGTTACTTTGCGGATTTCGCATGTTACTTTTCGTCATTCATTTCACTTTGGCTGCAATTCATTCTTTGACGACACCGGGCATAGAGAAACTGAAAATCGTGTGATTCATTCTTTGATGGCACCGGGCACACAGAAACACGATAGCTCACTTGCGACTACACAGAGATAGCTCGCTCACGACTGCACAGAGATAAGACGAGCGATCGGGGAGAGAAAACGGCGCACCCAAGTAGGGTTTTCAATTTTTTTTCCTTTTTTTTATTTTTTTAAAAAACAAAAAACTCTTTATGTATTTTTATTTTTATTGTTAGTTTAAATTTTAATTTTTTAATGTGTTAGTCTGTTAGATATTAAATATTTGATATTTCATAATATATATTATTATTATGTATAGTTTTTAAAATAAAATTTTACCATTATATATTGATATTCTGATTTCATAATATTAATATATACAAATTTATTATTTTACAGTTTTAGTATAACTAGTAACTTTTAAAATATAAATAATAATTAAATTATTAATAAATAATAATATATTACATATATAATTTTTAAAATATAATATTCATATATTATAAATTTATAATTATATAATTTAAAAACTTTATAATTATTTTATAATTTATTGTTTAAAATCTTAGATTTGCACAATTTAGATTTATAAAATTTAGATTTAAAAAATTTATAATTTATACAATTCAAGATTTTAAAAAATAATAATTTATACAATTTAAATCTAAAAAGTTATAATTTATTGTTTAGATTTATCATTTATATATTCTCTTAAAAAAATTTAAATTTGTAATTTGTAATTGCAGGTTTACATGTAGAGATTGTTTCTATTTTCTAAATATCATGGCAAACAATTTAGCTTCCGTTGGCAATACTAATCCCTCATTCAAAATTGACCCGGCTTCACCGCTATGGAGACATGTAGAAATAGTAGAGCAAGTTCCAGGTGGGGGGACAGGTGTTTGGATATGCCTCGGGGATGAAAAGAAATACACTAGTTCCTACAGCCAGGTGAAAGCACATTTGTGTGGAGTTACTAGGAAGGGAATTAAACTATGTCTAGGAAAAATTAAAATACCTATACCACCTCACAAAATAGCAGAATATATTGCGAAGCAAGAGGAAGCGTATGCAAGGGTTCAAAATAGAATGGGGCATCCATTGAGTATAGGAAGGGGCTCAAAGATGCCATCTACTTCATCTCACACACATATTGGTCGTCCTAACATTGTAGTAGAAAGCCATCCCTTTTTTAGAGTAAATGAAGTTGAAAATGTCAATGAGGCTAATGTTTCGAAGAGAGCAAAGGGACCATTGGAGAAGGCATTTAATAATGATGCAAGACAGCTTGTTGACCAAGCCATTGGAAGATGCCTCTATGCAAATGGTATCTCTTTCAATGTTGTTCAATCACCTTATTGGCAAGACATGATAAGAAAAGCAAATGAAGCTCCAAAGGGATACACAAGCCCAGGTTATGAGAAGGTGTGTACCACTATATTGTCAAAGGAGGTCAAACATATAGAAGATGCATTATATCCCATCAAAGCCTCATGGAAAGAAATAGGTGTGTCTATTATTTCTGATGGATGCAAGGATGCAAGAAATAGACCATTGATTAATGTGATTATAGTGTGCCCTAAAGGGGCAATGTTTCTAAAAGCTGTGGATTGGGAGGGGCAGGTAAAGGATGCACAATTTATTGCTGACATCCTTATACAGTGCATTAATGAAGTGGGACCTCAAAATGTTGTCCAATTTATAACGGACAATGCAAAGAATTGTAGAGCTGTTGGTATGATAGTTGAGTCATGATTCTGACATATATTTCGGACACCTTGTGCCATGCATTCCTTCAACCTCATGCTACAAAAGTTGGGTACAAAAATAGATTGGATCAAACAAGTCTATGCTGAAGTTGAAGAGATCCAAATGTTCATAACAAATCACCACATGTTGCAAGCTATCTTTAGATCATTCTCGAGACTAGAGCTATTGAAGGTAACTCAAACTTCAAACATTGCATTATTTTAATGTTATGTTTTACTTCAATAATTTATTTAGAATACATACATACATACATACATATTGATTTTAATTATTTACTTTTTATTTTCAAATAGGTGGTTGAGACTAGATTTGCATCCAACACAATCATCTTGAGATGGCTTGTGAAGGTGCGAAAGGCGCTTTCTGCTATGGTCATTAGCCAATCAGGTCTATATGGAGGCAATCAAACAATGAGAGGGCAGCAAATCAAAAACATAAGATTCTAGATGACATTTGGTGGGATCGAGTGGAATATCTTCTTGCTTTCACCAAGCCCATATTGAGCATGATACGCTTTAATGTCATGGATAAGCCATGCTTGGGGGAGGTTTATGATGGCATCGACTCAATGATTGAGAAGATGAAGACCATCATATGTGAAAAAAAGCAAGATCCTAAAGAAATATTCTTCAAAGAGGTGCATGCAATTTGTGTTGACCGGTGGAACAAAATGACCACCCCACTCCATCTTCTTGCCTTCGCTTTGACTCCCAAATTTTACAGACCCAAGTCCTTGCTATACCAAACAGATTGCCACCATACCGTGATTTAGAAGTCAACAAAGGGTTTAGGAAAGCTCTTGTTAAACTCTTCCATGATCCTGAGATGGAAGATACAGCTTCAACTGAATTTGCTAGTTTTGTTGACTCTAATAATCAAAGTCCTTCTGCTATCCGTTATATAAGAAGGATGCTCACTCTTGGTGGTACCTCAATGGCTACAAGATGCCACACCTCCAAGTTCTTGCAATAAAAGTCTTATCTCAAGTAAGTTTTATCATTTAAAAATTTAAAATTAAAATGTGTTATTTCAAATTTGAAGTTTGATTTACAATTTTTTTAATTTAACAACTCTAATGAGAGCTCCCTTTGCTTCAATAGGTTGCTAGTTCTTCTTCAGCTGAGCAGAATTGGAGTGCATACTCCTTCATCCACTCAAAGAAGCGCAATCAATTGGCATCAAGCAAAGCAAAGGAGCTAGTTTTTGTTCATTCCAACTTGCGCCTTCGTACTCACAAAGAGGATGAGTACAAAGAAGGGGCAGCAAAGATGTGGGATGTAGAACCGGAGCGAGCTGATCTAGATCTTTCTTTGGCTGCAATTGCACAATCTTCTTCAATTTTTGAGGAATCAAGTAGTCAAAATACTTTTAGCGCAAGTGTTAATGTGGCTCCATCATCTAATGTTAATGTTGATGATGATCTTAGTCTTAATGATGAGCCATTTGATGCAATTGCAGATTAGTGAATTAGTTACTATTTGTATATTTTAAATGTTAAACAATGATTATCTATCATGACATTCAAGTTTGATCCTTTTAATATTGAAAACTGAATTTAAATTAGTATATTATGTTTCAAAAATTGAAATTTGTCATGGTTTTGTTTATCATATGTATTGGTATATGACATTCTAAACTTAATTTTGTTTCTAGGTTGCATATACATATACATATACATATATTATTATATTATTATTTTTTGTACGGACGTACCTGATTCCATACCCAACCCCCAAAAAAAAATTGTCGTACCCGTACCTATGCCCGTACCCGATTCTGCAACCTAGGTCCCAAGGAATTGTAAGTAGTGCATTTGTAAAGAATGAGACTGAAGTTCAAAGCTCCACATTGCAACAGGTCAACTCACAGCTCCGCAGGTATGAGCATGTGGAACCACATCCAAGGCGAAGAGCTATTCATCCCTGGAAACCAGTATGGGCCTAGTGATGTTTCCTATTATCCGAAACAAAAAAGACAATAGGATGATGGATTCAGTATGATAGATGATAGTTGAAATATCAAGATACTGAAATATTGTCTACTTGCAGCCAATGCTTGAATTTGAAAAGTTATCAGCCATGTTATATGGTGTCAACATAAAATATAGAAAGTAAAATGTTTTTCAAAATTTGAAGGAACATTGTAACTAGGGCTTCACCTTTGCATCTTTATGATTATTGTGAAATTTCCAAGAAGCTTAATGAATTTCAATCAATTCTGCCAACTTTTGCATACCTCATACAAGAATAGTTGAACTTAACAGTAAATTTCAAGTCAGTTGCAAGGTTAACAAAGTTGAGAGAGAACCTCGGAATGTGCAAGCAGCACATTTGCAATATCTTGCCATTGAGGAGACACATAAACAGTTAAGAGATGAAGACTGCATGCAACCAAAGCTGCATGTTGATGAAGAATCAAGAAGCTCCCAACACGGCCTTCCTACAGAATGAAACCATCAGCAGCAGTTACCAGCTGAAAGAACATGACAACGAAGATTATCAGCTGCAAAACAGAAAAACCTAGTACCGGCTCAAAACGTGCAAGAACCAGAAGTATGTAGATCACCAAATCCAAAATTTGCTCAGTTGCCTTCGGATCTTCAAGCAACATCTGTGGGGAGACCAAGAAAGTTTCAAGATATTTTTCACAGCAGTGTACTTCAACTAATATGATTGTTATATTCTGTTTCTCTATTCTTCATTTAACTTATGTTATGGAAATAGAGAAATAGAAATGTGGGAACACAAACACAAAGCTGTAACATTTTGGAAAACCATAGTATATAATACTCAAAAATTACAAGGATAAACTCAAAATATATTTCAACAGTGTCACTAAAATCCTGAGGAGAACACATACCGTGTTAAAAATGATTTAGGACAATTTATTGTGTATTCCATTGATCCAAGAGGCAATTCGGGACAGAGCACCTCCTCTTAAGACTTTCACCTTGCTAGGGTTGCAGTTCTTTACCAGTGCTAACAATTAGAAATTGTAGTCTCCATAGGAATGCTTAGAATTTTATGTAATTGATCAAATTTTACAGAATGCTCCAAAGAGCCCCAAAAATGAAAAATACAAAAAAAAAAGGAAACTTAAAAAATTTGAAAACCAAACAATTGTGTCTAAATGAGTTCCACTCCACAACAGATCCTCTTCACTTGTTGTGGGACACATTCATTACAAAGCATTTCAGATGCTCAAGGAGTCCAAACAAGTCACTTCTTTCCACAATGACTCCTTGGATTCTACATACAAATTGCTTCATCTACAATTCCTCACATGGCTACACATATAGTTGCACATCAAGAGAGGTCCTTAATCATTTACTTCGTGCAGAAATCAGAGTAAGAAAAGAGAAGAGCGGTGGCTTTGTATCTCTTCTCAAAGATTGCCACCTCTTTGTATTAATCAGAATAATAGCCTCAATCTCAAATTAATAACTTAGTTACTTTGTTTAGATATTGATCTTTTTGTGTATATGTTTTATCTTCATTCATCCATGTTTACAATTCTAGAATTATGTCCAAGGTAAAACTATTGTAATTAATTTCTCCTGTATATTAACACACACATCTAAGATCCAACAATTTAGTGTAATGTTCACTGGATTGCCAATCAATACTGGATCATCCTTAAATAACCTTAATATCAATATATGCAAAGAGTACAGATCACAAAGTTAAAACTTCTATCTCTGCATGAAAATATGATCCAGAAACATGTAATGAACATGGAAAAATCATAAATGAAAACAGTACCTGCTCAAGTTTAGCATGTCGAGAAGCAAGATCACCAAGGGAATACAAAAGTCGAACACTATGTAACAGATATCGCAGTCGTATTGGTCCCTCCCCCCCACTAGATGATACAAGCACCGCTAAAAGGTGCAAAGGCAAGCATCCAGCTAATTTTTCCATATTTACCTGTACAAAACAATCTCTTTTAAAATACATTTCCATGCAGAGTTATGAAAGACACTAGTCTCAAAATAAAATGAATACTTCACCTGCATGGAGGAACCTTTGCCTGTATTGACACGCAGAGTGAAATTGTCAGAATCCCTCAAAAGCTTGTTCATTTCCCTTGAACTGAGGCCATGTAATTCTTCCACTGCCAAATAAGGATCAAGGAACTGCCAAATGCAAAAGAAATAAAATTATTATTATAAAATATCTGTAAACCAGGTTCATACCTCAACATACAATATCAACATAAAAGTGTTATACATTCAAAATGTTTGTAACAGAGGGATACCATTTCTAGTATCAAAGCAAAACATAGATGGCTAATGCAGATGATTCTAGCATAATGATAAAATTTCTTATTTAACATTTTGTATAAAGTTTCCAACAATCTGCCTAGCTAAAGATGTCCTTGATAGCAACAAATTTACTAATTAAGGAATCACCACAAATTAAGTATTGACTGAGCTTCCCACTTTAAATGTGATTCCAACACAAAACAGTCAAGAAAATCCTGTAATCTGCAGTGAGCCTCCAGGAGGGTTTTCTGTTGCAATTTTTCTTTGAAGCAAACGTCATCTTATTATTTATTGCTTCCAGACAAGAACAAGGACTGGCTACAAATCCCTGTGATTGCTTGGTGTTGAAATTTTGTTGTGATGAATAAACAATCACCACAAGACATGAACATAAAAAAAGACAAGATATAAATGTCTTCATATAATTAAAAGTAAAACTGCAAGTGGGACTGGATAGTATAGCAACTATGTATAAGGCAAAGCACAACACTATCACCTTGCACTATCACAGCAAGTGATCAATGCCCAAGTAGGGGGCAAGCAAATGAGAAATGGCCCCCACAACAAAAAATTGAATCTTAAGTTCTGTAGCCCAAAATAAGAGACAGCAATGATGTTGTTCTCGCAGCAATCATCATGGAAGACACCATCAGGCAGCAATGGAGAAAGCAGCAAAAGGAAGATCTCCCTAAGGCAGAAGACTGGAGATATCTGCTCAGAAACAAGAAGGTTCTCTACTTATGGACTATGGAGGAAAGAAATTTGAGAACATTGACTCACACAAGTCCAGAAATTTTCCCCTTAACTGTTCACCGAGGCGATGACTAAAGTATACAATTGTGTGACATTGGCACTTTAAATTTCATTTTTGTTATGACAGGGTAGTACCATCCAAAGTTAATCCCAGTCGTCCAACCACAGCACTATTTTTCATGTCTTGTCAGTGCTATAGAAAATGTAGAGACAGATTACCCAACTCCTCAGTTACCAGTGTCACTCAGGACAAAGGATATAAAAGACACCTACATTGGAGGAACCAAGGGACCAAGAAAACATCAAAGATGCCTAGAGAAGATAAGTTAAGTGAGATTAGCTATGTTGAATAATAAATTCAATATCCCTTAATAGTTAAGATTAATTATGCCCAAATTATGTTTTCCTCCTTAATTGTATAAATAGGCATTTTCCCTGCACCATTTGAATCTTGAACCGTTTACAATATCAATACAACAGCTTGGGAGAGCTTTTCTTATCATGTATGTTACTTTTTAGTCCACCTTTCTTTTTCAATATTTTTCTATTGTTTGCAGTAGCAAATCCATTCTATATGGCACTAATGCAAGTACTATCTAAATATAGGCTTATTGAGTTATAGATTGGCCGACATGACCTTTGCTTTTTCTTCCAACCAAGTACCTGCTATTTCTGGTTGTAATATCCAACAATAGTTCTATCAATAATCACAAATCACATTGTCTTCCAATCTCTCTTAGTTAAACTTTCTGTGGTATGGTCTCAGATATTTCCAAAAGCAAAGTAAAGTTATATGCAGCTATTGATTGGTTTTAATTTTTAATCAATATTACAGCTACAAGTCATTGGATTTGTGTCATCTGCATAGAGAGGTCTTAATTTTGGTTTTGCAACCAAATAATTTGAGTAGACTATTTCTGCCTGGAATTGCACTAGATTGTCTATGTCAATCACAGAAAGCTGCAATAAGTGAGTATCACTAAGTCGGCCCAATCTTGCTGCCAAACTTACATACCCATCCTTTCTGCATTTTCTATTGCGGATGGTTTGTAAAACATTGAATGCAATGTTGCCTTACAAACATGTCAAATATCTATTGATATAACCTCGAGAATGCTGCATATTATTGGCCATCTAAATAAGTAACCGACTTTTTACATTAGTCTTCCACAATATGTTCATTTATATGACATGTGCAATTAATTAGTATATCATGATGGTGACTATTAAGGTCCACCTCTAGTTTTTTAAGCTTACAATTTATCTAAATGTGTTATAGTTTAGGTATGAAAGTTACAAAGGAAAATCTACTCCTAAATATGTATGATGTGCCTATAGCAATAATCATGAATTAAATTTGACTACATCAGATTTGAAATCATTTGATGAAATTCTCATCCAAAGCAAGCAACCCTTGAGAAGAATCCTTTTACATGTTAGTTGCAAAACATCAGACATTGTTTTTTCTGTTCATGTCTGTGAACTTATTTAGCAATTCCTTAAATATTTGTTTCAGCCATTTTCATATTTAACTCAAGTGTGTTGCACTGGCACCAATTAGACAAGAGAATGACAGACTGCAACTACCAGCAATTAGAAATTTAGAAGTATCTGGCACACAAACGACCTTAAACTTTATTACTTTATAAAAGCAATTATTCAAAATCATATACAATAATTTCAATTGCTGCACTGATATTTCTATATTCAAATAATGAAATTACTCACATGATCATTACGCCTTACTGAGTCTTCCTTCATAGGCCTCATCTGATAAAATAAAAAACAATAGTTATCACACTTGCTCTTAATTAAAAAATGTAATATTTTTTGTCACAATAAAACTCGAGGTAACAATATCATGATAACTTCGATGTGAATCCAAACAGATATTTTTAACCATTCAGTTGATAACTTTTCACAGGAGTACAATGATATTTTATTGAATCATATACTACAAATAGCTCCATAGGTAGGCTCTGAAAAGGACAAACTGTGATAGTGTTAGAAATGCAACCATAAAACCATGAATTGAAAAGTATTTGTGAAGAAGCCTATAAAGGAGATGTCCATGTTTATTTTATTACTTCTTTTTGCAGAATGCCTATATTCCTTGGCCAAAAACACTTGACAGATTTTCCAGAAAAACTCAGTACTCTAAAACTGTAAAATGGTCATGAATGAGAAAGCAGGGAATTCAAATTAGAAAATGCTTTTTTTTAACTTGAAATAAAATTCAAATGGTAAATACCCCAGACCATATAAGCAGATTAGACTAGCTTACATTTAATTTCCACTCAGACAAGACAGGTATAGTAGACTAGTATTTAGTTATGATTGGAATTTGTGGAACATACCTCTAGTCCAAGTCCTTTATGATTAGCTTTACTACATTTCAAGTGCTAATGCATCATGTAGCTAAGTATTTATCTGGTATTTTCTTGGTATAATAATTGAGAGAAAGATGATTTAGAACTATAGATTATTCATTTTATGCCCATATGGTGAAGCCTTCTAGTCTCCACACCAATTCCACATTGCGTTATCATGCACAAATTCCGCATTCTCTCTTAAATACCCTATTATTTGTTCATATGCATTTTCCCAAAGAGTAAGGCAAAGAAATGGAAATATATATATATGCATCCTCTATTGTTGGAGAAACAATGTAACAATGCTAAGAGTCTTATTATCAGTTTTTCATGAGAAAACTTTTGGAGATTCTGCAACACTTAGGTCAAGAATAATAGCCAACTCAAGCCTGGGTCACATAGCCACATTCCCTGCTACGGCACAAAGCCCAAAGCTAATTCTTGTCTATGCCCATAGTTATGATCCCAACACAAGGACATCAATAGACCCAAGAGGGAATATCATTTTGAACATCTCCCCTGCACTTATTGTCCATGTATTTTGCCTTCCATTCAAGGCAACTCTAACAACCATCACAGAGGATAGTACCCTGAAGACATATGAAAAGGATGAGGATGGCCATGTTAGGCATCTGAACAAGAACTAGCTGATGAAAGAAAGGAAAGCAGTGACCAAGATTCCAAAGAATCTTACAAGGCCAGATTTCCAAGGAGAAATTGGTGACATGATCACCTTGTTGAACAGAGTGATGGGAAAGCTAAATCCAAGCTATATCAAACTTGGATGTATCAGTTCATGGATAAGATCCTGAAAGATAAAGAATATATTGACTAGGCACAATTGGTAAGTAATGATCTACATCAGCAACACACCATTGTCTTGAAAAACACAAAGTTCACCATGACATCTTATGTCATCTATCTTTTAGCAAGACAAGCCTCCTACCTTGGAGTAACTACAAAGGGAAGTTTGGGAGCACAAGATGGACAAAAAGGATTGTAGGGACACTATCCCCAATTGGAATCATAGTTACAAGATTCAAACTCAATGCGGACTTGGTGACTCGACTCAGGACTCTGGACTCAGTGCAGACTCGGCAAAGTATAAAACCCAAGAAATTTAGAGATTTTTAAGGATTGAAAACTTGTTTCATACACCCTTTACTAAATAAACCTTAAAGACACAATAACATCATCAAATAGCAGCTAATTTGATCACATACACAAGTATACATCGATCACATAAGTATAAACGCAAATTGTAGCTAAGCTACAAAAGGAAATAGCACACTTAGATATATAGTCAAAGACTCAAATGTATACAATGCTCATGGAATATGAAATCCATGACATCAAATGTTCCAAACAAATATGAAATATCAAAACAATAACTAGAAGTTTATGGCTTAAAGGAGCCTGCATCCTTCTTACAAATGCATCTAAGATAGGTCCCAGATGATGCAGCAGCCATAATCTCAAGTTTGGGGACAATTGCCCCAACAGGGTTGAGGGGCAGCACCCTTTACAAAGCTTTGGGGGCAATGCCCCCAGTGGGGTCGAGGGGCAGCGCCCCTCATGGGGGTCTGGGGGCAATGCCAAAACCATACAAACCTTCATGGCGTACATCATTTTGCATTCACAATAAGTAAAAATAAAACAAGTTTTCACTTTAAATTTTATGCTTTTTTTGCACTTTTCAAACCTGCCTACGCAAGTCTACCTGACGGTACTCACTTGGACTCAACGAGTCTCGCCAAGACTCGTCGGAACTCGGCTGAGTCCAAGTCTGGGCCCCCCAAACTCGGTTGGGGTGACTCGACTCGGGACTCACCAAGTCCAGGCGAGTCTAAGCAAGTCTCATTTCTCTTATTGGAATACAAAGAATCCCAAAAATAGTTCAAGAGGGTCAATGATGCCGTCATCTTCCCAATATTACATAAGTTGACTAAGAATGACACAATGAGAATCTCACCAAAAGCAAAACAATTGATAGCTGGATGGGGGCGTTGGTTCATTCAATTTTCCAAGTCTACATACATTAGAGTTGTTGGTTTCACAAGAGCACCATTCTTACTTCCCTGATTTTGCAATGATAAGATTATTTTTCTTGAATTCTCTAGGCAAATCATTGAGGTACACAACATGATCACTGAAAAGCACAAGCCAAGGATACAACTTCCTTTTGTTTTGAGTTATTATACATGTGCTTCAATAGTATGTGCCAAGGCATTTGAGGAGGAATTGTCCTCTATGAACCTCAAGCTATTTCATGCATGAGCAGGTTGTGATCCTGAGGGAAAAGTGGATAGAGTGTTTGAATCTTGGTACAAACATAAGGCTAATATGGAAGACTTTTGGGCTGATTGCCAAAATGACCATGATGCAAGAAAGAGGAGCTTTCACCGTATAATGCCCAAAATTAAAAATTTTGCTTCATTAAGGCATTTTGAAAAGAGTGGTAAAAGTCTTGTAGAAATTGTCGAAAAATTCAAAATAATAGAAATTTGCATGTCGACCCCTTTTTTAGGGATTCACGCATGTGGGTAAAAAACCTCAGATTTTTCAAAATCTGACGATTTGGGTGTCTTCAAAACAAAATTGTCTACAAAACCCAAATCTCAATTTTTCGGCCCTACTTTTTAGAAAAATTTCTATTTTTAGAAAGTTTCTAAAAATAGACTTTTGATAGGGTTTTCTAGGTTTCTTCTCAAACAGATATTGGCAAAATTTTCTAAAAATAGAATTTTTGTTTGCAAGGCTCAAACTGATTTTGATTGGTTGAAAATTTGTCCTAATCAGGCTAGTCCAGTTAGAATCGTCACAAGTTTAGTTTTTCTCTGGTGGGTCTATTTTGCTTTTTTAAGAAGCTAAAATAGGAGCTCTAAAGTCATCAATGGAGGATGGTCAACTACCAAGTGTCAGATTCAAAGTCTCAATACTGCTCAGTTGGCGAGAAATGGCGAACATGAATGCAAAACGAAGAATGGAGGGGAATCTGAAAATCTTGAAAATTGTGAAAATAAAACTAAGTCTAGAGAGTCCAGGCACCTTAATTCAAGGAAGGCGCTTAGGATTCTTTGCCTTAGAATATCTTTTAGTTTTTGTCAAACAATGCACAGTCAACGGTGAAAGAAGTGGGCGAACACAGAGCAAAAGAGCAAAGCAAAATTTGAAGAAAACTCAAAAATATTCTAACTCTAGTGAAGAAAGGCACCCCAGTCAACCAAGGGCGCCTATCATTTCAAGCAATCCAAAGCAGTTGTTAGGATTTGCAATTCTAGGGATTCTTCTCAAATTTCTTCAGGCTTCACAATGAATCCATCAACAGGTTCACTGGATTTGACAAATAGCTAGAATCTTGGATCAAACAGAGGTGTTGCATCAAAAGAACAAAGGGAAAATTATGAAAATCATAAAAATTTCTAAGTTTGGCACACATGGGCGCCCCAATCAGCCAGGGGCGCCTAGGGTTTTGGGAAGTCTAAAGCAGTTTCTAGGGTTTGCAAAACTGGCCATTCTTTTCAAAATTCCTTAGGTTTTCCAATGAATATCTCAGCCAGACCAGAGGATTCATCAGACGCTAGCAATTGGAGATTGAATGGATGCGAAAACATATGCAAAATGAAGGTCAAAAGAAAGTTGAAAATATCAAATTTTTGGCTAAGTCTAGAGAATCCAAGCGCCCCTGGCCAAAAGGGGTGCCCAATTTTCCATGCCTTAGAAATTTTTCCGCGTTTTTCAAAAACTGTTCAAAACTTCTTCATCGGCCCCATTTTGGCTTTCAGAAAATCATCAGATGCAATGATAAAGGTTGGCATATGGTACCCTTCAACTTATATATGATCAGGCTATCCAGGATGACTGACTTCCAAACTCTGTTATTCATCGACTGCCCGAAAACGAAGATCAAACAGAGGTAGTTAGCTTCACATGGAATGAAGAAAGCAAAAGTTGAAAATCATCAAAAAATGGTTCTCTGGCAAACATGGGCGCCCCAATCAGCCAGGGGCGCCCAAGATTTAGAGCACTCAAAAGTTCTTTATAGGGTTTGTAGCCTCTAGAAGTTTTCTCTCAGATTTGATCACACTCTTCAACAAGTCTGTCAGCCAGTTCACAGGATTCATCAGACGTCCTGAATCAAAGATCAAACGGAGGCATTTTATCAAGGAAAAGTTGAAAATCTTGAAAATTTTCTAATTTTGGTGATGAAAAGCGCCCCAACTAGCCAAGGGCGACCAAGGTTCAATGCCTTAGAATTTTTTCAATTTTTCACCGTTCGTCATCCAAAACAGTGTCTACATTCAACACTTTTGTTTCCAGGATTGACTTCAAAGTTTTAAAGCTTGGAGAATAAAGCGCTTTTTTGTCTCAAACTCTATTTAAGAAGACATTTGGCATTTATTCTTCATATTTTGGTAGGTTGGCATCCAGAGGAAGAGAGATCTTTTTCTTCTCATCAAGATTTGGAAGGTCAAACACAATGCTTTTTCAATGTTCTTCGTGGATTCAAGATTGGGAAGCACAGAGGCACGCTTTTTCATGGTCCAATCTTCTAGGGCATCATATTTCAAAAATAGGTGGTCAACTTTTTCAATTTTCATCAATCTAGGTCCACTACTTTTTGCTCCTCTTGAAAATTGGAAAATTTTATATTTTCAAAAATCTACTTTTTCGACACTTTTTCGGGAAGCCCTCAGCTTTTTCAAAATCTAACAAACTAGGTCTCTTCAAAATGTGATTGTCTACAAAACCCAGACCTCGGCTTTTTTTCAAGGAATCTGCTTTTTGGAGAAAAATCAGCAACTTATTTTCAGCAGTTCGTGCCAAAACTTTTCTGAACATAGGCATGTTCACAATCAAAATTCGAGTTTTTAAATATGCAGTATTCTTCAATTGAAATCATAAACAAATCAGCTTTTTAGCAAAGAGTGAGTCATCTTTTGGGGCAGCGATGTTTTCTAAGAATAGAACTCAAAAAGCAACAATTAACTTGATGTCTTTTCCAAGTTAAACTTGCTATTCTCATTCATGCTTATCTATTCTTTGTGAAAGAGGAAAAATCAAATTGTAATAGTTGGAATTTTCCCTGCTTTTGGTTTTAGCAAGTTGTTAGTTAGTTGTCTTGTTTTAGTTTTAGAAATAAAGCTTGCAATTTGGCAAGTCTAGTTGTAGAAGCAAGGAGATTTTAGGGTTCCCTACTCCTTGTTTGTGTATAAATAAGGGCAGCCTTGCCCATTTTTCTTTAACCGTTATTGTGATAACAAATTGCTGAGCCTACTTTTGCCTGCAACTTTGTTATTCAGTGTCTGTTCACTTTGTGTAAGGGCAAGTTTGCATGCCTGCCTTTTTGCTGCAAATCATTGTTCAAGTTATGTGTAATCTGTGTCAAGTGTAATCTAGTTGATTGCTGAACTATAAGCTTGTTATTGCTACAAATCTGTTGTCCCAGAAGTGTAATTGTTGTTAGAAATTTGAGGAAGGAAATCTTATGCCTACTTTGCTCTGATCTACTATCTCAGATTTTGTTTTATGAGTTTTACTTATATAATCTTTATTTCAGCTTACATCTAAAAGTACAATGAGTCTTCAGGTGTGTTTTGGAAGTGAGTTTATTTGAGTTTTTGTGTTGAATCATTCCTTGTTTACTTCTGATTCTCAAGCTCTGAGTTTAGTTGAGTTATCAGAAGCGTCATTAGTTTAGGCTTAGTTGTAGTTGAAGCTCTAGAAAACGGAAAACCTCAGCTGCGACGCAAAGAGTTTTATAACCTTGTGCTCTTGGCTGAGAACAAAAAGATTGGCAATAGTTTAGTATTCTTTCTTTTTAAGCATCATCAACGAAGAGGGAGCTTCCCCTCCTAATTTGAAGAGCAGTCTAACTGTGCATAGCTGTCCGTTTCTAATCCGCATTCTAGAGGTGCGAATTGAAATGCCAACACACCACTTAACACTCAAATAAATGAGAGGCATGAAGATCAGAGGAGAAATCCCTGAGGACATGACTGATGATGGGCATGTGTTGAATCCCATCTATGATTTACAAAATGTTGATGATATGCCATTGCCACTTGTGAATTGGGTTGTGCTAGAGGAAAATTCTTTGAAGATAATCAATCAAGCTTTGGAAAATTTCAGCTTGTCTTGGCTAAAGGCGAGGATTGAACAATTTGAAAATGGAAAGGAGACAAAAAGGAAAAGACAAAGTGATCCTTCCTCTACTCCAAAGAAAGCCAAGGTCAAAGAAGATGAATCTTTGGAGAAGCTGCAAAAAGCTTTCAAGAAGGCAAATTGAACAAAAGAGGCAGGAGAGACAAGAGTAAAATCAAGTTTTGCTGCAGCACCTTTACAGCAGTTTCATCCTCAACAACCACAAGTGGTAGTTCCGGTGGCAGCAATCTTCAATGGGACTAAAACGCCAAGAAATGTTGAGTTTGACTCATCTTCCTCATCAAAAGAAGCCTGCTTCTCCTACAAGGACACCATCGAGAACACCCACTGCCTCTGCACCATCAACCACAGAAGAGAAGAAAGATGAAGAAGTAAAGACAGATGATGCAGCTGATAAGTTGGTCACAGAGGTTGGGGAACAATTGCGGAAGGGAGAGTAAATTTTGCCAACTCCCCAATCTCCTCCAAGTCAATCAAAATCCCAACCTGAAGTAATATTTGTTGAAGAAACAAAGGAGGACAATGCTGAAGTTGAGCAGCAGAAGGAAGCTCCTAAGGAAGAAACAACTCAACAAGTGCAAAGTCCACAGCAAGATCAGGCATAGGATAAGCAAGAACAGCAGCAACAAAGTCAACATGAGCAGCAAACAGGAACAGATACAACAATACAGAATGTACCTACAGAACTAACATGGCTGAAACTGGACTTTGCTAAAAGAGAAAATGTTGTTGTAAAGCCATTGGACCTGGAGTCTATCACAGCCTCAGTAGATTAAAAAAGATCAAGGAAGAAGCCAAGAGTCTTGTCAGCCATAAGGATGAGCCCATCCAAATAATAGAATTGCTGAAATAGCAATGCCTATGGTAGACAAAGATGTCCAAGAATTGACACCACAAGATTACCAATAACTCAGGTCAATCTTGGCAAACAAACAAGAGAAGAAGAATTGATTTCTTTGGATACAGCTATGGAGACTTTGAAGCTCAGGGTTGAAAAGGATCAAAGAACTAAAAAAGAGTTAAAAACACAATTGCAACAAATGAAGGACTTTATCAAAGTTTTGATTAGTCCTATAGATTAGCAGGAAGGTACATCAGCCTTGTTATTACACATAGTAATTAGTGTTTCATGGTTGTTAGTTGCACCAATAATATGTCACCTACTTTGCTTTGGCTATCTATTTGTGGATGAAAAACAGTTGACCTCTTCAACCCTGTGCCCAAGCTCTCGCATGATATGGTCCAAGATTTGCTCAAGAAATTTGTATCCCTATCTGAAATAGCAGAACCGATAAGCCAAAACAAACCAAACATGGTGAGGTAAAGCTAAGAAGTATAAGCCACTCAGGTATGGTCCATTTAACATTGCTAAACAAGTGGGTAACGGCATGTTCATATTAGACCAAACTCCTTATATGAATATATATTCAATGTGAATTTTTGAGAACTTACATCTTTTTGAGCCTTCTATGCTAGATGGTGAAAAATAAGAGCTATTGTTGCCTTCTATTAAAGACCTTGCATTCTAATGCTCAAAAATAGTTGGACAAAGACATTGTTTTGTAAGAGAAGGCAAGAACATCAAGACAAGGAAAGAAGGAAATACAAGAAGTCAGATTGAAGGGCCAACTACCAAGCAAAGCCAAGCAGTATTCTAAAGAGAAAGTGGGGTAATGGTTTCCTCATATTTTGTGAACTTTTTGGATACCAAAAGCCTCCTAACTGGGAAGGTGTGATCCAGATTGGACCATGAAGAATGATGTAATGTTCAATTAAGCTAGACTGACTGCATAGATTGTATGAATAATTAAGTATTGTAAGGCATGCTCACACTCACACTGGAAGTTGAATTGGACAAACAATGATGCAGAAGTAAAACACGTGGAAAACGTGGGTAAGAAGGCTTAGGAATGATCTGCACAGCCTATGGTCCATACCAGGTGCAAAATCCTTGACAAGATTAACTCAAATTTAGCTCGCATGACAGGAACCTGCTCTGCAAAACACAGATCCATTCAGATGGGTTCAGCTACATTCAAACTTGCCACATATTAGACGATGTCCACTATTCAAGCATCCCAAAGTAAGGAAAAATGTGTGTCATTCCATCTCTTCAGCTGTTTTCGTTTCTGGGTTTTCTATCCAATTCGGTTGCTCATACATTTGTAACTAACACCCCTTGCAGTCATGTATTTCTCAATTATGGAGTTGTAGGATGTCTATACAGCTGATAGAGTAATAAAGCAAGTTGTTTGAGCAATTTTTCAGAGCAAACCGAGCTTGTAGAATGTAGTAATGGCACTGCAAAAGTCCCACACTGCTCCTGGGGGCTTCAATATAGCAATTGATTTGTATATCTTGCATGCTGATAGTGGAGATGAGAAAGCACAGTCCCGCTTTTCTCTAATTTTCTCACATTGGGTTTGTCCAAGATTAATTCTTGTGCTACTTGTCTTTTAAATTGTAGTTTCAACTGTTTACTTGCTTATTTTTCATGTGAGGCAACTTTATTGATTTTCAACACTGAAGCATCACAATCTAAGGATAAACCTACTTTCTTAAGCATAGTTTTTAATAGAAAAGGAAGTTTAAGTCAATAATATCATATTACGATTTGTTTACATTTGTGTTTGTGAATTAAGAAAGGAGTTTTCACCCGTATAACAGATCATTTGTGGCCCCATTCTAAAAAAGAGATACTTCTCTCTTACAAAGCACAGCTGCAACCCAATCAAGAAACAAAAAAATACAGAACCTATCTTCCCTAAACAATGGCAATCCTGTAAATTTATCAAAAATTGCTCTAGAAACATTATCCCAAGGCCATAAACATTAAAATGATTTAAACTTTAGGAACTTACTTCAGACTGAATTTAGTTTTTTCTTAGAACACCTTTCTCTACGTGATGATCAAATAGGGAATGGAGGCCACAGTATCAACATCTCATGCAAACTAAATATTTCCTATTATTGCCAATAAAGTTGATAGATCTGAAAGATATGATTTTTAGCTTTGACTTCCAACTGTAAGAATATCAGTTTTATTCAAAGGCATCACAAGCACAGATTATGTGCTTTCAGCAAACAATTAAAAAAAGGAATGCTTTGTGCAGTTTAACAAATTTAGTAAGTGTTTAAAGGCCATTTGCCCTACACTCAATCAACAATTTCTGTACTTAGACACCATATAACCCAAGTCTTATGTTTATCACCCATGGGTGGTGCTTCCAATGCTTTTTCTCCCATGGTAAAGGCTGGCCTTAGGCACTTATGCTACTTGGGTCCTTCAGGCCTGCTCTATCTACAATATTCACCCTCCCCTCAATGTAGATTTACCTGTGCACAGCAAGAATTACAGACAATTTGACCACAACTGGATAAAAAAATATTATATCCTTGAGATCTCTTTTAATTCACTTAAAGAATCCTACTTTTGCATATTATCTGAGAAGTATTGAATAACCACCACAAATGCTATGTGAAGTGGACCTAGGTTCCAGCAATTTCCCTATTAAGTATATTTAGAATTATCTTAATAATGAACAACTTTCAGTTGAAACAATCAGTTAATGTCAACTTAAACTGTGGTTTCCTTAATGGATCACATTTGAAAGATCAGAAACAGGCAATTTATAAAATTAAATTATGGAATTTACTTCAAATTATTCAAATAGTCGTAAGCAAGTCAGCAATGATTTACAAAACTACTCTAGCCCCTATTGTCCTAGAGCTATAGCCAAACAGTGCCTTTCAATGTAGCTTGTTGGCAACTTGGCATCATGGCAAATTGTACTACAAAATTACATTGTTCATACTGCCATGCAGTTTATATATTTTGAAGTTGACTTACAATAGGCAGTCAGTTTTCACTTATGTGTCCCCACCTTCATTATACTCTTACCGGAAACCGGATCTTTAGTTTGCAGTTAGTTGGTTTGTCTAGTTAAAATTTAACTCCCTGCAGTCCACAAAGCTTTTTAATTTTGTGTTGATTGGTTTACTAGCGGGCACCATGTTTTACATCATTGCCATTCCTCCCTAAGTTGATTGATGACCAGATTTGCATGAGAACTCATGCCTTGCAGGGAAAAAGCTCAACCAGTTAACATCTCACTCCCCACAGGCCAAAGTTGTTGAGTCATTAAGTTTCAAATATGTTTTTATATTGTGCTGGGCCCTTCAATCTTGAATATGTGGTCATATCACATTGGCCTCTAGCAGGAGCCTCTGTTGCTTCGACAAATTGTATGTGCTTGCTAGTTCTATCCCTCCGCATACCAAAGAGTCTTTGTTTAACAAAGCTTGGCGCCAATGAAGAGAGCTTTATTAAAAGGTGTGGATTATGACAATGATGTTCATTGGTCCGTACTATAATACATGGAGCCCCATGGCATATAGTTGTAATATGTCTTCAAAGTTCATGGCAAATATTTGAAATAAAGTATCTTCTTGATATTGGTTATTCATATTGGTTGCATGCAGGAACTAGTACTTTAATGAGTCTTATTCACTGCCAAGTTTCATCTTACTACAGCCTAAAGTGTCATTGATCCCAAAAAAAAGTCTTTTAAGATCGACTGTTGACATTCATCTGGTTTTCAAAAGTTTTAACCAATATGACTTCCTCAACTTCCCATTACAACTCAACCTAAATGCCATTAGCAGCCCCATTTGTTCTTGAGCTAACATTTCTTTCAGAAACACTTGTGAATTCAAAGAGCTTCAAATTGCTGCATTCCAGAAGTGTTCCCTAACATCAAGTTGCCCCTGTCAAGCCAAAGGAAAACTATCAATGCACTACAAGAGACATTCTCATGGTTATGTAACTAGTTTATCACAATTATCATCGGTTATAAGAACTTTACAAATTGTCAAGGCATGTTTTAAGATTATAGGGGTTAAGGTGTACATTAAAAGTCTATAAAATCAAAGCCATTAGGAATTTCTACATTTTATTTCCTCGGTTTTCTATTCCTTCAAAAGATTATTATTAACCTCATTGTTAAACCTATACAAACCCTTAACCTTCTAGAAAAAAACCCTAATTTGTTAAAATGTCTTCAAGAGAGGTCCCACTTAAGACATTACAAATATAACTACCTGGGCCATGAAGAGATTCTAAAAATCCACTAGTAAAGGAGTTCTAACTAACCAACCAGTTTTAAGATGCCAAGAGCAGAATTAGGGATGTGAAGACCTTTAAACCTAGCACACTTATGTTCAAAGCTATGTATAAAAAGGGATTCATGGATGGACCATTGAGTGATGCATGGACCCCAGACCTAGCAAAGATGGTATTCCTTAATTGCTTCTCAAGCCCAAAACCTGTGAATGGACTTGCAAAAGGTATGATGTGAAACCCAAAACTATAAAGGATGCCAAAACTAATACTCTACTTACTTTGAACAAACTCTTGTTTCAGAAGGTCTTCAGTATTAGCCAAAAGGCTAAAGTCCCCTTCAACCTAAGGTAGTTGGCTATGGAGTTAAAAAAAAGGATACAAACAATGATAACAGTTAAATGGATAACTCATCACCAAATCAGGAGTGTGTCTCATAAATTGGAACGAATTCTGAAATAGGTAGAACCCCTTGACATGGATAAATTTGAGGGTTACTACTAGGACATATATCAAGGAATGTGCCAAGCTATGAGAAATGACGTGCAACCCAAAATGTCACAAGGAACTACAATTCTAACATCAAACATTCAGCACCCCCACATGAACAAATTATTTTATTATAGCACAGAATTGGCAAAAAAATACATGATTTTGTAGCCTTCAAGCAATCAAGAAGTGAAAAGAATTTCAAAAAGTATTCAATGCTTTGCTACATTTTTCTATATGTGTTTGCAAATGAGTGGGATGACATGCTAGGTATTAAACACACATCACCCAATCTACTTGAGGGAAAATTAAAGCCTATGCAAATGTAGCCTATCAATATGGACAAGGATCGCAAGGGGTCCCAATATAACATCGTTGAGACTTTCCTTGTAAACCCCCTTTTGAAGAAATTAAGATGTATTAGACCTAGGTTGTCACAAGAAGTGAAGGAGATTATTAGGCCCCTTGCTTTCAAGTGAGAGGGAACAATTAATGACTAGTTCTTTCATGAGGGTTACACTGTCTTTAGGATGTATAGAGTCATGGTGGTTTCCCATAGATTGCAACATACTGTGACAAACATAATTGCTTTCCTAGAAGCTTTGTGGCAAATGTAGTCCTCAGACAAATATCATTTCAAGGACACTACAAAGAAAGGATTCCTCCCCAATCAAATCAAGATTGTGGACTTTACAATAATGGGGAAGGAAGGTTTTAACGAATTAAACAAAGTTGTCAACATGTTAGGGATGAGTATGGACTCGACCAAAACCTATTACCTAAAAGATTTATCCATAACATGAAAAGAGAAAAGGGTAGATGTGGTTTTAGGCATGACTCTAGGAAAGCAAAAGACTTGATCAAAAACCACCAAAATGACTTTGATAATAAGATTAAAAGGAACAAATGGTTAAAGGTCCAAATAGATAAAGGGGGTAAGAAAGTTGAATAACTCGGATTATCTTGGAGATAACAAATAAAATTGAAACGATGCAAACATTGTTAGACAATGTGGAAACAGATAAGCAAGTGCCAAAAAGAATAGTGCCTATAGAACAAGAAGCTCCAATAGAAATTCTCAAAAAGAGACATGTACCAAGGCTTGCCTTATCTTCACCTTTAGTTGATCAGCCCTTCATGCAATCTGAGGAGCAACGGATTAGAAGGGCTTCCTGGTTAGTTGTAGCGGCTTGCAAGTATCAAGGGGTGAACCTTCCAAAGCAAGATCCTCTTCGACATCATTTTCTCGAGCACAAGCAAATGCCATAAAAGGAGCCCAACCCAAGTGGCAAATCTTGTGATTTATGAAGATACTAAGTAGTTGAAGATTTTATACCCCTAGATGATCCTATTCTAGCCACTATAGGATCCCCCCTCATCTAATAAATCTAGAAATGGTTGCTTCTACTTAGCCTACAATGTTAGATTTATTTTGAGGTAAAGAAGATATTAGGGATGTCAAGCAAAATTCTTGTGATGAATTCCTTGTAGATGATCAATTTATTGAAACTAAGGATTTCACAACATTTGCATTAATGATGAGGATTAGAGCCAGAACAAATGAACAAGACAAAAGGGCGCATGTTGAGCTAATGAGGGAAGAATTGGATACAACCCAAAGCTCTCTTTAAGCCTTTGAAGTGGATACCAAAGGTATGACTCCTGAACAGTGAAGGCTAGTTAGCAAGTGGATATTTGTTGCTACCCAATTGGGATATTGTTTCAATAATAGCATTTGATACACTCAAAAGAAATGACGAAGGGGGTGTCTTTAGCATCCCTAATGAGGCAAATAAGTTCTACTCTAGGTCCACCTACCCTACAACCAGATTATAATATATTGGCAATATAGGCCATAGCCCCAAAACATGATAAACCAAAAGTACACTATGATCCTCAAGGGCTAATTTGCCAACTACCTATGAAAAGGGTAGGTCATGTGCCAATCCTAGAATTAGCTTCATTGGCAGTCCATACTGCCCAATTTAGTCAAGCAACTACTCAACAAAGAAAATGTGGATCTAAAAAACACATTGAAGAATGTTTATTCTTTGATAGACAAACTTCAAGCTTAGGTCCAAGTCAGAAATCAAAAAGCAATAATGCTCCCCTTCCAAGCAACCAGCATTTCACAAGGAGACAAAGATCGGCAACTAGAAAATGATAATTTGAAAGACTTGCTCAAGAAGTCTCAAGAGATGGAAAAAGAAGCCACTAATCAAGGCAAAGAGTATAAGGCAAACATGGAAGAATTGATAAAAGGCTTTTTTAATGCCAAAGTATAGAACTTGTTAAAGTTGACAAATAGCCTCTAGAAATGCTATTTTGATATCATTAGTGCATCCCACCAACAAGATGAATTTGAATCTAAATTGGTCTAGCCAAAAATTTGTAATTGAAACACAATCAATGGGAATGCAGGGGGTGCTACTACAGCCAACACAAAAATATCAGCTACAACTAATGTATGTAGAATGCTATATGAAACTTCTTCTTTCATAGAAAAGTTAAAAATTGATATGGAGAAAGAAAAGGTTAGAATTTTGAAGTCTTGTAGAGTCCAAGCTACCTACATGCCTCTTTATATTCTAATGAGAGACTCAATGGCGAGAAAAAACATTGGCATTTTGGAAAGAGAAATTTAACGAGCTTGCCTCTTTATATTCTAATTTGTTCATCATGTGAAAAGGTCGACCCCATCTTATTTAGTCATAAAATTGACAAGATGGTGCCTTTAGAAACAAGAGAAAACAATTTCATTAAGGAAAGCAAGGCTCTTTTAGATTTCAAATGCAAGGAAAAGGAAACAAAGCTAAAGAAATAATTGAAGTTGACCAAGCAAACAACCAAGAATACAATTAGTGGGTGAAATTGTATTTCTAAAAAGTTTTGTTAAAAAAATTTATTCTTTCGTTTTTATATTCTCTCATTGTAGTAGATAGCTCTAGAGGACCAACATAAGACAAACTTCATCACCCCTTATGGAGCATTCTATTTACATGGGAACCCTTACAAGAGAAAACCACGACAAATTATTGCTTATATAAAATTCTCTTACAAGTCTCATAGGCACCAGCCTACTTGGAGACACCAATCCCCACAATTCGTAGGCACCAACCTACTAGAGGCACCAACCTACTAGAGATACCAACCCCCACTGCTAAGCACCAACATAGCAATAAACACCAATCTCTCCTTTAGGAAGCACCAACTTCCAAACAAAATTCCACCTTATGAATGTTGCTTCTACAACGGATGATGGATAATTCAATCTTCTTTAATTTTTTATGCCTTCTTGAATATTCTCCTTTACACAAATCTGTCTTCTATCAAATGACAATAATTCTTCTATAATTTCTTCATACAAATCTGCCTTGAATGTATATATACTTTTCTCACAAATCTGCCTTTGATCACATATATATCTTCTTAAACTCACATCTATTCTTCAAAGACTGTTGGTGTATGTATGATATGTTTTTATTTTTCACACACACTCTTCTCACAATCTACAATCACTATTTATGCCTTATGTCTCTATGAAGAGAGACACCCTTTTGAAGAGTGATGTCCTTTCAAAACAATCATGACTCTTCCTAATACTTAACTGTTGTCCCTTCAAACTGATCGCAGCTTTCACAATGTAATTGCTGCCTTTTAGTAGTCATTGCTGCCTTATAACTCTGCATATTAGTTAGGCATTCCTTACTTTAACTTGGTCAATTAATATGTATTTATATATGCCTTTTACTTCGGCACTAGTCGACCACAATGAAATACTAATTTAATGTTTAGTCTGCATATTATAATTTCTTCCTTCTCAAGGAATTGCTGCTCTTCATAATAATTTAATTTCTTCTCTTCATAATAATTGCTTCCTTTTCATAATTTTTATTTGCTGTCTTCTTAATAAGTCGCTCTTTAGGAATATTACTTGTTGCTCCTCATTCTTTAATCGCTGCATATGTAAAACATAATCGTTGCTCCTTAATGACATAATATAATCGCTGCCATACATGTGGTATTTTAAATTAATTGATATATCATCCTTTGACACCAAGGGTGCTCGGCCAGCATGGGGAGGTTGTCCTTTATAAAATATAGTAATCATTGTGTTTATGAATTATATTTATCGCTGCCTTTTACTAACATATAACCACCGCCTCTGTTAACTATCTTCATCACTGTCTTTAATCACTGCCTTTAGATTGATGTATATTAGTTAGACATCCACACTTTAATTTGGGCAATAATATTCATTTATACATGCCTTGGTCTTTTGATTTTGATTAGCGATTAGTGGCCTTTGGCATTTATAGATCACACATCTTTGACACAATCTCACCTATCAATCTTACCAACTATCTCACCTATATGCATTTGACTTTAATGAGGACATCCAACCATCTTGTTTATTCGCTTTGACATCAATGACAATCTTTGCAACAATCTCAAACAACGAATTCCTTCTTGACATCAATGATAACATTTGCAACAACATCAGAGGAAAATTAAAATATAAAGCAAATCATCCAACCATCCTACGCTAGTATCTTTCAAAGACTTCGAGAGCATAAAGTTACAATAAATCCCAAGAAATGTCTCTTTGGAGTCACATCAGGCAAGCTCCTAGAGTTCATTGTTTCTAGAGGTGGCATTGAAGTAGATCTAGATAAGGTGAAATCTATAACAAACATGTTCTCCTAGGAATCTCACACAACTACGTAGCTTACAAGGAAATATTCAAGCTATTAGACAATTCATTGCCCAACTAACAAAGAAGTGTAATCCTTTTTTACATCTACTCATAAAGAATTTCAGCTTTGAATAGGATCGATCATGCCAAGCAGCATTTGACCAAATTAAAGAATATATTTCCAATCCACCAGTTCTAGTCGCACCTACACTAGATAGGCCTATGTTGCTCTACATCTCAGTTACACAACATGGCTTAGGTGCCCTCTTAACACAATACGATGATCAAGGAAGAAAGATTGCCATCTATTACCTCAGCAAGACATTAGTGGGATGTGAGCTCAATTACTCATCCCTAGAGAAAGCTTGCCTTGTAGTAGACTTTGTCTCATAGAACCTCTAACATTACATGCTTAATACTACTACCCATCTTGTCACCAAAATTGACCCTTTGAAATACTTGTTGTCCAAGGTAGCCCTTACCAATAGAATGGCAAAGTGGATCATGCTCCTTAGTGAGTTTGATATCAAGTATGTCAATCAAAAGGCAATCAAGGGGCAAGTCATTGCAAATCAATTAGCAAGGGCTCCAATTCTAGACTATCATCCTTTCAATACAAAGTTTTCAAATGAACCCATCCTTCACATTGAAGAATCCAAACCATGGACACTATGCTTTGATGGATCTTTTACCTCACATGACTTAGGTGTCAACATCCTTTTCATCACCCCTCAAGGTGATTTCATCCCAAAAGCATTCTACATTGGCTTCCCTTGTACAAATAACATACAATGG
The DNA here is from genome assembly GCA_007258455.2 of Sequoia sempervirens. Classification (NCBI taxonomy): domain Eukaryota; kingdom Viridiplantae; phylum Streptophyta; class Pinopsida; order Cupressales; family Cupressaceae; genus Sequoia; species Sequoia sempervirens. Next base: position 70,279,318 of record VDFB02058242.1, read on the forward strand.
AACATCCAATTCTTATAGTTCTTTGGTGATTCCCTGTTAGTGGTCAAATAGGTCAATGATGAGTTCCTCATAAAGGATGACAAACTTATACCTTATAAACACATGGTGAATAGTTTTAAGCAGCATTTCTCGGATATATCCTTTGAGCAAGTTTCCCGCATCAACAACAAAACTACCAATGCAATGGCCATTATCGAATCTCTTTTGGATATGCCTGATGAAGCTCATGAGTATCACTTCCTTGTAGAACAACTCCTTATACCTACTTATGATATCCCAACTCTGAAATGATATGCAATATTGTTGATCCCAACACTCCTTGCTATGGTGACATCTATGCTTATCTTCAAAGCCAAATCATTCCTCTAGACATGTCACCCACCAAACATAAATCCCTTATTCAACGAGCCTTCATCAAACCCTCCTTGGTGACATGCTCTATCGTAGGGGTTACGATGGCACTTGCTCAGATGCCTCACTCAGACAAGGCTAACCTAGCACTTCAAGAAATCCATAATGGTATTTGTGGTGCTCATGCAAATAGCATGATCCTAGCCAAGAAACTCCTTCGCACATGTATTATTGGCCTACCATGGAATCAAATGCTTGTCGGCATGCGAAAAAATGCCTAGCTTGTCAAAAACATGAGGACCTAAATCATGCACCATCATCACTCCATGGCCCTTCTCTATGTGGGGCCTCAGCCTTATTGGCAAGCTTAATCCCACCTCCTCCAATGGCCATAAATTCATTATTACTACTACCGAGTATTTCACCAAGTGGGTTGAAGCAATTCCACTCGCTTTAACCACTAGCATCCACATATCCAAGTTTATCCTCAACCATCTCATTTGTCATTTTGGCATCCCATCCACCATTATCAAAGACAATAGCAAATCCTTCAAAAACCATAAGTGTGATCCCTATGTGAGAAATTCTATATCAAGTACAAGTGGTCCATCCCATATTACCCATAAGGTAATGGCCAAGCCAAAGCATCCAATAAAACCATCCTCAAAAATTTCAAAAAAAGTCAATACCATTGGCCATGACTCGCACCTTTAGCTTAATCCCACCCTTTGGGCCAACCACACTAGCATTCGCACTCCCACAAGCGCAACCCAATATTCCCTTGTTTATGGTGCCAAAACAATCTTGCCAATTGAGCTCGAGCTACCCTCTTTGCGTGTCTCTTTATGCTACTTCATCTTAGAAGAGGGTTATCGAGTGACAAAGCTACATGAGCTTCAACTCCTTGATGAACACCAACTCACTACTCTCAATCACCTTAAAGCATACCAACACAAGTTGCATCATGGCTATAATAAGCACAACCACACTAGAGCGCTTGAGGTTGGAGACCTTGTTCTTAAGAAAAATTAGAAGAATACCAATGAGGAGAGAGAAAAGAAAGGCAAGTTTGAGCCAAATTGATTGGGTCCCTATGTCATCATGATAAGTTTGGATCAAGAGCATACAAGCTCACTACTCTAGATGGCCATGAACTGGATAAGCCCATGAATTTTATCCTTCTAAAGTGCTTCTATGCCTAAACCTTCAGCACCAATCTTTAAAAGATCAAAAATCAAAAACAAGACCAACCCCACCACTCTATATGCCTTGGGTGGGTGGTCTAACTATAATGGAATTCCCACTGCCATTAATAAACCTGCTATAATATGGAATTCTAGTTCTGGGTGGGTGGTCTAATAGTGTAGGGTGGGTTGCCCAGTTCATTGGGAGGGGATTCTAGTTCTGGGTGGGTGGCATATAGTTCAGGTGGGCGAGAAGTAATAGTTCCAACTAGAATTCCCGTAACAAAACCCCACCACCCAAGGCAAACCCCACCGTCTAGGGCGGATATGGTCAGTGGGATCTGCTTTCCCCATCGACCTGAACAAAAAAAAAATCAGCAAAATTCCAAAAAAAATTGAAAAATTTGTAAAAAGAAATAGATTCATCCAATGGTGAAAACCAATTCTTGTGGCACCTTGAGCAAGTATCATGATGAAAAATTGGCTAAAAGGTATCGTGTAGCAAGCAACCACTCTAGTCTATTAGCATGCATCACTCTATCTTATCTCATTCATCGCACTCCACCCATTCCTTCATCCCCTTTATTTTGGATTGTTTGCTCCATCTCCCTATCCATAATTTGTTCTCATCCTTCCATCATTAATCCCATTTATCTACATCATCCCCTCCACATGCATCACCAACCCATGCCATCCTCCTTTGTCAAATAGCTCACCTGTTGAAACTTACCCCCATCCATTCCATTTTATCCTCATTCATTCCACACCCTCTCCTTGATTTTGTGCTCAAATGGGAGCATCCCCTTGCTAACGTTTCCTAGGGCATAATTACCATGTATATCCCCACTAGGGCATGACCTTTTCACCTTCATCTATCGTCACATCATATCCCTTTAGATCTTTCCACTATGATTTAGTCCTTGTTCAGAATCTCCCCCATCCCCCCTCCTCCCCCCTTGGTTTCAACATGTCTTTGGATACCAACTCTTGTTATCTGCATGTTTTTGATTGATTGCCTACATGAGCTTGAGTTTATTGTTGCCTATAGTGCTAGTTTTGAAGGGCACACAATCTATTGAGAGGGGGGGGAGGTGGGGTGAATCAATAGATCAAATCTATTTAAAACTCTTAATTCAAATGCACATATCAAAAATCACACTTAAATCAAAGCAGAAAGCTAATAATCAAGGAACAACATAAGCACACATCTGTACAAGTGAACACCAGATATACGTGGAAACCCAAGATGGGAAAAACCACGGTAAGAAAAGCTGCTTGGATCTACTGCCCAAATCCAGCCTCACAATGCAAAAATACACAAATGAATTTTACACACTAAAGTAGGCACCAACCTACCGGAGACAACAATCCCCTATTGTGTTTGTAGGCACCAACCTACTAGAGACACCAATCCCCAAATGCAACAGTATAGCAAGTAGAACACCAGTCCTACCGGAATACAATGATAAAGCTTGAGGATCTTCAAAGTAACTCAACACGTGCCAAAGTTACAGCTAACACTCTTCCTCACTACATATGATCTTCTAATAAAGGCACACACACTGGAATGTAATTCTTCACCACCTTCTCTTCAATTTGCACCAATGACCAACTCTAATTCATATAGAGGTAATTATAATTCATGGGGTCATCCTCAGATACTTGCTAATGCATCTAAACATTTGAAATATATACATGACATTACATTAACACTCTTCCATGTCACCCAGGGATCCGCAAAGAGCCAAGACAACATAGGGTGGACCTAAATTCAAATTACAAGAAACGTGTAACACAATGGTCCAAACATAAAAACCTTGCTGCCAAAAGAACTTGATGTCGTGCGCCACCACAGGAACCTTAACTAGGTCCTATCCTAACACCACACGCAAGATTTGAATTCCACACACTACTAGCCATTACCGCACACGCCTTGAACACAAACAAGTTGGCAGACAAGAACAAAGAGCCTTCTATCACTTCAAACTTCTTGTACGCTAAACATCACCTCCGAAAACTCAAGAAACTGATAATACTAGTGTAGACATACTCTCCTTCCAAACCACAAAGCAAAAGTGCATTTCTGAAAGAAATGTTGACCATAATTGTATTGCAAGAGAAATCTCTCTGCCCAAAAGATATCCTTGAATAGAAACATACAGATAGAGACTTCCGGACCACCACAGACATAGAGAATAGATGCAAGCAAGATGTTGCAAGCATACAGCAGCAAGTAATAATATATTTCTTGATTTTGCAACCTGACAATAAAATTACCAACACTGAACATACTAAACTTCTGACATACAACACTTTAAGTCAAGGGGAATATAATGATAATTCAAAGTACTCCTACAATCTCCTTCATCCTTGACAAACTTTTGACTACAAACTTTGTCATTACTGACAGCCTTTGACATCAATGACAACCTATGTTCAACAAGTTCTCCATCCGCCGCACTGTCATAGTCGCCCTCATCCTTCATATGATGGTGTGCCTCAACAACGTGTCTTTTGGATCACTACGTTATTTGCAGCTTTCTTTATTTTTTTGTGAGTCCAACCTTCATATGATGGTGTGCCTCAACAACGTGTCTTTTGGATCACTATGCTATTTGCAACTTGCTTTCTTTTTTTGTGAGTCCATACACACATGGCGCAACATTATCATGGTCAATTATATCATGGTGCATAACACCAATGCTACAACAAATAATAGGTTGCTCTTTGCACACGAAGTTACTTTAACAGCATTCATCCTTCATCCATTTTTTTACCATTTCTCCTCTTCCTTTCATTCATCCATTCCCTTTCCATAAAATCATGTGTCATTATAGTTGCATTACATCCTTGTGAGATATCATCCTCAATCATGTGCAACCATGCAATCTAGAATTATATCATCCAATCATACAAGCAACATCAACCAATGTCCAGATAACTATATGTTGTCAAAATAGGTAACTTTTGTGCACAAGAGCATCCACATCCCAAATCATTGGGAACAAATCAAACTTGCAAATGGAGTTTTATGGTAATACTTGTTTTGTTTCCTTTGTTTGAAATTCTTTTGCATGCTCTATATAAGGTTTAAACTAGTCTAGGATAGGAAGCTTTTGACTACATTTGTTTCTTACTTGCATTTCTAAACTATGGCTTACACAAACTTTCTTTGTTCATCTCCAACTTGCATTAGTTTGGTGAATCTTCCAAAAACAATATCCCAAAAATCTTCAAACTCAAGTTGAGTTTGGCCATTAGTATTCTATCTTGATTAATTATCACCTCAACAATTAAGAGTTTGGAAGCATTATTTTTGAAGCATTTGAAACCACCTTTTTATTAAGAGGGGTCCCTATCTCTTCAAAGGATAGGTAATTTTGCACCCTTATTTCTCCCCAACTATTTATTGGGTCAATGTTGTTGGGACTCAATTTGACAATGCCAATTTTTGCTTAAGTCCCGGCTTCTTTGTGCATTTAGGCCTTATTTTTTCCAATCATAGATAACCAATCTGAGAAGCCTTTCACTAGATATCCTTTTGTCAAAGTTGCCTAAGTGTTGTTCTCCTTGATCCCCCATGTGCCTACCATAAGTTGGAGGTTGCCAAAATCAAAAATAATCTAAGTCTAGGTCTGCTCTAGTCATTTTCCATTTATTTCATAGTGTTGTGGACTTCTAGTGTGGAATCGATTATTTCCTATTCAACGAATATCCTTATCCTATGTCATGTTTTGCATAAAAGTCCCACAAGGTTCATTGCTCCCATCCTTACTTCTATTTTCTCTCTTTTTTCCATTGTTTGCAGGTTTTCAAAAGGGATCTAGATGTTTGTCTTGCCAAAATACCTCCAACTCATCAATGATGAGGTAAAGGGGCTCTATGATGAATGGTTCATTAGGCACAACTGCTGAAGGTTTAGCAAATGGGGTAGCAAGCTAGTGGGCTTGACCTTGGAGGAAACTTCATGGTTAAGTGTACTTGAGTCAAAGTAGTAACAGGATGGGTGACCTCCTAGGAAGTCTCAATGTTTCATCCCTGTGAGCATCACCTTGATGGAAAGAATGCTAAGTGAACCATTCATTCTCAAGAGAGATGGGTTTGTGTGAACCACTACTCATGAAGTATAGGTCAATTAGGTTGATTCAAAAACTATGCAGTTGAATACTAATATTAATATCATAGCAATATTATTATTGAAGGCAAAATAAAAAATATACAAAGAAGAGTTAGTTTAAGAGAATAACTAACCAGATCAAGCATACAACTACCAAACTACCCATGTTAATAATGATGTGTTATTATTATTAACATTTATACAATGCTGTAGTAGTTTATTAAAAATGTATAATAATATCAAATCAATAACATTAATACCACATTTTTCACTCTAATGAAAATAATCAAAGCTATTACTTCAACAAATTGTCATGCCCCCGAAATTGCAACACTGAAATACAAAGATTACCAAACGTCGAAATGGAAATAAATAAATAAGATAAATAACAATATATATATATGTTAACATGATTATAATTATAATTATTATAATAAAATATTATAGATATAAAAATAAAATAAGAAAAATAGATATTATAATGCAACAGCGATTATGTCATAAGCCATAACATAAATTCATAGTTTTGCAGCGATGAGAATCAAGTCTGTAGAATTTATTAAAGGCAGCGATTAAAAGCATATCACCTTATGAAAAGGTGGCATTAGAAGACAAAAGGCAACGGTTCCATGTTAGAGAATGCTGCGATCTCTTTGTGAATAAAGACAAAAAGCATATAAGATAAATTTGTCTTATTTACACATCATGAAATGGTGCGATTTGTTGGGGAGTAATTTGTCCTAAGTAACATGTGTAATAAAAGGTTATGATGTTTCAAAGTAAAAGGAGGTGTCTCTAGATGCAATTGCCCCTCTTGAGAAGATATAAAGAAACCCTTGTGTGGGAGATTAGAGGGGGATAGCAGAAAAGAATATACAATAGAAGTTCTGAAGGAAGATATTGGGATTTAGAATAGAAGACAAGCAGAACCAGAGGATAATCAGATTTAAAGGTAGATATGTGTACAGGAAATGAGGAATGTATTTGCATATGATAACTGCAGAGATAATCACAAAGGAAGAGAATAAAGGAACGGGAGTAAAAAGTGAAACATATTCTAATCGATGGAGGAGTATATTTCTGAGATAGCAGATTTTATGAAGTATGCAAATCGTGGCCAAGAAAAATAAGACAGGCCTCTACAGATCAAACATTAATACTTCTTTACCAACAGATTCCTATCCATAAGGAGAGATAGAGAAAGGATAAAATATGCAGATCTAAAGGGATATTTGCAGACCCAACAAAGATACGAATCAATATATGAAGACCATAAATAAGAGAAGTAAGATTAATATAATTACATATTTAGATGTACAAATATTCATATATAAACATAGGTTCCTATCAATTAGAGATGAGTATATATATATATATATATATGGATATATTATATAAAATTATGCAATAATGATGCTTGTAGTGATTATTGAGCCTTATAAGTAATTACGGTACTTTAATAAGAATGATAGATTATACTTTGCTTGATCTACACTACTAACATTATACTTTGAGTGTTAAGAACAGGTCATCGAGTTAAGGAGAAGAAAACATTCAAGAGACAAAGGAGGAACTGTCCCAGTCATCACCACAGATTACTATCATCAGATTAAGATATATCCTATATTCAAGTGTATTTACTGCCAATCATTGCTTACATATGTGTGCATTAATATAAATAAATAATAATCTAGTTGAATGTCTGCATCTGCCTGAAACCCTGCTTGGGGGAAGGGGCCTGGGTGAGCGGTGAGTGCCTAGAGATTCCACTTATAGCCGCCCAACCTTTAAGGAAAGGATGGGCCATGGAGGGGTGGAAGAGCCAAGACCGCTCAAGATGCCCCGCCCATTCCCACAAGTGGGAAAGTGTTTTCCAAGGATGAGGCATGGTTGGGTAAAGCAGGTACAAGTCACCAACAAGGAGAGTTGCAGTATACAACCTCTTAAGTTGGTATATGGCTTTGGGCAGACCCACCATGTCACTCCTCCTAGTTCACATTAGGTTGCATCATTGATAATCTATAAATGTGTTGCCATGGACTAGTGCTAACTAATGTACACATATGCATGTGTGAATGCTGTTCATGGTTTTTGAATGCAGGCTTGCCAAGACCAAATTACAATCATCAAGAAGCTATTTGTTGATAAGGTGGAAACCCTAACCCTAGTTGGTACAGGTTGTGACCTTTAGGGAATTTTAGGGCAAAGTTTGACAAGGGACATTACACAAATAAGTCAAGAAGTTGCACTGAAACCACACTTGAACATGCAAATAAAATTAGTTTTTGGAAATTGATGCATCCTAACTATGAGTTGTGATTAAGAGCAATTAATATGCAAACTAATGGGCATGAATCGCATGATAATCACTAATGTTGTGGATTGGCTTCGTTTCTGCTTTGGTGGCATCTATTAACTTTGATACTTTATGAAAGTTGAAACTAATCTTGCATGAATGCATTTTCCATTATTTACTTTTTTTGTTAGTTATTCGTACATATTGCATTTTTTCCTGGCATCTTCTTTATGGGATTAATTACTTTTATTAGAAGGGAATTTGATAATATACGCTCTAAGTTACACACATCTACACGTGCATGCATTTTTGCCTTCCGACATCTATAATATTTGAAGCTCTATAAAACTACTTTTGCATGTATTTGTTTTCTCTTGGAGTAGGTATCTGAAAGTAGATGATAACAGCTCCAAATGCATGCTACGAATTATTCACTGTATCTTATTAAGTATTAACTTATTTGTATGTATTCTATTTTTGAGGGGCATCCAATGTTCTTTATGGGAGATTAACCACACAAGAAAGGTAGGTTTTCAAAATCTAGCTTCTAATCAGAACGATCACCAGCATTGTGATTGGCTGCTTTGGCAGAAGTCAGGTTTGTATCTATTTTTGAGACATATCTTTAAATAAGAGCTAGGTTTTTGGAATGTGTAGCTTTCACAATTATAAGTTCCTCTCTTGAATTCTGTATTTTGTTTCTCTGAAGACACAATCATTTCAAATCTGGGCTGAAGTCTCATGTTCAATATCTTATGTACAAGCCAGCATTCTAAAAGAACCATGGACCACCAGTGAACACTATATCTTGGTCTTCCATTGAGGCAAAAGTAGCCAAAAAGGTGATAGAAGTTCTCATACACGCTACTCTGTGTTCATGACCTGGAATGATCCAAAAAATGAGATACAATATCTCTATAATCAGAGTATTGGCAAACGATTATCATAAATACTTAAAACTTGAAGATACATTTGGGGTTCTCTCAAGATTCTTGACAATGAAAGCCCACAGCCACAAAAAAGTTGTTCATTGAGTGGTACTAGAATGCTTGACCTCTTATATATACAAAAATCAAAGAGGAACAACTCTTGATTGGACTCATACTGCTTTTGTGGCTGCAATCCTATAAAATTGGTTAAAGTAACAAGATAAATCCCACTAGCCATGCTTAATTGGGCTCTTTATGTTTTGATCAACAGGTTTTCTCTCGCAGTATATAGTATATACCCATAAATGGAAAAAACAGGGACCCAGTCGACAATAACTGAGCTATCATTTGTTACCAGGCTCAATAAATGTAGCATAGTGAATGCTTGCAGGCAACAAAAGGTCAGGAAAAGAATACTCACTTTAAGTTATTAATAACAGTGGATTTTTTTGACTCTATTGGTTAGGCAGGAAACATACATTCAATTGATTTTGAAAGAATATAATCAATAGCTTGACTGACCAAAAAACTTCATTTTTTGCTGAATTGAATACAAGTCAAAATATACAAATCTTAGTAGGTTCTCACTTAGATTTCCAAAGAAAAAGATTGAGATGTCATAAATATTACTTGCTCTTCTCACTCTCAAGAAATGGAAATGAGTTCAGAATTCCTAGTATGACTACCCACATGTACTTGTGTGTAGAGGATGTTCACATAGATGCAGTCTTGCTCTCCTATGCAATAGAATATTGAATCCATAATTGAAGGGAGCCTAATGATAAAAACAAACTCCATACCCTTGTCACCCTGTACTCCAGAAAAGTGAAAAATAGAGTTGACGTAGTTGAAGTATAGCATGGTATAACCGTATACCAGATGGCATAAGGTTCCTGATAAAAAGACGCCTATATATTCATGCTAATTAAGTCTCTAGTCACCTTGACAAGACAGTGTTGAGAGATCAATACTCAAGGGTTATATAAATATATAGATCCAAGGAGTTACTTCTGAGGGTGCTACACAATCTGCACAACAATATCACCCTAATTTCAACCTCTTGTAGACAATGAGATTAATTGAGATCTCAAAACTCCCTATCAAACCCAAAGCACTCACATTGTCTTAAAAAGAACCGATTTTCAAACTAATTTGAGACATTAATCTACAATATACAGTTGAGTTAGACACTAAGTAGCAGGGATACAGGTGCAAAACATTTCAGAACAAAGAAGAAAATAGTTTGAAACATCTTTCACTTTGTGAACTCACAATATCATTACTTCAAACACCTTTAACCATGTAAAGGTTTATGATTTTCATCAAGAAAAGGTATAAAATGATTGCAAAGAAATAAGTGTTTAGCTATGCCTGCTTTCCTTGTCTACCAACTGCCAGAATTCTTGTCTCCAATTTTAATCTTGGATCCTAAAGATTTCTATTTGGAGAAAGGCACTTGACCTAACTCAATTCAATTCAAATCATGTATTAGAATCTCATACTGCCTTTTCACTTTCGCAAGGGATTTCCCATCAACCATGGCAGCCAGATTTTCCTAACAGCCTGGACTATCTTTGTCATATATGGGTATGGCCTTTTCAAACAATCTATTTTGCTGGGTTGTCCAGGTTGTTGCACCATTTCTTCCAGATGAAGGACCTTGACCTTTGATTAAGGACTTCCAGCAAACAAATTTAAGTTAGAATTTAGAGAAACAGACATTTGAGACCTAAATTTAATTGATAAGGCTTTTGGGGCTTTTCATATTTCTCTACATATTTTCTTGACAACACTAATTTCTTGCTCAATTCAATTCCAATAATAACTGTATACATGCAAATGTTTGGTCAATCCAGCTCCACCAGTGACCATCTTTTGCTCAAGAACTCTGCAGAATCCAAAGACTATTGCCAACTGTTGCTCAAGTCATCTCTTCCCAAAACTGTTTATTAATAATTGGCTATTTTATTATGTATCAGTGGAGTCACTTCGCATATCACTTACTGGACGGTTGCAGTGGCTCCACTCACTTTCCGTAGATGTGTCAATATGTAACACAGCAAACAAAAGGCATCAAAGCTGATCAAGGAACAAGTGACAAGCTATAGTATTTTAAATTTTTGGTGTTCGAAATTTATAAATTAGAGAATTTTGTACTACAAAATTTTGGCAATTACCAAAGTTCACTGTAGAATGGCCTATCAGCCAAATTAAGACAAAGAAGCTCGTTGTGTTTGGGAATTGCCGAATACTGACTGGGTAACCCTTACAAGACTCTAGCTCTCTATCACAATGTCATTGCATCCCCACGGTTATGTTGTGTACATGTGAGCATAAGCCTCATCCATACACTTAGGAGAACATGAGGGTTAGCTTTAATGAGAATCAATCAGATTTGATGAGATGAATCAGTGTGATACATTTGCAGGTGTTGGAGATAAGAACAGGAAGCCTAAAAGTTTGTCAAAACTACTACGCAAGAGGGAACTAGATATCCATGGATACAGGGAGGAGTGACACAGTGGGTATGCATCCACGTGCAAGTTGCAACACAATGTCTGAAACAAAATATGATAACAATTCAAGCCAAAACTGGCCAAACTAAAAACCAGTATGCAAAATATTAACTCATTCCAAAAAAGTCACTTTTCAATAATAACAGGTATAAGAGTTGTAGAGAATATGATATGGTTTGCATTTCTCTTGACAGCATATTTAAATAGCCATCATAAATTTTTGCATTAGTGGTAGATTTAGTTAGAATTTGATTTAGTGGCTCTCAAGCTTAAATTTATTTGAGGTACTAAATGAGTTTCACTACATATATTTGGATTTTTTGCACAACTTTTCTATATACAATTATAGTTAGCTCTGGTCCAAATTCTGGAACAAATTATAAGCTGCTGATTCTTTAACTTTTCCAAGAGGAGAGAGCCAGATATTAGACATGTATAGCTGAGAGATAAACACAGCCAAATCCTATTGATTCGATAAGGATAGGATATACCACTGTTTATCAGTATTCATTATAGGCTTTGCTTCAGATGCTCTGATACTCAATCTACTAATAGCAATTTTCTATGATGCTATTGATTTTTAATATTGGTTCAGACTGCTCAGAGCCACTGTGGCCCTAACAAGGCTTCATACTTATCAGACTGCTTTTGTCTATCATTTTGATTGTGAGATTTCCTTCTGTGTTAAATTATTACAACTGAGTTTTCTCAGACACTGAAACCAATTGCAAAAATATCAGACTAGAATCCTAGAAATAATTTTTTATTACAATCATCTATAAAAAGGCACTCATGAACAAAAACACCCAGGAAGAATTCCTCAGAGGTTTTTAGCCACCTATGACATGCCGACTAAACCCAAAACCCACAACAAAGAAACACATGAAGGCACAAACGCCCACATTTTCAAATTTTATATGGTAGACCTGCACGCTTGGCCAGGTCCTTTTTCAAAACCCAAATAAGCTCATATGAAAAATAGAATTCAATATATTCAATGTATTTTGTTCATTTAAATGTGCAAACAGAACGTCAAACATCTAGCATTTTTTACTAGAGCGACAAAGTTTTGCCTCACACAATACTTTACAGTTCTTGACATTTTTTTAATTGTTTTTTGCTGGCTTCCTCCCCGGGTTTAGAATCTCTTCCCGAAATTTGGAGCAAAGGCATTGCATTTTTCATTACATTGCATTCCATGTCAAAACCAAAAACCCTCAGCTGCCAAAACCCGAAATTATCTATCTAATTGTCTATCAAAATTCTTGTGCACTTCAACAGAAAATAAAGCAAGGGAACATTGCCCCACCTTGCTCTCCAAAATGGTGAATTCTTCACCAGATAAATAATTTATTTATGAAAGCTTAGAAAATCCTTTTACCGGATCTGCAGAAAAGCTACTCTGTTTCCCGAACAAGCTTCCAAGTCTAAAACCTTGAAAAGTCGAAACCCTAGGCCTGGAGAAGCGAAGGACAATCAAACTGGATGTCTAGTCATGCGCTTTTCCCAGCAGCAGCCCATCGTCAATTATCTCCTTGCGCCATTACAGCTGTGTAAATTACAACTGCGTAGGCTATGTCTTTGATTATCTTTATATCTAAATTTGTTGTCCTTGCCTTCTATTGGTCTCCATTTATATACAACGGTATCATCTATTAATCATGTTGACTTTTTATACATTTCATACGAAATTTTCCTCTTACACCATGACATGCCCTCCAAAAAAGCAAAGTTCTACTTAGACGTGGGTTTAATATATTCTATCAATATTAAACACACTCCAAATTTGTTGGGATTAAATATAATATTGAAAATGGTAAAAGAATAATTTTAAGTTTAGTTTAACTAATTTAATAAAATATATATAATATAACTCCAAATTTGTTGGGATTAAATATAATATTGAAAATGGTAAAAGAATAATTTTTAAGTTTAGTTTAACTAATTTAATAAAATATATATAATATAAGCATACATTTAATTTAGACTAAAAAATAAATAAGTTGATACTTATACATCTTATTTTAAGAAATGAATTAAGAGGATAAGATAATTTAGTGTTGTGATTAAAGAATGGAGACAATTGATAAAGATTATAGTTGCGTTGATATATGAGCTTAAAAAATGTGTTCTTACATAAATGAGTGCATTTGATTTTGTGCATGTTCTATATGATATCAAAGGGAAAACTTGTGAGTGGATAGAAAATTGTGACCGTAAATGAACTAGTCTTGCTTCGGTATCAAACAAATTTGTGTTTTTTTGTTCACTTGATCCATATTATTCTACTCTATTGCTATCAACTAGGGGATATGTGGTATTAATAAACAAAGGCTTGACAAGCTATCTTATGACTGATTCATGAGGGCCCTTCATCTAAATCAACCCCTTGACAATAGACAGGATTGCAAACAAGCAAGCCCTAAGGATGTGGATTATTTACTCCTTTTAAGCACCAAATCTAAGTGTATCACTATTCTTTTAATGCTCTAAAATGGTGAGAGGACTACTTGAGTGTGTGTGGATGTGTAAATGAATGCAATGAATGTCATTGAATACTAGCACATGACATCAAATTACAAAAAATAATGTTTGGTTGGCCTTGGGTGGGAAAGGTGAAGAGGGGTAGTCAATCATGATTTAAACTTTTAAATCTAATTATGGAAAATTTCACTCATGCAAGGATGCGCTTGTGACTACAAATTTATCTCATGATAAAAGATAAGTTAAATTACATTGGACAACAACTATCTATGGATGAGTATATAGATAAGTGCAATACTTAGATAAGCCAAACATATAGAGATATGTGGATATGTGGATACAATAAGGCTATAAGAATAGGCATGTGTATAGATAAAAGCATAATATAGTTAGGTGTATGGGCCAAACTTTGCACAAGATTACATCATTTGTCACCATGCACATGTATTGAGACATTTCAAAATTGGCACAAAAGTAAATAAGAAATAGAATAGGGATGTTAATTTCATCATTTACATTTTGTACCAACTTTGAGGTATGTGTGAATCCTCAATGATCATGCATCTTAAAGTATGTAGCACTCACAAACATGCATTTAATGATAAAGTAATTATTCAAACACTCCAAGGAGATAGTCATGGGGTTCATCTGAAGTAATGGACCTTGCAAGATATGATCGTGTGGATATGTCTTTTATGTTTGTTCTCTTGGAGTCATTAAAAATATAGGAGAGATAATATTAAATGGAAAAAATTTAAATCACAAGTAGAATAAAAACTTTAGTGATCATATATGCCCCCTTTAAAATTGATTGCCCTTTAGGTGTGTAATTAATTAGAGGAAAAGAGGTTTTTATGCATGGTAGTAAACATGATCAAAGACATGTAAGCATATAATCATGAAGCATAACAGTAATAATTAATACATCATGAGAGAAAGATGAATATAACAAGAGGGATCATAACAAGTGCATAAGGACTAGATTTGTCATCAAAGAAGAATAGGGGCAAGATAATAGTAATGTGACCTTTAATGGTCATGAACACTTGTGTGGAACTTGAGTGATAAACAAAAGACATGATGACCCCATCCAATGGTGATCAAGGTGATAAACCAAACCAATGGTGATCAATAGTGGAAGGACATGTTGCCTCGAGACAAATTAATGTAAGATCAAGATATAAGAACTCTAGAAACATAAGATCAAGATATAAATGATATATCAATATAGAACATAAGATCAATGAAAAGCTTTGAATAATAGTACATACAATGAAGGATGAAGATATGAAAGCTCTATGAAGCACAATATGAACATGTAATATCATAAAAGACTCTAAATAGTATGATAAATTATTGTAAGACCAAAGTATAAACTCTATAAGAAGCATGATATAATCATATAAGACTAAAGCATGTGGATAATAATCATAGAGGATAAATATAAGGATCATGAATGTAGATGATAAAAGACAGGAGTGTTGTACACCAAATTAAAAAAATTGCTACACTTAGGCATTTTGAAGAAATGGTCAAAAGCCTTGTTAAAATTGTCAAAAAAGGTCAAAATTGGGAATTTGCATGTCTTGCATGAGGGTCAAAAACTCAAAATTTTAAAAATTTGACGATTTGGGTCTACTCAAAGCAACCTAGTCTACAAAATCCAGATCTCAGTTTTTTAGGCCCTAAATTTTAGGAAAATTTCTATTTTTATACTTTTTAAAAATAGAATCATTTTTCTAGGTTTTTCTGGGTTTCTTTTGAAATGGATGCTGGCAAAATTTTCAAAAAAATGGAAAATTTCTAAAAAATAGAAATTTCAGCTTCTAGGGTTCAAACTAATTTTGATTGGTCGAAAATACTTCTTCATCAGGCTGGTCCAGTCGGAATCGTCAAAAAGATCAGTTTTGCCTTGGTGGGTCTATTCTACTTTTTCAGGAGCTACAAGGTCATTAATGGAGGTCGCTCAACTACCAAGTTTCAGATTTGAAGTCTCAAGCATTGCATAGATCAAGAAACTACAACAAATGATCGAGGAACGAAGAACAAAGAAGGGTATGTGCAAGATCATCATGGAAAAAAATGCCCTTAAGTGGCAAAAAATTTAGAAAAATCATAGTTAGGCAACTTGACGTAAAAATTTGAATAAGTTATCTATATTATTTCAAAAACATGTAAGAATGGAATCTGTAGCAAATTGAATTTAGTTTCTAAAATACTAGGTTTTTGTAAAATCTATTTGGTGAAAATTTGAAATTTCAATGCATTAATTACTTAAATTTGGGGAAAATAAGAAGTAGGTGTTTGTCTAACCACCCTAACCACAATAAAATGATAGTTTTTTTCTAAGATTTTAGATATAAGTAGAGGGCTCATGTCGATGCTTGATGCATATTTTTTGTTTTTTTTTTAAGTAAATAATTAATTATGATTTTTTATTACAACTTTTAAAATATAAAACTTCGACCACCTTAACTTGGTCAAAACTTCATGAAATTCATTTTTTTTTTAATCCTATAGTATGCGAAACATAGAATGTGACAAATGTTTTGGATTCAAAAAATTTGATAATTTTTTAAAGCTATAGATGTTTTTCAATCAGTGTATCAATCAGGACTTTAGTTGTAATTCAAATAGAAAATGAATAATAATTATTTATTAAATTCAAAGTAAAGCATAATTTATATTGGTGGAAAGCTGAGAATCTCCTTTAAAAACCCTTTTCATTTCATCAATTTTGTGTAAACAAAAAAGTCATCAGCCACATACCCTACATATACCCATCATATCGCCACTTTTTGGCCCATCATGATCCTGCACATACTCAGAATGGAGGTTGGAGAATCTTGAAAATTGCAAAAATTTGACTAACTCTAGAAAGTTCAAGCGCCCCTACCCAGTCTAGGTGCCTAGGGTTCTGTGCTTTAGAAAAAAATTCATCTCCAACGGTTGAAACAATGGCAAGCATGTGGAATGAGGAAGAAAGCTGAAAATTACAAAATAAAAACTAACACTACCAAGCATGGGTGCCCCAGGAGAAGATATGTGCCTAGTCTTTCAAGAGGTCAAATGATGGAATTAGGATTTGCTCATCCTAGATAATGTTGCTCAAAATCCAGCAGGCTCTGCAGTGAATCCATCAACACTGTCATTTGATCGATCAGTCAACCAGAATCTCAGATCGAACAGAGAAGTCTAGCAAATGGCAAACTAGAAATCATGAAATTATCAAAAAATATTCTAACTCTGGGTACTCTAGGTGCCCTAGGTAGCTAGGGGTGCCTAGGGTTTTGAGCCACTGAAAAACTAGAAATCATGAAATTATCAAAAAATATTCTAACTCTGGGTACTCTAGGCACCCCAGGTAGCCAAGGGTGCCTAGGGTTTTGAGCCACTGAATCCAACAATTAGGGTTTTCTAGATCAGTCACTGTCTTCAGAATTCTGCCAATTTTCCAATGAATATCTAAGCCTAATCATCGGGCTTGTCAACTACCGGAAAATTCAGATCGAATGAAGCACACAACATGAGGTTTCAAGTTTGAAGGTTGAAAAAGAGCAAAAAATGGCTAAGGCTAGAGATCATGGACGCCCTAAGAGGAGATAGGCGCCCAAGCTTTTGACCCCCAAAAGTTGCTTTTCTAGGCTTGTCACTTCTAGAAGACCCCCCTTAGAATTCTCTAAGCTATCCAACACATCTAACAACAAGTTCATTAGATGCCTTGATCATCTAGAAATGAGAATTCATCAGAAGATCAGAAAATAAGCAAAAATTGAAGATTATTAAAAAATGGCTTTGGTGATGCTAGGCGCCCTAGCTAGCTAGGGGTGCCCATGATTTTGAAGGTCAAGATGATGTTTTTACCCAAAGTAGCCTCTAGGACAACTTCGTCAGATTCACTCAGGCTCTGTGATGGATCATTCAGTCAACCCATAGGATTCATCGAGCACCCGGGAAATTGAAATCAAACGGAGGCCAAAATCAAGCAAAAGTTGAAATTTGAAGAAAATTGGCTAAGTCTAAAGAAGAAAAATGCCCCTAGGCAAGAAAGGTGCCCAAGGCTCAATGCCTTAGTAAATTTTTCAGTTTTCATCATGCATCAATCGAAAAATGTCCAAATTCAATGCACCTGCTTAGGATTGGCTTCAAGAAGTTTTAAAGAAGAGAATAAAGAGTTTTATTTATCCTCAAAACTTATTTAAGAAGGCTTTGGATTTCATTATTCACTTTTTGCAGGTTGGCATCCAAGAGCAAGAGAGGAGACATAAAATTTTATTCTTTTCAGGATTCAAGAGCTAAAATGTGGTGCTTTTTCATAGTTCTTCATATTTTTGGATCAACACACAAAGGAGCTCGCTTTTTCATGCTTTATTTCTCCACTTAGGCATCGATTTTTAGAAGAAAGGGTTCAATATTTTCAATTTCCAACAATCTAGGTCAGCCCAGTTCTTGATTCTCTACAACTTTGAAGAATTTTTCAACTTTCAAGAACCTGCTTTTTCCTCGCATGTCCAAGAAATCTTCATTATTTTCAAAATATGATCAACTAGGTTCATTCAAACGAGATTATGCACAAAACCCAACTCTCATCTTTTTTGATGAAAATCCTAAAATTTTAGGGTTTCTTCTTTTTCAACCAGCCTTCAGGATTTTCCAAAACAAACAATTTGGGTCCTCTTAAAACAAAGTTCTTTACAAAACCTAGGTCCCAGCTTTTTTTAAGAAAACTACTTTTTTAGGAGAAATCGACCTTCAATTTTTAGTCATTTGCACAAAAGGTGCCCCAACATAGTTGAGTTTATTGTTGAAATACAAGTTTTTCAACATGCAGTACTCTCCCATGAGATTCAGAACCAAGCTAGTACATTATCTTGCAGCCTCAGGTCGAATGATGTTGAGAAGTGCTTTTCAAACACCACCATGGTAAAAAAACTTCATCATCTCAGCTGAAGAGCGTGAAAAGGTGTGATATGAGAAAAAGGAAAGGTATCAAAAAAGAGTTGTACAAAACTCTTCCATTGGAAAATCAAGAGAAGTGTCAGAAGCATAAAGTTGTAGAGCCTCCAAGTTATCAATTAGTGAGTTATCTTTTGAGGCAATGACGTTTTTCAAGAATATAACTCATAAAGCAGATGAAGAGGTCAAAGATTCTCTAATTTCAATTACAGAAGGCGAGGAAATCCTGGAAAAGCGAAATATGGCTATAGATAGTATCGACATTCTTGATAGAGATACAGTTTCCTGCTTTTAGCAGATGTGGTTGAGATTTAAAGCAGAGTGAACTTGAAGCTTTCTCCAAGCTTTTTTTCCATTCTTATCTCACACTTTCTTTCTATTCATGTCTCAGGCTTATCCATTCTTTGAAGGAGGAAAGAAAACAAGTTGTAATAGTTGGCACTTTCCCTATTTTTCTGCTTTCATAGGTTGTTAAATGCTTATCTTGTTTTAGTTTTAGAAATAAAGCTTGCATGTTGGCAAGCCTTTGTTGTAAAAGCAAGGAGATTTTAGGGTTCCCTACTCCTCTACTTGTGTATAAATAAGGGCAGCCTTGCCCATTTTTCTTTAACGATTATTGTAATAGCAAATTGTTGAGCTTATTTTCCCTACAAGTTTTTGTTATTCAATTTCATGTTCACTTAGTGTAAGAGCAAGCTTGTATGCCTCTTTAGCTACAAGTTATTGTTTAGTGCATGTGTCTTGTGTCAATGTATTATGGTTTGATGGCTAAATTGTAATCCTATTTTTCTACAATCTTGTTGTCCCAGAAGTGTAACCTTTTGTTCTTGAGATTTGAGAAATAAAGTCTTGTGCCTACTTTGCCTTGATATAATGTCTCATATTTTTGTTTTATGTGTTATGCTTATAAGATCTCTATTTTAGCTTGCATTGAAAGTAAGTAGATGTGTGTTGAGAGAAAGTTTATTTAAGTAATTATGTCAAAGAATCCTTCCTTGTTCATTTCTAACTCTCCTGCTCTGCGTTTACTTGAGAAGTTAGAAACGTCATAAGAGTAGGCTTAGTCGTAGTTGAACTTTCAAAAGAGAAAATCCCAGTTATGACACTTGAGTTTTATAACCTTGTGCTCTTAGTTGAACAAAAAGATAGGAAAAATAGTTTTAGTTTACTTTCTTTTAAGCAACATCAGCAAAGAGGGAGCTTCCCCTCCTAATTCGAAGAGCAATTTATCTATGCATAGTTGTTTGTTTCTAATCCACATTCCAAAGGTGCGAATTGAAATGCCAATAGTTTTTTGGCACCCACCATGGGGCACAAGGCATAAAACTTCAAGAAAGCTTACGCTTTATGTCACAGGAATGACCATTTGGCACCCTATTGTGTGATCCAGCCAGAAGACATCCACCCCCATTACCTTGGGGTAACAACATTGGAACTTTGGCTTTGTAGGTAAATCATGAGTTACCTAAAGGGTCAAGGAAGCACTTTCCACAGTTTCACGGCGATGGAACTCAACATCTTGATGATCATCTTTCTACCTTCTCAATAGCTTGTGTCATTTTGCACGTGGCACATGAAGACATCGCAATGCATCTTTTTGTGGAGACTCTTGTTGGGAATGTTGTCAACTGGTTCAATCACCTAGAGTCGAGCATTATCACAAGCTAGGCAACTATGAGCAAGAATTTGTTGGCGAGATTCAAGCCTGCTGAAGACAGTCATTGGTTATTTGCCCAACCTGCAAATTCAAAGATGGAGTACAACAAGCCCATGAGGGAGTTTGTAGCAAGATTTAATCATCTTGTTACACGACTTTCTTCTACACTTAATCCATCACCAGAGATTTTGATGAGCTGCTTCATAAATGCTCTTCCACCAAAGATAGCCTTCTTCCTCAAGACAGAAAAAGAAACGGAATTGATAGATGTGCAAGAACACGCCATTGAGTTGGAGGATAATATGATTACTTCTGGCAAGATGAAGAAGGATTCAATCAGGCCTCTGGTTCAGGGTTTTGTAGATCCACTGCTACAAAAGGTAGCTAATGAGATGCTTGCACTACCACCACCACAATATAAATTTTAGCAATTGTACCAGTCAAAAAGAAATAGTTTTCAACATTACAACAATTATAGGCCACGGTTGCCAGCACCTCCACCAAGACCAACAATTGAAGTTACACAAAATTTAGTATTTTGTTCTTTCCATGATATTGATGCACATACCAATATTACATGTCCCGAGAACTTAAGAATGAATCAAATTATGGGATATGTTGATGTTGCACCCAGTTCCAGTTTTGTCCCAACACCAAGTTCGAATGTTGTCTTACCAAAAATAGACAACTTTGCTGGCGACTTCGCTCCAGGATACTTTCAAAGTGAACCCGTTATTGAAGAAAAATAAAACCTATGCCACTACTCTCTTGCAACAAATCATGAAAGGCACTCTTTGGCTATGTTTACAAGTGCTTTGCACTTGCAAGTGCAAAAGGAAGAAGAAGAGAGGTAGAGAGCTAAAGAACAAGTTAAAGAAGTGGTTGCTCAAGACCCATCTCCAACCAATTTCGACATTGTAAACTCCATGATGAAGACCAAGGTTAAGATTTCATAGTTGGAGTACCTTCGTGATCATCCTGAGCAGCTAGATAGAATAATACAACATGCAAAGAAAGAAGCTTTAATTCAGCCTACATTGCTCGAATCATCTGTGCCAATGGAAGAAAAGCCCAAACCTTTATATATATCTTTATATATAGGAGGATTCAAACCGAGCAATTACATTATTGATTCAGGAGCCTCGGGCAACGTCATGCCTCTACAAGTGATGAATGCATTGGGACTTTCGTGCACTAAGACACGAGATGAGTGTTATTCACTAGAGTCGAAGTCGGTGTCATTGGTCAGACAATTGAAGGATGCTCAAGTAAGGTTGGCAGCTTGTCCAAAGAAAAAGATAAAAATGACCATCCTAGTGGTTGAAATTCCACCCAAGTACGAGATGTTGAGTTGGAGCTTTTGCAGAGATCTTGGTGGTGCAATGTAGTTAGATTGGTCGTCCACAACCATTCCTATGAAGGAGGGAAAAATCAAGATAGAACCTAAGCCCAAATCCCGATTCATGGTGGTGAAAATCCCAAACCCCCCAACCCAAATTCTATATCAAGGAACGGGTCACAGTAATTATGTGAAACTGTTAGAGATAGAAACCAAAGACTAGAACATTGCTTGTCTAGAAAAGAGACTGACAGAGGATACAAAGTTATGGGCAATGCAGTTTGATGGGGGTTATTCAATAGCAGGTTCAAAAGTAGGGGGAATAATCATCTCCCCTGAAGGACAATTGCACCCATTTGCACATTGCATGCAATTGGAATTCACTGAAGCTGAAAAAGAGGTGCTTTTGTTAGGCCTCAAAAATGTCAAAGGCATGGGAATTGAACTCCTACGTGTTAAAGGGGATGTAGAGCCGATTGATGAGCCAATCAAAGGATACTTTCAGGTCACAAAAGATCACCTACGACATTATATCTAAACCGAGTTTGGAATGTGATCAAGTGGTTTGAAGAGTTCGACATCAAAAACATCCTAAGGATGGACGACAACAAAATCAATGCCTCGGTGGTACCTGCTCCTCTCTTTCCACCATATTTTGACTTTTGCTAAGGTGCCCTAGCCTGGGCGTATGAAGATATGAGAATCTTTATCTTGGAAGATTTGTCTCCTACGATACCCAAGAGAAGAGAAGTAAATCCTTTCAAGCAGAAATGAAATCCTTCAAAGATAGAGTAATTTTCTTTTGTTTTCGTGATGTGTTTCCCCTTTCCATAATGTGTTTGTTATGTTGTGTTTCCCCTTTTCATAACTGTTTTGTTGTGTTTTAGGTGATTAGGCATCTTGTTTTAAGTGATTTTTAGGGAAGTCCAACTATTAGGTGATTCTAGGAAGTCTTGTCATAGGTGACTTAGGGAAAGTCTTGCAATAGGTGATTAGGAAGTGTTGTTGACTTTGATACCCAATGGATAAGGCACTAGTCTAAGCTAAAAATCTAGAGATTCTTTGAATCTCCCATGTCATAAGTATCCACCATGGTCCCCAGACAAAGCAAAATGTTGTACCCCAAATTAACATTTGTGCTACACTTAGGCATTTTGAAGAAATGGTCAAAAGTCTTGTTAAAATTGTCAAAAAAGGTCAAAATTGGGAATTTGCATGTCTTTCATGAGGGTCAAAAACTCAAAATTTTCAAAATCTAACAATCTGGGTCTACTCAGAGTGACCTAGTCTACAAAACCTAGATCTCAGTTTTTTGGCCCTAAATTTTAGGAAATTTTCTAAAAATAGAACCTTTTTCTAGGTTTTTCTGGGTTTCTTTTGAAATGGATGCTGGCAAATTTTTCTAAAAATAGAAAGTTTGGCTTCTAGGGTTCAAACTGATTTTGATTGGTTGAAAATACTTCCTCATCAGGCTGGTCCAATCAGAATCGTCAAAAGATCAGTTTTTCTTGGTGGGTCTATTATGCTTTTTGAGAAGCTTTTTCAGGAGCTCTAAGGTCATTAATGGAGGTCGCTTAACTGTTAGGTGTCAGATTTGAAGTCTCAAGCATTGCATAGATCAAGAAACTGCAACAGATGATCGAGGAACGAAGAACGAAGAATGGAGGTTGGAGAATCTTGAAAATTGCAAAAAATTGACTAACTTTGGAAAGTTCAGGCGCCCCTACCTAGTCTAGGTGCCCTGGGTTTTGTGCCTTAGAAAAATTTTCATCTTCAAGGGTTGAAACAATGGCAAGCACGTGGAACGAGGAAGAAAGTTGAAAATTGCAAAATAAAAACTAACACGGCCAAGCATGGGCGCCCCAAGAGAAGATAGGCGCCTAGTATTTCAAGAGGTCAAATGATGGAATTAAGGTTTTCTCATCCTAGACAATGTTGCTCAGAATCCAACAGGCTCCATAGTGAATCCATCAGCACAATCATCAGATCAATTAGTCAACCAAAATCTTAGATCGAACAAAGAAGTTTTGGCAAATGGCAAATTGGAAATCATGAAATTATCAAAAAATTCTAACTCTAGGTACTCTAGGCGCCCCAGGTAGCCAAGGATGCCTAGGGTTTTGAGCCACCAAATCTAGTAATTAGGGGTTTCCAGATCAATCATCGTCTCTAGAATTCTACCAATTTTCTAGTGAATATCTAAGCCTATTCATTAGGCTTGTCAGTTGTTAGCAAATTCAGATCGAATGAAAGACACAACATGAGGTTTCAAGTTTGAAGGTTGAAGGTTGAAAAAGGGCCAAAAATGGCTAAGGTTGGAGATCATGGGCACCCTAGGAGGAGATAGGCACCCAAGCTTTTGACACCCAAAAATTGCTTTTCCAGGCCTCACTTCCAGAAGACCCCCCTTAGAATTCTTTGAGCTATCCAACACATCTAACAACCAGTTCATTAGATGCCTTGATCATCTAGAAATGAGAATTCATCAAAAGATCAAAAAATAAGAAAAATTTGAAGATTATCAAAAAATGGCTAACTTTGGTGATGTTGGGTGCCCCAGCTAGCTAGGGGCACCCATGATTCTTAAGGTCAAGATGATGTTTTACCCAAAGTAGCCTCCAGGACAACTTCATCAAATTCACTCAGGCTCCGTGATGGATCATTCATTCAACCCACATGATTCACTGAGCACTTGGGAAATTGAAATCAAACGAAGGCCAAAATCAAGCAAAAGTTGAAATTTGGAGAAAATTGGCTAAGTCTGAAGAAGAAAAATGCCCGAAGGTAAGAAAGGCACCCAAGGCTCAATTCCTTAGTAAATTTTTCAGTTTTCATCATGCATTAGTCAAGAAATGTCCAAATTCAATGCACCTACTTAGGATTGGCTTCAAGAAGTTTTAAAGCATAGAATAAAGTGTTTTATTTATCCTCAAAACTTATTTAAGAAGGATTTGGATTTCATTATTCACTTTTTGCAGGTTGGCATCTAAGAGCAAGAGAGGAGGAGACATAAAATTTTATTCTTTTTAGGATTGAGAGCCAAAACGTGGTACTTTTTCATAATTCTTCATACTTTTTGGATAAGCATGCAAAGGAGCTTGCTTTTTCATGCTTTATTTCTCTAGGGCATCGATTTTCAAAAGAAGGGGTCAATATTTTCAATTTCCAACAATTTGGGTTAGCTTAGTTCTTGATTCTCTACAACTTTGAAGAATTTTTCAACTTTCAAGAACTTGCTTTTTCCTTGCATGTCCAAGAAATCTTCATTATTTTCAAAATCTGATCAACTGGGTTCATCCAAAATATGATTTTGCACAAAACCCAACTCTCAACTTTTTTGATGAAAATCTTTAAGTTTTAGGGTTTCTGCTTTTTTGAGCAGCCTTCAGTATTTTCCAAAACGGATGATCTGGGTCCTCTTAAAATGAAGTTCTCTACAAAACCCAAGTCTTAGAGTTTTTCAAGAGAAATCAACCTTCAATTTTTAGCCATTTGCACAAAAGGTGCCCGAACATAGTCGAGTTTACTGTTGAACTTCAAGTTTTTCAACATGCAATACTCTCCCGTGGGATTCAAAACCAAGCTAGTACTGTATCTTGCAGCCTCAGGCTAGATGATGTTGAGAAGTGCTTTTCAAACACCACCATGGATAGAAAACTTCATCATCTTAGCTAAAGAGCATGAAAAGGTGTGATATGAGAAAAATTATAGGTAGCGAGAAAGAGTTGTACAATACTCTACCATTGGAAAAGATGTCCTCAAGTGGGATAGAAAAAACATAATTGTAAGAGTTGGTATAGAATAACTCTACACCATGCAAGATTTGGTTGAAGAATATAGCCACCCAAGATCTAGGAACTTCATGATAGCACAAGAGAGATCAATATGCAATGCTCAAGATTGCAATGGAATTAAATCCCATATAATTCAATATAATAAGAACCCCTTAGTTATATAACCAAGGTAAGACATGGGATTAAATAGGATTATGACAAGTGTTTTAATCATGTCATGCGACAAATTATGATAACTACCTAGGACACATGTGTTAAAATTCAAAAGATAAGATAAGATCTAATGCTAATTAGCACCTTCTAGAAAGATTCCCTCCTAGGACCTAAGTAAACTTAACATGTAAATATGACCTATTAATAACTAGATAGGTAAAACACCTATTTACACCAACAACCCCCTTAAGTACAACATAGGGAGTAGTTTATTATTATGCAATTGACACAAGGATGGGTCCCAGCTATGAGGCCATGTTAGGTACCCATGTACAAATGCAAATGCAATCTCTCACAAACAAAAAAAGGAGAAAACCCAGTGGGACAAAACTCCTCTCCAAAAGAGATGAAAATAAAATACTCTCAATGAAACATGAGAAGAACAAAACCCCATGCAAGGAAAAATACCTCCCTGTAAGAGCGAAGAAGAGAGACTATGCAACCCCCCTCAATGTTGAGTCTCCTACAATGATGGTAGAAGCTTGACATTGAATGTTGAAGATGATCCAAAAGCGTCAAACAACATTCCTCCCCTTAGGAAGAAACAAAACCAAGATGGTATGCAGGATGTCTTCCCATTCCTAAAAGGAAGATGAGGGAAGATAGATGATATGCGATATCTTTGAAGAATGCTCAAGTGTCTCCATGTAGATGTCAAAATCTGTCACCCTCCAAACAGGCGTTCTAGGCCACACTCCAGAAGAAGACAATCCAAAATCTCCTAGAAACAATTGTAGGACACAATCCAAATACAAGGATACCTCCTTTGAAGACAAAGAAGCCTCCTCCAAATGTTGTGCAAAAGAATCCACACTCATGTCAAACTGCAAAGAATGACCATGTAGAGAATGTAGAAGAGGTTCAGAGTGTTCCCTCACAACAACTGAAGAAGGATCATCAAAGAGAAGATGAATGAAATTAATGATGTCTCCCAAACTTGAAATGCGAGACTCAAAACAAACCAACAATGTCTGTCAAGTATTCATCCCAAGTAGTCATCTCAGGAAGACGATGAATGTCATGTTGCACTAAATCACAAGGAGCCAAAACTATGGAATCACAAGCATCATGAGGTACAACAGTAGATGAAGCGATGAGATCTTAGTGCATGTCATTTGACTACACCTATCACCCCCCATTGTGTCCCCATCATTAAGAATAGTAGATGATTCTGCCAATATTGGATTACAAGAGTCCTCAACCTCAAGTTGTTGACTCATAGATGAAGAAGATGAACCCTCTAAATTTTGATTAGGAGCCATAGAAATTTAAGTCTTTAGAGAATTCTTAGTAGGAGTCGAAGGAGAAGATTTTGCGTCATCAAAACTACCAAACCTTTCCCAATGAGCAAGCTCCATAATTGTTTTATCATCAATTGTTTGAAACTTTGCAAGTGAAACAAGACAATTCACAACAAAATCCTATGGGAATGGAGGTTCATTTCAGTCTCCATACATCTCCTAAAGTCTAGTCATAAGGTCACGAGGGATCTCAATAGAATTAGTGGCCAATTGTGTGTCAATATCACAACTGTAACCAATTACTCCCAAGATATGTTCTATTTTTATGTCCCACACAACTCTTCTACTTTGATTAAGGTTTAGAAACTAGTCCATAGAGATATGACAAAAGATTAAGCCACCTACAATGGGTTAGGATTCCATCTCTCCAAGACTTAAAGTTCCATCAATTTGACCTTATTACAACAAGATATGTTTAGATGTCCATATTAAACTCCTCAATTTTAGTCACACAATAGACCAATAAAGAGACATAAGCCAACAAAGGCGAAATATTACCCCCCCCCAAATTAATCAATCATGAAACCCCCTAAGAAATATCTGATTTGACACTTTTATATTTAGTGTGATTAAATGTGCCACTTGTTGAATGTACAAGACAAATGAGAGGGGGAGGTGAATCATCTGTACCTTAAAACTTCAAAACCCTCATTAACATTCAAATCCACTTTCATTCAATAAATATTTAATCTGTTATGATGGGTTAACATGAAAAGAAAATAACAAAAACTGAAACACATCAACACCATACACAAGAGAATACCAGATTTATGTGGAAACCCAAGATTTGAAAAACCATAGTGAGGATTATCTCACATTATAAGTAATTTCAACATTGAATACAATAGGGCTCACTGTCGCAGGGCTCACTGCCCAAAGAAAGAAAGACTCACAGTTGTTGATGGGTGTTTTAGCACTTTCTCAATACAGGTAGTGCATAGGTGCACTACCTCTCTTGAAAGATAATCTCCAACAACAAGTTGGTGAAAATCACCCCAAGGTCTCTCAAGTGTCAGGTCATGACTTTCTTGGAATGTCTCAGTTGTTTTGATGTAATTTTGCTGGTAATCATAGGGCAGACTTATGGAGTTAAGTTGGAGGATAATTGGTTCTTCCAATGGAGCTCTAAAGATGGGAAAGTGATTGCACAATTGTTGTAGGTTCAAACAAAAATCTAAAACTCCTATTTTAACTTCAAATTTGGCTTTACAATGTGCAATGAACCTTGTTCAAAGTTACTTCTAAAAAAAAGGAAAAAGGGCAGGGAAGAGAGGAAGTTCCTAGACCTGAAACTAGCAATGAACAATGACAATGGAAGACCCTACTATGGATAGCCTTCCTAAAACTGAATCCCACTTAACCAGATTACTTCACAATCTCATGAAATTGGTGCAAGCTTCTAAGGACTACAAATATTCAACCATTTATTCACCATAAGCATGAATAAAAGATGAAAATTTACTGCAGCTTTTGTTTTATGCCCAAACTAACTTTACACAACTATTTACCATCAATAAACAACAAAAAGTATGGACAAGGAAGGTTTCCAACACACAACATAATTCTTTGATATCAATGAACAACATTAACTAATCTACTAAAGCAAGCTAAAACATACAGAACAACAAAGTTAATCTACTCAAATTCACTAACTAAGAGGAGAAGAATCATGAAACATGTAAGGGAACTCAAGAATCCACCAAAGTCAATGAATTTCTATTAAAATTCTAGCAACATGTCATTACAACAACTCAACTCTCTCTTGAAAATGAGAGGAGACCCCCTATTTATAGTGTCCAAACAACAAAATGGATGGCCAAGATTAATTTGCGTTGTGTGGCCAAGATTCACTACAAACTAGGGTTTCACCTACCCCCAAATATATTACAATTTAAAATTACATCTTTGTCATTTAGCCTATTTTGTCCTCTAGTGAGCAACACTGTAGCTCTTTTGTCTCTTGTTGATTTCCATTTGCTACAACTACTTGGTGAGGAACTCATCATCTATGATGAGATTTCCTTCACTCTTCCTTGCAGTAGCGTACTCCACACACTTTATGATCAGTGCCTAGAGCTTGTTCCATTCTAATATATCTGATTGAATCACCTAGAAATTTAATCTCTTGGATTTGCTTGTGATGTAATCCCGATCCTTGTCATATTTCAGTGTGTTCTTTACTACTTGCTCAGATTGAGTGAAGGCTCATGCAACAAAACCCAAGAAATCCAGTGTCATGGCATTCGTGGTTCCATTTTCCATCTTCTTATGGAAGTACGACTTTATCTTTTCCGGATCCAACTCGACGGTGAGCACATCAAAATCTGTCATCAGTCTCAAATATTTTGCGTAGGTTGCCCTGATTTCTTTGACCCAGTCAATATCCAACTCCACCTCATGGAGCACTCATTCCAACACTTCCATTCAATGATATAAGCCCAACTTCCATGTTTCCATGAGCCAATGGTCATCTTTTACCAAGGCAAGCTCCTTCTCCTAGGATTTATCTGGTATCTTGAGAATAGCCTCAAGTTTGGGATATGTGATCTTGTATAGCTCAGGGAAGTTAGTGCAGAACTTCCTTATTCCCTCAAGTATCTTTTTCACTTCTAGGAACTTGTTTGTTGTCCTGACCGCACGACCAATGCCCATGTTGTAGAGGACCTGTCGGAACCAATCCTTCATGGCCTTCGTCTAATTCTTTCTTTTCTCCAACTGGTCAATGTGGTCCTTAGATAGTAGTTGCGGCAATGTCAAGGATGTGGTAGGGAGCTCTTCAACTAATGACCATTGTTGGATGTATGTTGTCAAGCTAGCCACCTGTGCTTTCAACTCCTCCTTGGAAAACTTATCTTTGTGCATTTGGTGCACAATAGTGGCGACGAACCCCTGAAGATGGTCAATTTTCTGCTCTCTCGTGGCCATTCCTAGATCAAGGTTGGAGACGTTATAACTTACCCCTTCTTCTCCCACAACCGGAGTGGCTATTTGCACAGTTCTGGACCTAGATACATCCATTGTCAACTGAGATTTGACCTTTGGCTTCTTCTCTTTCTTCGTGCTTATTTGGGCTCGAGCCAAGATTGCCTCGAGTCTTTCCCTTGGATCCTTTAGGGTTGGGGTTTTCTTCTCCAACTATTTCTCAAGCCATTCAGGCATTCGAGATTCTCCTTTTGGTGATTCATGATCACCTTCTTCTTCATGGTCATGTTGGATATCAATTTCCTTGTTGCCTGAAGCCTCTTGTTTTTTCTTTTCTCCTTCTTCTTCATTAGAATCCCAGATGAACTTAGTTTCCTTTCCCGAGGACTCGGTAGCTGCATGTTCCTTGGGATTGTCCTCCCCCTCGGTGGCCTTCTCTTCTTCTTCTTGGTCATTCTCGTGTTCCTCATGATGTTCCATTTTTGGGATTTTCTTTGTTTCAGCCTCTTCCTCATGCTTATCTTCTTCTTGTTCTTCCTTTTCCTCATGCTGAGGCAACATCTCTCCATCGTGCTTTAGGCTCTCTTCCTGCTCTCATTTTTCTTTCTCCTACTGCTCTTTTAAAAGAGGCATTTTTTCATCATGTTTTGGGCTTTTGTCATGTTCCCTAGTTAGAGGCCCAATGTATTCCTCCATTTCCTCTCTGAATGTAGGGATATGAAATGCCTTCCCTATTGATTTGGCAGACAAGTCAGCCAAAACATTCCCATCTCTATCCACTATTGTTCTAGACTTTGGCTGATATGCCTCCCTGCAGGCCATTACAAGCTCGACAACAATGAGGGTAGGCGAAAAACCAACAATCTTGGCCAACCCATTGCTTATAATATTTCTTACATTTTTTGTTGTGGGGTTGATCCAGACCCTTTGCTCGAATTCATCAATATCTATGTGTTCAATATTTGTATCTAAGGCCTCTTTCCAAGCTGTGGTGACCTTGGAGTTAAGGGGTTCCCCTTGGAACTTTTACTTCATTTGATCTTTATCCTCTTTGCCCCGGGGTGCTTTGGCTGACTTCTTTCCCTTGTCCTTCTCCACGATCGCCTTCGAAGGTCCTGCACCTAGTTCCATATATCCTGCGGGCGAGAGAGAGGTAAGCACATTCAAGCATGAAAACACATCGAAAGTTAGCCAAAATCCTACAAAACGATGTTAGATTAGATAATTCATCATTTGAAAATCCTAACATCTCTTCCATATTGACATTAACCTTTCAGAAGAGGGAATTTTAGCAATTCGGGCCTAGGGGCGTAGACTTCCCTGGGTTGATGGCTATTATGAAGCAGATGTAGGAGGGACAACAATCAAGGCACGACATCCCAACTGTCCCAGCCTGCCTTAAGATTTGATCATTGTGTGGGGTCTAGTAGGGAGGAGGAACCATTTTGGCATGTGGGTCGAGGTCAATTTGATGTTTTGAAGGAGTGAAGGCCACCTTTCAAGCACGCGGGATCAGAGGGGAGCTCAGTCGTTTTGGGCCTATTGTTGAAACAATACTGGCAAGGCAGCATTCCGCCATGTGGGACCCATGGCTTCAGGAGGCGGTGTAGTAGTTCACTTGGAATTTAAGTCATCATAGGCTGGAAGGTGCAGGGAAACGTTAGGTCGCAACCGTTTTGAGACAACAAAGGTCAGACGATAGTCCGACAGGAGAAACCTGTGGCATCGGGTCTTCCAGTAGGTTAAGTCTTTGCGTTCATTTTGTTTATCATTGGGTAGTCCAAAGGAGATGAGGAGGCCATGTCCCGTGCAGTGGGCCGACGAGGATCACTTTCCATTTGGGAACGATGAGGCCAGGACAGAATTTCGCTGGCAGTGGCCCGCGGGGGACAACTCGCTTAAGGTTCGACACTTAAAATTTTTCATCTTGGCATACAAGCAGACACTGTGGGATCGGGACCCGAAGAGCAAAAATTTAGTCATCAACGATTGTTTGAAACGACAGATCGACCATAGCGACCTGCAGATAAAAGTCCATGAGGAGGGGCCCGCAAAGAGGTTAACACTCGGCTATTTGAAATGCCTAAAGGACAAACGATAATAATGAGGTTGAGACCCGCCCACTGGGAGGATGTCAGAGCCTCACCGTTTGGACAGTCGCTGTCATGATGATGGAAGGGAAGCAGAAATGTGCACGACCAGGCCCGCGCTGGGTCAAGTCAACCCTTCTAAAAGCTCAAGCAATTGTGAAGGTTGAGGGGCCCAATGAGCAGACCTCTGGGCTGTGAAAGCCATTGTGAAATGGCAGACATCAAAAGGAAATTTGCGGATGGAGGTCGGCAAGGAGGAGTCTACGAGGTTTAGGCTTAGGCTCCTTGGTGCGAGTTTCGATCAAAATTTGACTAAGTGAGGCTCGCAGGGTGTGCAGGATTCATTGTTTAGCCATTTGGAATGTTTGTTTAAGCAGCGACAAAGGAAAGATGGAGGTCCGTGTAGTCGGACCCGATAGGGTAGGAAGCTGTCGGTTTTAAGTTTAACCTTTCAAGGAATGAGACGGTGATAGATGCCTAGTGAGCCCGCGTGGAGTGAAAGCTGTGTCTAAAGGATGACTGTAGGAGGGTTGAGTTTCGCAAGTGGCATGAGGGGCGATTTTGAAGTTTGCTAAGATTTCAATTCATGGGTTTTGTGTGCCTAGGTTAAATCTAGTTTATTTCAAGTTTTCTTCCCTTTAGATTTAGCAATTTTACATAAATCAAAGAAAACATAATAGAAGTCTCATAGGCGGAAAACCTACCTCTAAAACCTGATGGAGGTCGAGGAAACAATTATCAAAGGCCTTGAAGCATCGACGAAACTCATTGGGTGCGAAGGCGGCGTTGGCAAAGGGCTCTGACTCTCTTCTAAACAACTGGCAGGTAAAAATGATAGTTGAAAGTTGGCTATTTATAGAAAATAGTGTATTAAATGCACCCCATTTATGATCGTATGACGATGTTGAAGGTTGGTGAATAGTCATTTTGAAAATGACAGCGAAAGCGATGGAACCCACCAAGCGGACGACGATGAGTAGTTGGTTTTTTTATCGTTCAATAAGGGAAATGACAATCAAGGACGGGGGGCCCTACGAGTGGAAGGTTGCTAGATGAAGGCCATTTGAAATGACTGTGGGGTGAAGGAAATCCATATGGTGCAGCCTGAAGGGGCGGACCCGCTCGAATCCAAGGATGTCAATTTCAAGGATTAAAGGAAATCAACCAAGGAGGTTCCGCAAAGGCCCAAAGCCTTAGAAATTTGAGGGGGGAAAAACATGGCCAACTCAAGATGACTTCTCTGAGATTCACCGACCATTCAAGACACAAAATAGGGGGCATGCAAAATGAGACAACGATAAAAAAAATGACCCGAGGAAGCGAAAGAAAGAGGGTCCCCGTTTCGAACGGGGTGTGTGTGCTGAGGGCACAACAACAGTCATAATAGAAAAGAAGATAGAGAAGAAATGTTACATAGAGAAAACTACCTCAATGTAATAAAGAATCCACCACAATGTCACTAACACCTTTGTAGCCTGATTGAAGAATTGTAGACACCTTAGAACTGCTCATTGCATTCAATAGTCTAACTCATGAAAGCCCGCACTACACTTCGTAATTTTGCACTCTATAACTTTGTAATTCACATATCTCATATCTATATCGTCATTCCTCAACAACTCAACTCATATTTATACCTTTTTCAACCTTGAAACCTTTCTCCAAGGTCGATTATGCACCTCAACCGTGAAAATTCAAATTAGGTTGATGCCAAAACACTTCCGTGGTGGATAGAATTGAAACTAGACCACATCACACCTTATTTGGGACCCAAATCTATAATACCAATCAACCACACACTTCCATAAACAATAATTTCCACCACAATTATTGTAAACACCAAGTTGGTTGTTACCCATGTAAACACCATTAAACTTTTAAGTGCACACTTCCTTAAATCCAAGGATGACTTGCAAACCACACACCATTCTTGAACATGATCTAGAATATTCCTCAAACACTCTAAAATCCAACAAACTCCTTTGCAACAACTTCCACCTGAAGAATGTACACACCTAGTACACTTAGACAACTCTACCATACGCTATAACTTGAGAAATTGACTTCTAAAGCACCAAACCACAAACCACCTCAACTAAAGAAAGATACCAATGCAATCAACACACCCTCAAATCCACAAGACTTGAAACCACTATGCAGAGAAACGCAGAGCAAAGACATTTCTCCCAAACACCTCTACAATGCACTGTTCACACATTGGTGAAAACAACTTCTTTTGCACAACAATCCAACACACCAAATTCTAGATATAACACCTCTAAACATCTCTAATCAACATATTCGAGTGCATAAGAAGATCTTCAACCTAGAAGAAATGCGGAGCAACACAATAACACAACTATGTAACCCAAAACAACACTACAACACACTGTTTCCTCTTTTTATCAAAAGCACTTGGAAATCCAGCACCAAAGACACATCCACATCATCTTTAGTAGTTCCTCAGCCATATACAAAAGCTTATCAAATAAACACTAGAGGTTGGTCCACCAGTAGATTACTAATGATAGCATAATGCAACTAATCAAAGCATAGACAACACAACACTACTCATTCTCAACAATCTCCCTCAACAATAGTTTCCTTACATCTCATACAGTTGACACCAATGACAACATAGGATTTTTGACATCAATGACAACACTAATTGCTCATACTTGCAACACCACTCGCCAACAACATCGAAGTGGACTTGATCTTAGTGCATATAGATGCCAAATTTGGCCACAAGCTCAAAGTAAAAATTTAACATGGAATGGGATCAATCTGTTCACACCACTGGAAAGTACACGAAAAATTATGCACTTTCAAAAAAAATCACCCAAAAATATTATCATAGGAGTAAGAACAGAGCCCCGAAAGTTCTAAAAATGAGAAAGACTCAACACTTGTGATAATGTGTAATTTTTGGAAAAAACCTGACATCAAAATTAAAAACCAATTGCACCATTGTGTAAAGCATGAAATTCTACCCCAAATTAAAAAAAATGTTGAAAAAGGAGTCAATATGACCAAGTTATGGGTGTTTGAAAATAGCCCTCCAAAATGAAAACTACATTGGAGAGGGCAAGAAAAATTTCTAAGCCCTGTTGATGTCAATAGATAACAGGCTTAAAATTGATGGCCATGGGGCTGTCAAAAGCAAATATACTCTTGGAATATTATACAGCTCGATCGGCAGGGAATCTTAGGCTAGAATCATAATATGCTTGTTTTTCGATAAAATATGTCTCAAAATTGGTGGAATATTCCCTTTTTCCAACAGAATTGGTAGGTCCTGTTAGAACTGTAAAATTTTGAAAATTTTATGGCTGCATATACTCATTAGTTCCCAAAAATTCCCATACCATCCGCTTTGCATATCATATTTGCCCATGTTTTAGTTTGTTTTCATCATTTGGTCCCATAGAATTCATCTATCCTTGAGCATTTGAATGTGTAAACCATATCAGCATAACATATTGCAAGTCTCACTGATCCATAAAGCATTTTATACTAACATGTGTCTTTTGCAGTCTATCGGCAAGAGGTCGGGAATGTCTTGTCGATCAAATTACATTTGAGGATACACATCGGGCAGACACAATTCATTGTCTCAGCGACCAGAGGATCCTATCGGCAAGACAGTATGCATCAGGGTGAGTCATATCGAGTCTATTTATGTGTTACCGATTGAAGACATAGGAACATATGGGTGTGACAACAGCCATCGGGATAAGTCATAGAGAGTACCTGTGTGTCATACTGGTGAAGCACAAAATGATTGTCGGCGAGACCTAAGTCATCGGTGAAATGTCCCGGAGCATTCACTTGGTTTTTCCTATACAACGAAGGTGGATTTTGATGATGTATCGAGGTGAGTTCATGGAAGTCCTGCCAACTCTCAATGTCGCTATGACAAGATTATATCGGTAATAAGACTTGGCGATATTCATTGTCTTGCCGATAACTAGGTTCATCGGCGAGACTCGCATCATCGGAGAGAGCTAAGAGAGTCATGTTGAATGAAGTTCCATCGGCAGGAAAACCACTATGTCTCGCCAATTAGAATTGCCGAAGGAAGATTCTAGACAAGATACAAGTAGATTAAGGAAAGTCTCGGCGACCCCTAAAGTCACAGCGATACTCAAGACTGAAGGCACGAGGCATCGGTGAGACTCAGAACATCGATGAGACTATGGGACACCAAAGCGATATGTGATATGTGGTGGTCGGAGTAACATTGAACGTCGGCGAAACTACAAGACATCTCAGCAGGTGTTTAGCGAACATTTGAAAAGGCCCGAATGAAATAATTTCCCAGATGTGAATGCGAATGGATGCGACTTTTCATGTGACCGATATATAAAACCCATTTTTGACAATAGAGAAAATATAGAACAGAGGGAAAACATAAAATATAGTAGGATACAAAATGTCTTTGTCTGAGACTATGATGCATGTAAAAAAGGATGGAGATTTCAATTGAATTCATTTGATTTGGTGGGATTTTTTTGGTTTCAGTTGTTTGTTGTTTTAATTAAAAGTATTGTTGAAGTTGTCTCCAAGGTTGATGTTTTCTAATTGTTTAAACTGATATATCAAGGATATTTCTTAGTTTATCAGTGCACATTTGTTGTATCTGTATGATTGGATTAATTGGTTCTTTCAAGGAAAGATTAAGTCCTTTTAGTCAGTCATAGTAATTGGGAAATCTCATTTGGATCATTAAGAAGAACTCAGTAGTCACATCCTTGCATGTTTATACCAGTTATAAACTTAAAATTATATGCCAAACAATTTGAGTATCTGCCAGAAAGAAGTTATTCATTTCAGATTATCATTTGAACTCCGTATACCCAATAAGGCACTAGTCTCTACCATTCTATTGTTTAATTTCATTCATTTTTACATATGAACATATTAGATTTTTGCCTTGATATTGCTTATACAATTTATACCAAATTAAAACTCATTTATCCACTCTTATCTGCCATTATGGGTAAATCACTTTAAAGGAATAAACATTGGTCAAGTCTGCTTCATTGTTATAGGTACACCCGCCTAGGTCTGGCAGCACCTGAAGAGTAGAAGGTCTAAATCATTTGGCCTTGTCTGTTACCCTGAAACGTATCAAGAGATTGGCAACCTCTTGAGGTATTTTTCCTACGTTTTTGAGAGATAACAAATTGGTGACTCTACTAGGGACAAACATCAAAAAATCCGGTTCCAACCTATCCATCCATAGAGTCAATAAAGTTCTAAAATTTGTCTTTAACCAAAGGTTCACAATTGTTTCATTTGCACTCCCCATCTGAGTTATGCACCTAAAAAATTGGTGACTCTACTAGGGAATTATTAAAGGATATCCGATTGAAGATCATCATATAGAGTCACTGAAGACATATTCATAATTTGTGAAGTTTCAGAAAAAAGTTATTCCATTGGGGAAAATCAAAAATAATTTTAAGAGAATCATTTTCCTACTTTTGGAAAAGTAGGTGGCGACTCTGCTAAAAAATTGATGAAGAATGGATAGACAATTTGTGTATGGAACAAAAGAATATTTTAGAAGGCAACAGTTGATAAGAGAAATTAAAGAATTGAAAAAGCAACGGCTGCAATTGGACAAAGAAACACTACAATTGAAACAACAACTGTTACAATCAAGAGAATTCTGCAATAAGAATGAATACACAAGTGCAAACAGGCATTGGACCCCACAAGTGCTTGATAAAACAATTGGAAATCTTCACAATGGAGGCGATGCATATCATGCATAATAGAACACTTATTCATCATAGTCGTCGAAGCAATGAAATGTATATCCAAGTCAACAGATTGAGGAGGAAGAAGATGAATATGTACATACTCAAAGCCAATATTCCATCGCAGAATCAGAATGTGGAATTTACCCCTTTGATGTGTTTCTTAACATAAGGAGACATGAAGGAGAAGATAAAAGCTCTCTATACAACAGGATGATAAATATCTGTATGCAATTACCTCCTAATTGTAAGCCTACAAGACCCCTTTTTTTTGCACAGTTCATAAAAAAGTTTGGAAACCTGAATTAGCTATTTGGCGAGAATCATCAATACAGCATGCCTTTGATTGAGTGAATAAATTTATTGATGCCATGGAGAGGATAAGGTATGAGAAAACTATCAATGTTGAATCCAATCGTTGTATTTCTGATGAGTATAGATAAATTGATCAAACGATGCAACCAATAGAAGATGAGACATGTGTAGGTCAAAATGATTCATATGATAGCTTGCATGATGAAGATGAAGATACAAGAGATCTCTCTTGCATAACAGATTGTGACAGGGAGGGTAGTACATGTTATGAGGGATCCAATGAATATTCAGATTGTGAAGATGAACCTGTGTATTTTGACTTACAACGGGGTGATTCTTGCAGTTCTTGTGGTGATCAAGAAGAAGAAGCAATGGAAAATGCGGGTCCATTTGACAGTGAACAAATAACACCTCTAGCTGTAGCTGAAAACTATAGGGACACAATTGATAATAAAGAGAATGATTTCTCTGTGTTTTCAAATTC
Organism: Sequoia sempervirens; assembly: GCA_007258455.2. Taxonomy (NCBI): domain Eukaryota; kingdom Viridiplantae; phylum Streptophyta; class Pinopsida; order Cupressales; family Cupressaceae; genus Sequoia; species Sequoia sempervirens. The sequence continues at coordinate 70,318,034 of VDFB02058242.1, forward strand.
ACTCCATGATGAGGATGTATCATGCCACAATGAGGAAGAGTTTGAGGACAATCATGTGAAGCATGATCTACAACAAGGAGATATTTTTAGCTCTTATGGAGATCAAGAAGAGGGAGAAATAATGGAAGATATGGAAGAAGAAACATGTACACTCAATAGTGAGAAAATTTTAGATATGCTAACTCTTGAATACCAGAGATGTGCACATGAAGGTGATTTTGAAGTCCTGTGTCCAACCTACATTTGTTTAGTGAAAGTTCTTTGTGCAATGATTCATATGACTCCCAGTGCATTTCTCAAAATGATGGAGAAACCTTTGAAGTTGATAAAAAATCTTTATGCATTCAAGAAGAGGTATGTGATTTAGAAATTTCTAACTCATGTGGAGAAGACATTTACTTGCATACCAAGGATGATAGGAGTCCAGCATTGATTGGTTCAGATATGCATGATATTGAGGATATAAATAATATTTCAGTGTCAAATGGTGATATGGAAGATGTACAAAATGTTTCAGACTTGTTTGTCTCAAACATTGTTGATATGAGAGAATTTTTTGATTCTCAAGAGAAGCATTCTGATGGTGAATTTTTAGTACAGCTGGGAGATTTTTTTATAATACATAATAGTGAGCAAGATAATGAAAAATATTGCATTGAATATGCATGTACTTTGTATGTTGAGGATAACAGAGATTTGTCCCATGATGATGGAGAATTTGAACTGCAGGATGGTGAAGGGAATTTGGGCCAAGCTGAGCACGATGATTCTCTAAAAAATTTCAATAACAATGACAGGGAAGATTGCATGAATGTCTTCAAGAAGAATCTAATGAACTTAAAGCAAAACTGGGTGTTTGACAGAGGAAAGTGTGGGCCTTTCTTTTAGGTGCCTTGAGCCATCATTTACCGAAATGAAGTCTGATTTTGTTGCCAAAGGAATACAGAGGATTAAGGGTTGCCAGTGCATGGACAACTCTTGACATTCCTCTCAAAATTTTCTCTTCCATGCATAGTAGTCTAGGAAATAAAAGGAACAGGAATTGCCAGTACATGGACAATCATGACATTCCTTCATAAAATAAATCTTTCCATCTACAGTAGTAGAGGGTCATGTTCATCTCCATTTCCATTCATTCCATCTTTCTCACTGGTCCATTACCTTGAGTTTGGTCTGCTCACCCAAAAATCTGGATCCTTGCAATGATCTCACAATCATCCATCCCCAGACGGAGCCACTGTTAGAATTGTAAAATTTTGAAAATTTTATGGTTGCATATACTCATTAGTTCCCAAAAATGGCCATACCATCCGCTTTGCATATCATGTTTGCCCATGTTTTAGTTTGTTTTCATCATTTGGTCCCATAGAATTTGTCTATCCTTGAGCATTTAAATGTGTGAACCATATCGGCGTAACACATTGCAAGTCTCACCGATCCATAAAGCATTTTATACTAATGTGTGTCTTTTGCAGTCTATCGGCAAGAGGTTGGGAATTTCTTGTCGATCAGATTACATTTGAGGATACACATCGGGCAGACACAATTCACTGTCTTAGCGACTAGAGGATCCTATCGACAAGACAATATGCATCGGGGTGAGTCATATCAAGTCTATTTATGTCTTATCGATCGAAAACATAGGGACATATCAACGTGACAACAGTTGTCAGGATAAGTCATAGCGAGTACCTGTGTGTCATACCGGTGAAGCACAAAATGACTATCGGCGAGACCTAAGTCATTGGTGAAATGTCCCAGAGCATTCATTTGGTTTTTCCGATACAACGAAGGTGGATTATGACGATGTATCGGGGTGAGTTCATGGAAGTCCTACCAACTCTCAATGTCGCTATGACGAGATTATATTGGTAATAGGACTTGGTGATATTCACTGTCTTGTCGATAACAAGGTTCATCGGCGAGACTGGCATCATCAGAGAGAGCTAAGAGAGTCATGCCGAATGAAGTTCCATTGGCAGGAAAACCACTATGTCTCAACGATCAAAATTGTCGAAGATTCTCGGCAAGATACAAGTAGTAGAAGGAAAGTCCTAGCGACCCCTAAAGTCACAACGATACTCAAGGCTAAAGGCACAGGGCATTGATGAGACTTAGAACATCGATGAGACTATGGGACACCAAAGCAATATGTGATCTGTGGTGGTCGGAGTAGCATTGAATGTCGGCGGAACTACAAGACGTCTCAGCAGGTGTTTAGCGAATGTTTGAAAAGGCCCGAATGAAATAACTGCCCAGATGTGAATGCGAATGGACGCGACTTTTCATGTGGCCGATATATAAAACCCATTTTTAACAGCAGAGAAAATATAGAATAGAGGATGAACAAAAAATATAGTAGGATACAAAATGTCTTTGTCTGAGACTATGATGCATGTAAAAAAGGATGGAGATTTCAATTGAATTCATTTGATTTGGTGGGATTTTTCTAGTTTCAGTTGTTTGTTATGTTAATTAAAAGTATTGCTGAAGTTGTCTCCAAGGTTGATGTTTTCTAATTGTTTAAACTGATATATCAAGGATATTTCTCAGTTTATTAGTGCACATTTGTTGTATCTGTTTGATTGGATTAATTGGTTCTTTCAAGGAAAGATTAAGTCCTTTTAGTCAGTCATAGTAATTAGGAAATCTCATTTGGATCATTAAGAAGAACTCAGTAGTCACATCCTTGCATGTTTATACCAGTTATAAACTTAAAATTATATGCCAAATAATTTGAGTATCTGCCAGAAAGAAGTTATTCATTTCAGATTATCATTTGAACTCCGTATACCCAATAAGGCACTAGTCTCTACCATTCTATTGTTTAATTTCATTCATTTTTACATATGAACATATTAGATTTTTGCCTTGATATTGCTTATACAATTTATACCAAATTAAAACTCATTTATCCACTTCTATCTGTCATTGTGGGTAAATCACTTTAAAGGAATAAACATTGGTCAAGTCTGCTTCAATTTTATAGGTACACCCGCCTAGGTCTGGCAGCACCTGAAGAGTAGAAGGTCTAAATCATTTGGCCTTGTCTGTTACCCTGAAACGTATCAAGAGATTGACAACCTCTTGAGGTATTTTGCCTGCATTTTTGAGAGCTAACAAGTCCACCATTGTGTGGGTGTTTGCATGGCAAGACTACATCAAGTAAAATGTTTTTATGTGTCGGTACAGACCTAACACATCTTGGCCTGCAACTGTAGACTATATGTTTACAAATTTTTAAACCAAACTCGCAAATATTTTTATTTAAAAAAATTTGAAAATATATTTTGTTTAAAACAAAAAATTTATTGACTTAAATATTTTCTTGTCGATGAAGTGTTTTTTTCCTTCAACTATGACAGAGGTCGTACAACTGTATGGTTGGCCATACAACAAAATGGGAGAAAAAATTTCTTTGAAGCCTAGGGAAAACTGTTCGGATTTTCATGATTTGACAATTGAAATCTTGGGGTTTTGGGCCTCTTGGACATGATGGTAGGGTCGATTTTGACCCAAAATGCTCCAAAATTACAACTACCTCCTAGATCTGGCAACCACACTTCAACTTCAAACCCTCATAGATCTAGCCTCATTGTCCGATTTGGATGAAACAAAATGAAAATTTGACTTTCTCAAACTCTCTAATCTCAATGATGAGCTTATATTTACACCAACAAGCTTCTATTTGAACCTACAATACAAGTGCATGCAAAAAGGAAACCCCTAAATCTAGTATTTCTCCAGATCATCATTCAATGCAAGAGAAGATCATACTTAATTTTTCAAGATCCATCAAGATTTATAACCTAGATCTCTTAATAAGACTAATAAGAAGCAATCCTACAAGCTTTGATACCATGTAAGAGTTTATATAGAATAACTCTACACTATGCAAGATTTGGCTGAAGATTATAGCCACCCAAGATCTAGGAACTTCATGAAAGCACAAGAGAGATAAACATGCAATGCTCAAGATTTCAATGGAATTAAATCCCATATAATTCAATATACAATGTATGAGAACCCCTCAATTATATAGCCAAGGTAAGATAGGATTAAATAGGATTATGACAAGTGTGATAATCCTATGTCATGTGGAAAATTATGATAACTACCTAGGACACATGTGTTAAAAGTCAAAAGATAAGATAAGATCTAATGACATCTAACACCTCCTATGAATATTCCCTCCTAGGACCTAAGTAAATTTAACATGTAAATAGGACCTACTAATAACTAGATAGGTAAAACACCTATTTACACTAACAATAATAATAATAAATAAAGAGATCAAACATGTCCCCCAAGTGGGAAAAATGTTTAAAATATCCACAAGGATTGAAAAGATAAAATATCCCAAAAGATATCAAAAACAAAATATATATGAAAGAAAACAAGACAAGCCAAGAAACAAATAAATGATAAACAAAAGAAAACTACGAAAATAATATCTAAGGAATGGTCATGAATCAATTAACAAACTTAGGCTCCTTCTTTTATACCCCTGGTAGTGTTGTCTCTTTCATGAGATCATCTTTTTTCCTTAAAGGGGTCATCTAACTCAACCTTGAGTTATTTTGCTCATTGTTCTTCTTTGCTTGCCTTTTCAATGATATGTGTTCTTGGTATTGTTTCATATTCAAATAATAGTGTTTCTAGGTGTTTTTTCACACTCAATAGCTTAGGTGAAATAGTAGGTGTACACCACCTCTCCTAAAAGATGATCAAGCTCCTAGAAGAAAATAAATAACCTCAAGGTCTTTGCAACCAAGTCTTGGTCATGCAAGATGACTTAGTGACCATGTAATGTTATTTCAAATCAAGGGACAATGTGATGTTTGAGATTCTATTCAAACAATTAGGTGGTTAGTTGCATAAATGTAATTAGTGTTTCAATTTTAATCATGCATACATAAATTGATCTAACTCATTCATTACATTCAAATCTCTCTCTAAATTATTAAATAAATGATAGATTGCATCTCTCAATAATAGAATATTAACATAATATTATTCTATTAACATAATATTAGAAATTTGTAATTTTAAGTCCTAAAAGTAACTATATCCTAACCAAATTTATAAAAAATCACAAAATAAACAAAGGATTAAGGGGAGAAAATGAGCCTATTTTCCATGAATTGCATCCTAATCATTTTTGAGAAGGAAAAACCTTGAGTAAACCTACTTTGTATTATCAAAATTTCACATAACCAAGCATAAAAGTGGTGCAAGAGTCTAAGGAGCTTTGACAATGAGAGAAAATGCATTCCTATTGTATTATGCATGCAAATCTCAATCATAACCTCACAAGATCATAAATCTTCATATAATCAACATTTAGTACATATAAACTTATATCATTCTTGAGTGGATTAGCAAAAATAGGTTCAAAACAACAAGCTCATTTTTAGAAAACTTGAAAAATATAGAAAATAACTTGGAAATAAAGGTAAATTACATCTTTATTATAAAACTCGGTCTCCAACCCTTAAAATGTCAATTTGTTGTTCATATATAAAGATCATCTCAAAACATAAGTGTGAAGAACCTCAACCACTTAGGACAAACATCAAATTTTATCTTTACATCAATGGTCATGATTAAATCAATCCAATTTCTCATAATCAAGTTCATTTAATAATTATGGAAAGGTTCCCATCATTGGAAAATTCTCTACTTATAATTTAATCAACATTCACAAAGGTGGCAATACAAGTTCCAAGGTAATTTTGAGTTCATCTTTAACATATCTTCTTAAGGAAGCTTCTCCCTGTGACCAATGAAATAGTATAGGTTAACCACACCCGATCCATATGAATTTGAGGCATATTTAATCCACAATATATCAATCTCAATAAGATCATCCAATATAAACTAAACCAAGAATCCATTAAAACTAACATATTAAATCATGAAAGCTTCAAAAACACCTATTCTAATCCATTGAAACTTATCCTATTGGGGGAGTGGTGTCGCATTGATGTAGAATGGTGACCCTTTCCCAATCCCTTGGATAATGAGTTTGTTTCGATCAATTCTATTGAAGAGAATTGACGAAACCGATGAAAGATGTGTGATAAAACATGATTTAAATGCTAAATTAACATGAGGAATGCTAAGATGATTGATATGGGTGTATGTAAATCTACTCTAAATGTATGCAAGCTTCAAAAGATTAAAACCCTAATTATAGAATATGCTAAATGTATGCACCTATGTTATCATGGAAGCCATTATGGACGCTTTAAGCTAATGATGCAAGTAAATTAAGCTAAAAGGATGCTAAATAAGTGCTAAATATGAGTGCAAGTGAAAGTGATTTTAATAGCATAAGTTTTCTCTTAAAAGATGGATCCATTTGTCTCCAAATAGAGACCTATTTATAGGAGGACAAATGAAAAATGAAGGGTTAAGATTAAAAAAATTATTCAATAGTCAAAATTGGAGGAAAGATGAAACATGGATCAAGAAAAGAATCAAGGGTTCATATTCTTCCAAACAAACACACTTTCAAATCTTGCACAAGAAGTCTTGTTGAAATTTTGTTGTAAGGAGGAATATTCCTTTTTTCAAATGAGTGAAGAAAGAGAATATTCTCATAGGTGAGGAAAATTAGATATTTAGTTAATTAAAACCAAATTAAATTGTGGAAAGGGGAAGGAATATTCATTTTGGAGGAATGTGCAAAGGAGGAATATTCCCTTGCAAGTGGGAGGATTATATTTAATTAGTAATTTGATAATTAAAACAAAGTTTCAATTATGCAAATTAGGGGAATTATATGATATTCATTAAATAATTGATTTCATGGAGATCAAATGAAAAAGCAATGGATGAGATTGATTTGATCTATCAATGGTCACAAATGAAAGGAGGATGAAACATGGATCAAGGATTCTCATCAATGGATGAGAATAAAAGATCACATGGATCAAGAAAAGACCAAGGGCTCACAATCATGCAAACAAACACACTTTGCAACAACTTTAAAAAGTTGTTTCAAAGTTTTTTTGGAATAATCATTACCTTTTTTTGGAGGAAAATAGGAGAATATTCCTTTGGAATATTACCAATGCAAGTGAATGAGAGAGAAATTAACAATTTAGTTAATTAAAACTAAATTCGAATGTGGAAGATGAGGAATGTGAGGATATTCATTAAATTGTTGATTTATTTAGTGAAAAGGGGATGCAAATATGATATTTAATTAAATAGTTTAGGTTATTTAATTAAATAAGAGGACTTAGGGTTAAAATTAAGTAATTTGCATTATTTAATTAAACTGGATGAAATGTCAGTGTGAGAGCGGGTGAATTAAACCAATTAGGTCAATTAGTTTAATAGGTGAAAATGAGGCATTTAATTAAATAATTAGGCTTACTTAATTAAACAAGGGAATATAAGATGGATGAAGTGATGTTAATATATCATATTCAAGTGTGTATATCATTTAGAACATTTTTAAGTGTCTACATTTCCTAACCTCAATGATGATGACATGATTTGAAGGTATGGATTTTTCACGGGGAAGTAACATGTCTTAGAAAGCCTCCAAATTACATATGGAATTCTTTTACACAATTCTCTATAATCAAGCATACATCATCATGGTGTCGTCGGTTTCTTAATCAAGACCTCCCCTTATATATACACAATATTTCCTTATTTCTCCTTGATTCAATGGTAATTTTTTCTTTAACTAGGCTATCCTCAACATCATCTTCCATTGCAACTCTCTTGTTAGGAATTTTTCTTTCTAACAATCTCTTCTTTTGACATTGTAGGTACAACAACAAATTATGGGTCATGAAGTTTTATGATAGAAGCAAAATTAAATCATATCAATAATAAGATCATCTTTGTAGCACTATCTCATCTTTAGGATCTACATGAGTTTTTTATTTAACACCTAATCCTACAAAGAAATTATTACACAACATCAAAATTCATCGATAAAAATCAATATAATTTCACATGTTAGCAAGGTTCAGGATTACATCTCCATCCTTGATTCATCATCCTTTTCAAGTCAAATCCACCTCATGTATTTCATTTTTAGTCAAATTTGGTGTTTATATTGGAAACTTCACCCATTTACATTGATCATCCTATGACCATTCACTCATATCCATCAAACTTCTTATAAAAAACTCAATAATTCATGGTAGTTTTGGTGGTCTATGGTTAGTATGATAATTTAAATTATTCTTTCTTGATGAAATTATTAGTATGTTTTAGTTATGACAATATTTGGCATAATTGTACCTTTTGAGTGTCTCATGCTTGTTTTTGATATCACATTTATGATGAAATCCTTAGTGAATATACGAGATGATAATCTTGTGAACAATGAATAGTAGTCCTAATAGCTTCATAACCACCTTTTATGACTTGCTAGTCCTTTTGATATCATGATTGGCCTCTATATTTCTTGGACAAGGTTTGAACCCTACGAATAGTATTCTTGATCACTAAAAATTGTCCTTAGATGTACTTGATTATCCTCTAGAGTTGAGTGAGAGTATTTAGAGTTTGGCAGTCCTTAATTGCACTTAATATTGTTAGATGGCTATGATCTTATGGGATAATATTCCTCTATCCCAAATGATAGTTTTATGCTCTGAGGATAGAATATTATGTTGATATTGGTCCTTACCTAATGGTTATGACCATCCTAATATATACTTATGGTTATGCATTTATGAGATAATTACTCTTATAATGATAATAGGATCATATCCAAAAAATATATTGATTGTTTTAGCGACATGTTTGTATTTCATTGTGTAACAACCTTCTTATATGTGATAATCCTCCTTTTCCCATAATAATATTCTCTTTTGCACATATAATATATCCATAATTTTTACAAGAACCATTTATTATGCCATGAACTATTCTCACATTAGTTAGAGTTGTTCTTGTTGCTACTATGATAGTCATATTTTAATAATGACAATAAAGTGTAATATGATTGAGGTTGGTGTTAGTATTGATGGACCTTCAACCTTATGTCCATCCTAATAACTTATTAATACTATGTGGTGCAACCTTGTTCAATAGTAATTTGATGACCTTTTATAGGATGTAGCAACCTTGAATAACTTAGCAATCTTGGCAACATGTAGAAATTAAAGGTAATAAAATAATTATATTATTATAGAAACTTGTTACTTGCATGACTAACTTATAGCCTTCCTAATATTCTTGGAGATAAGATGAAAGTATATAATATTTTGAATGATATTGCTAATATAGTTAGGGTCATCATTAACTTGTGTACAAAGATTGTTGCTTGTCATAAGGTAGTCTTATTTCCTTCTTAAAAAATGATAGCTCCCCTTTGAAGTAGATGATTGTTCTAGTGGTTTTTAGGCTCTCCCATGACTAGCCTATAATATTTTATGATAGTTTATATGACCTTGTAATAGTTTATTGTTCTATGATAATCAATTTCTCATGATTACCCATCTTCATGGTATGCTATCCTTCTTGACCTTAAATGACTTTATGACAATAATATCAATAATTTGGTAGTGTGTTAAATCTTTGGATATTGATAGGGTTGTATTTGTATGCTAGTGACTAATAAATTTTCTTATATATGACTTGGTTCTTCTCCTCTTTTTAGGTCCTTAAAATAATCCAAGATGGTCTTAAAAGTTGTTAGGATGGTCCCTCATTCATGTGTGATAGTCCATAGAGGTTTAAAACATATGATTTTCTTTTGGATGATGATAGGATTGTAAATACATACCTTTCATTGACCTTATGAATTTTATGAATTCCTTAATTAACCTTGGATAAGGTTTTGACATTCCTTTTGATTTATCTTGGTTGTTATTTTGCCTAAAATAACCTCAATGACCTTTGGATGGAAATAATTGACATTAATTTCTATTCAAGGAAAGTTAATCCTTGGATTGAGATAAAAATCTCTTTTATTTTTTGTCATGATAATTATCCTTTGGATGTGACTACCACTATATATTTTTATGCAAGATTGCTACTATGTGCAAGGGAAAATGTGTTTAAAATGAAAAGAAATTGCAATAAAAACCCAACAAACACAAGAAACCAAGAAACAATCAGATTAGGGCAAGAAAGAGCTCATACCTTCATATATATCAAATAAAACCAAGTATGATGAATCCCTTGATGCATAGATTACCCTTGGTCGATTGAACTGGATGTGTGCTCAATGAAATTTTGGCATCATAACACTACTAAATTTCTCAAAAGATGTAAGATGTTCAAAAATGGCTAAGTTTTAGCATATGAAGCGAGGAGAGATAGATGGAGGTCTAAGATTGAGTGGGAGAAGATAAAGGGCTAGGGAGCATGTGACCTCTCAATCCATGAGATTGTGTCAAGTGGCACAATGCGATGGCTTGAGAGGGTGATCAATACTTGGAAGGTACCTTGGAAGATGGGGAAGATCTTTGTCATAAAGGTCTTCCTTGTCCAATATCCCCAAAGTATGATATGGAAGGGAATAAAGAAATTTTAAATTCCTTAATTGTACTTTTGGGAGAAGGACCCATGTGGGGTTCCTTTCCCAAAAGGGGAAATCCTTAAAGGATTAGAGGACAAGGTGAATGGGTAGTAAATGGAAAGGGGATTGGATAAGAAAAAGGGGCCCAGACAACTTCTCAAAATATGGAAAAGAGAAATAGCAAAAGATTCACAATGGAAAATGAGGAAGAAGGGTGAAGGAACGAAATAAAATAGAGTTATGAGGAAGAAACGAGAGTGAAATGATGATTAGAATTTGTTATAAATAGTAATTAAGAGCTAATTACTATTCATTTGAACCCTGATAACCTAAGCATCGAGCAAAGAAGAAAGCAAGCAAAATGGAACATGGGTGAGCAATTGCACACCACATAGACAAAATCTAGGCATAGGCACAATGAGGAGGACAAGGTGGTCAAGTATGTTGAACCAACTTGATTTTTACTTTGATTTATTTAGCATTTATTACATGTTGAAGTCGTACTAGGGGGCAGATCCACCCAATAAGATAGGACAAGTGTATGTGCCTTAGCTTCAGTGGATGCATCGGAATTGAGGTAGATGCACCTTAGAAAGGTGGATTCACTAGGGGATGGATGCACCCCACATGGGTGGATCCACCAGAGGATAGGAGGATCTTCCCAAAGGGTAGATCTGTAGAGGATGGGAAAATGCACTTTGAACAGGCAGATTCGCCGAAGGACGGACAAATTTGTCCAAGGGGCAGATCCACAAAGAAGAGGTGGATGTGGAGGAAAGAAAGATTTTCCAAATGGGAGTATCCACATAGAAAGGGTGGATGCACCATGAACAGATGAATCCACCAAAAGATAGGTGGATACATCGAAAGGGAGGATCCGCCAAAGGAGGGACAAATGTGCAAAACAGGTGGATCTGCAAGGGATAGGTGAATGCACCCAAAGGATGAATTTTCTAAAAGAGTTAGAGGAAAAAACAAAGAGAATAAGAAAGATGAAAATTTTACATGTAGATTGAATGGGTGCAAGCTGTAGTGAGCATACGGACTAGATAGCGACACTCGATGGTGTTACACCTAGTATCATAGTTTTCAGAGGATGATTGAGCATGCCTCGAGGTATGTCGGCTAACATACGTGGCACAAATGCCTACCATATAGGAGCACAAGATGTTATTGATAATGTTGGTAGGGAGGTGGAGCTCAAAGACTAATACCTTCCATCTCTCAATAGGGGAGATGACAATAATGCTAGAGGATGTGTGGAGGATTTTGAGGCTACCCATTAGGGGCCCACGGGTATTGACATCGAGTATGGAGGAAACACCCACACTATTGGATAAATTATTTGATAGGATCAATGTTCCCACGAGGTGGAGGTCATTGGATATTGACATGTGCATAGATCTAGTGCTAGATGTGGCACTATACCTTTGTGGGTTTATTAGTGGGATGCTCTTGCCCAATAGGAGTATGTGCTTCTCCAATCTCAACATTGGAGGGAGTGGTGGCAAAGATGGTGAGACACCAACACAAATATTTCTGGGGGATGTGTGTGCTAGCATAGTTGTACAAAGACTTGCACATCATGTGCTACAAGGGAGGGCAGAGCTTGACCCACATTACACTATTACAGATATGGGTGTGGAAGAATCTCAGCATGACATGACCCATTGGTCAGAGGCTAGAGAGAGACCCAAAGGAGCCCTGTGTATTCAACTGGAGGGGAGGATTGTGTTACTAGGAGGTGCATATTATGCCATACTAGAGGAGGACCTTAGGTGAGGTAGAGGATGAGGATATCATCTGGGGTCCATACTGAGGAGATGACCACTGGAAGGAAGATGATGAGTTCAATTGATACATTTTCAATTCTTGTTACATCATAGGGAGATATACCTACCTCATAGAGAGGTACAAATTAGATAGGGTCACCTGATAGTTTGGGGTGGTCTAGGACATCTTGAAGGGTCCTAAAAGATTCATGCGACTATCGTGAGTGACAGTGGAGTGGGGGCCATAAATTATGCCACAAGTAGAAATATACTCCTGGTAGAGGATAGAGAAGGCCATATGGGACATGCATGGGGTGTTGATAAACCCAAAATGACACATTGATATGCAGATTAGTGGGGGAGACACCATCTTATGCCCATGGTGCTAGCTAGAGGAGTGGTAGTAGTCGAGAGGATGGAGGTGGTCATGGAGGAGGCTAGGAGGAGTAGGAGGAGGATTAGTTGGAGTGAGAAACAAGAGGGGGATGATATTGTTATTAAGGAGATTGACAAGGAGGAGGTTACAAGCTCCAAAAATAGTAGAGTGAGGGGATGGAGATGAGGAGGAGCAAGGGGAGTAGATGGAAAAAGATGAGGAGGGGAGGAGGTCACCTAGCATGCCTCCTCTGGAGGATGTTACACCATCCTAGGAGAGTGGAGGAGAGGAGGGGGATTAGGGAGAGATAGGGAGTAAATTGACCATCATAGAAAGTAGGGTGTTAGATTTATAGAGACAGTTGTAGAGTGCACAAGAGGACTTGGCCACCAATACAGTAAAGTGGGATAGTCTCTAGGAGGAAAGAGATAGACTACAAGCCTGAGTAGATACTCTACAAGGAGAGGTGTAGAATTTAAACTTAGAGATAGATAACCTATGTCTAGCTTGAGACACCCGAGATTTAGAGAGGGCTCAGTTGTAGGGTGACTAGGATCAGTATAGGAAGGAGAGGGACATTGCTAGGGTGTAGGGAGGAGGGGCAGGGATGGTGGATCTAGCCCAATAGTTGGTATGAGAAAGTAGAGAGGCAAATACTATAAATAATTATATGTCGTTATAGTCCCAGAGGCCAAGAGGAGACCAAGATTCTTGGAGGCCGAGAGCTTTAGGAGGAGTGGGTCTTGATCACTGGAGTTAGAATAAGGGAGGAGTGGGTCGATGTGACCCTCGAGAGGAGGAGGAGGAGGAACATCAACATCAGGGGGAGTGCCACCATCCTCCACACTTAGATGTAGGGAGTAGTGACTAGAGGAGATAGGGATTTGGTGGTAGTTTTGGATTGATACATAGGTTTTGGCAATTTTTTGATGAGCCATTTTGCACAAGTGACTATATGACTGGGAAAAGGTATCACTACACTCTTCCTAATTTTTTGATTGGATTAAAGGTGACCTTAAGACCCACTTGGCTATAAACCTATTCAAGAGAGCCAAAATGGTGAATCAGAGCTTTAATCCAATGTTTAGTGGGTTGTGGATGTGTGTGATGATGATATGACATGTTGTGGATGATTGCTAATTAACTAATTTTTAGGATGCAATAATCTAACTATAAAAATTATGAAAATACAACAGCCTATTATGATTTTTGATAAACTAAATGCAGTTAGACAAAAATAAGATCAAGAAATGCAGAGGGCAAACACAAAGGAACTTGGGGTTGAAATATGATACATAATTGGCTGGTCTGGGGTGCAATATGCCCTAGACTATCCTCCTATTTTTTGGGATTTGAAAACACAGGTTTGAGGACCCTGGTCTATAGCTTTCATCTTTTAGGAGTTGTTGGAAATTTGTTGCAAATTCCCAATGTAATTCAGTTGAAAAAAATAAATTGTAACTGCTCAAAAAAATGTTTTATTATTGTTTGGAATTTGGATAGTCGCAGTTTTGAACAACCAACAACAAAGGGTGTGCATGGAATTGAAATAGTGGCATGAAGTTGAGTTTTTTGCTGCAAGTCACATGGTGTAGTGTGAGGATCGTCACAAGTTGTTGGTGGTGCATGTAGTAGAGTGTGTGGTAATTTGGGCAATGGAAATTGCATGAATTTGTTGTTGCATGTTGCAGCTATTTGTTGCAAGTAATTGTAATCTATATTATGCTGGAATTTTTAATATAATGGCTTTATTTTTGAGGACTTAGCCCAAGAAAAAGGGTGAACCATGTTAATTCTTGTTGTCTCAACCCCTTTGTTTGGTTTCATTCCCTTGTTTTGTTATTTAATGTGCATATAATTGGTAATTGATCTCCTCATTCCTACCTCCAATTCCTAATAGTCAGTTGATGAGAAAATACAAATTATGTGACTTGAAAAATTGTAGGGTTTGAGTGCATGAATGAACAAATAGCCATCAATCTTCCTTCAACTCACTTTAGGTTTGTAACTTGCACGTAGGAGAAGAGGGGAAGTGTTGTGCTATATAGGGCCTTGCCTAATTCAAAACTTGTGTTGGTATTCCTACCTCTACAATGGAAAATTATGACATAAAAGAGAGCTTATCCTTGGTTGGATAGAGGCTAATGATAAATAAGTAATGAACTGACATCTTGTTGCCACTCTCCACTCAGATCTGATCTCCTTGATGGACTGAAGTCATGCTCATCACCTTCAAGGATCAATTATTTCTTGGCTTGAATTAATTTGGATATGTACAAGTCTTAATTCTCATAAACAAAATGCATGCAAAATATATGACAAACTTACATAACACATGACATGATGCTTGAATGATGAAATGTTGCAATAAATATTGATACTTCTACTCTTGACTACTCTTGAATGCTTTATAATGATATTAATTGCTTCCTCAAAATTGCCAAGATTAAAATGGTGAAGGAAGCCAAAGCAATCTCCAAAACCTAGATTCCATCATGTTCTTCCATTGGAATCAAACTCCAATCATTATAGCAACTTGATCAAATCTAAATTTCCTCTTGAAAACTTGTAAATTTGAATGTATTTTGGAAGAGTGTAGTTGTCTTGTAATTTTCCTTCTTAATTTTGAAATAATAATTCATGTTTATATAGTGGATCTTAGGATAAATTAAAGTTTAGACCGACTCATTTAAATTTGAATTGTTAGGATTAAATTACCACCAAGGCCCAAATTTAAAATCACATCTTTGAAATTAGAGATTAACAAAATTGGGAAATCAATTTTGTCGGGAAAAAGAGTTGGTCTAGGGTGTGGTGCGACCTAGAATAGCTCGTTCACACTCAACAAAATTTGATTTGGGTGTTTATAGTCTACTAAAGTCAAGAATTTTCCAACGTGAGGGCACTTTCCAAAGTTAATTTGATGATTTTTAATCGATAAGCCATTTTCTAGGGTAGTATAGACACATTCTCCTAGGTTGATAGGAAATTTTAGGGCTAGGAAGTGTCTAAATGTATTGATGTAAAAGGTCACTAAAGCTAGGTCCAAATAAAGAGTGAAATTGTAGTTTCTCCTAAAAGGGAGTACAATTTTTTATGCTACATTATTGACACATCACATGTTACAAAAAAATGGTAGCTTCCTAGGGATAGGTTTCAAAAAAATTTAAAGGGTCTTATAATTATCATAAGGGAAATATGGTATCAAATGAAAGCATAATTGAAGAAATTAGAGTTTAGAGTTTAAAAACACTAAGAACTTACAAAATTGAGATCATATAAACCCTTACTCAATGAAATTAGTTTGCTAAGCATCAAATATTTAATCTAAAGAAACAAATTATAAATTCAAAGCAATTTAACTAAATGACAATGCAAACCTTCAATCCCATTATGGACTGATGCAAATTTATGATAAGGATTGCTCAAATTGTGCATAATCCATGTTGCAAAAGCTTGATAGAGGTGATTCATAAAATAGGTGTTCTAAAATGCTAAATATTGACTCAAAAATTCTAGAGAGTGCCTATGCTTATGAGGATTGTGAATGAATTTAATTTTGGAGAGGCTTTGTTTTATAAACTTTAGGAATTATGATCAACAGTCAAGATTCAATTTGAGGATCAATGGATGAGAGTAAATCAAGGAGATGAGGGAAGATCAAGGGTTGAGGATTCATGAGAGCCCAAAATATCCCTATTTTCATGAAAAAGAGGTTGAAGATATTTTGAATTGAAGGGAAGAAGATATTTGCATTTGAATTGGGAATGTTTCCTTTTTGAAAAAGGAATATTCTTTGTGCAAGTTGGAGGGTTGGAGGAAAATTAGCCAATTAAATAATATGAAAATTAATTAATTGTGAGGATGAGAGAAATTGAAATTTTTAATTAAATAATTGGGAATTATTTAATCAAAGGGGAAACTAGCATGAGAATGATGAATTAATCAAATAACCTTAATTATTCAATTAACAGAGAAATAAAGTGAATTAATAAAATAATTAGAAATCATTTAATTAAATAGAGGAATTAGGTGAAAATAAGGAAAATAATGTTAGCAAGTGAAATCAAGATGTGTGATATATTCAGGATAATTTTAGGTGTCTACATTTTTCCCATCTTTGAAGAAATGTACTTGTTATGTTGTTTCAAAGACCTGATGCTACTCAATTTATTTTTTAAATTTCACTAATCCCCCACTATGCCCCAACAGATGAAGGAAGGATGGTGTACTACCCCCTCAAGAGATTAGCCAAAAAAATGATTTTTTGAGTTTAGATCACGAGAGGATATCAGGACTAGGTTTGCTAAAAAGAGATGAAAAATAAAGTCTTAGGAAGCCCAAAAAATGATCAGGATTGATAGCCAAGTTGGAAAAATAAGTTGCAGGGCGAAACCCTAGTTTTGGTAGGCATATATATATTTGGGCTCAAATTATCCTTGTTGATCATGAAATCTTGTACTTCTCTGAACAACCTTATGGGAAATTCAGTGAATGGGGACCTTCTTGTGCTTCACTGAATAACCTTTGAGATTTTTAAAGAAGTTGACTCTTCTTTTGTGCTTGGGGAAATGGAGAAAGAAATGCAAGAATAAAACTTGACTATGGCGATGTGCCGAAAGGTTTTACAACATTTCAAAACCCTAACAGTTTCCTATCTCTGATAAAATGAACACAGAATGCCACGGAACCTTCATTTTTGGAAGGAGAACAAGCAATTGAGGCCTATACGGGGACAAAATAGTCATTCAAATCCTTCTGTGGGAAGCACCAATTAAGGTTCTATAGAAAATAGGGAACCCAAATTTGGACAAGATGTTTCGAATCCTTACAAAACTATTTTTCCCTAACATCATAAGATGAAATCTAACATAAATTCAACGTGAAAATGAAAGAGTATCATAACATGGTTCATTTCCTGGGAGTCCAAGTTAGAGGAACATAAAAGCTAGTAACTGAGAATCAATTATCAAGACTGTATGCAAAAATAAAGAGACATAGAGCATTCAACATGTATGAAATAGAGAATAAAATGTAAAACAAAGGCCACATGTGCATAATCTAATAAAAAATTCCTTCTTCTATTGCTTGATCTTGTAGAATACAAAAATGTAGCTAAAGTCAAATAATAGATCCAAATAGCTTATTAAAAAATTTCTTATAGAGCAACCAGAGTTCTGTAAGAAATCTTCTACACCCTATTCAATTTATCTATCTATCTCTATCTACTACTGTTGCTACTATTTCCCCCCATTTCCTTTGAGAGGCTATTGGAAATTCCCTTTTATAAGATAAGGGAAGCATACAAGCACCAAGCACTCTCCGTCACCAAAGATAAATCCCTAACAAGTATCATCATAAGACAACCTCAAAATATGATAAAAAATCATATCCGATCATGACAACAAAAATTGAGTTGATTCAATAATGGCGATGGATGCAACAACTCAATGAACTGGATGCCATAAGAGCTTCGTGCAGATCTCCCAGTTAAAAGGAAGATATGAGGTTGTAAATGATTGATGAAATATGATTTGATCTACTATAGGTAGTAAGGGTGTTGTCAAAAGGAAGCTGACCCTTGAAGCTTTGAAGGAGCAACAATACTTTACCACTTGACAACGTTTGCGAAGATATTGTTCTGACAGTGAAGAAACCCTATAGAAAAAATATGGGTGACATGGAACGTGTTTAAAGGAGCAAGACAATTGAGAGGGGGGGTGAATCAATTGTCACCAAACTCAATCTCAAATCTCAAACAATTATTAACTTCAAATCCACTTAATTCTTTTATTAAGTATGAACATGAAATATAGATAACAAAAAGAAATATCAACACAAAAAACACCAAATTTACATGGAAAACCCAATAAGGGAAAAAAACCACGATGAGGATTAGCTCACAATATAAAGTAATTCCAAAACTGATTACAAAGAGGCTCACTGCCCAGAAAGGACTCACTGTCCAGATACAAGGCTCACTGCCTACATATAGGACTCACTATCCATAAGGAGGCTCACTTCCTACAGATACAAAAGATAATAGAAAAATCCACCACAACGGATTACACAAATTTGCAGCCTTGATCATAAGAATTGTAGACACTGTTAGCTCACTGCTTTCAAGAGTCTAACACATTAAAGTACTGCTGCCTCAATTCACTTTCACACACTTTGCTTCTTACACTTGTGGAAAATTTGATCTATTGATTCAAAACAACTCAAATTTTTATATATTTATACCATCTTCAACCTTAGAAACTTTCTCCAAGGTTGGCTATACACGCTTCAATTCACAAATTCAAATTAGATCAGCAACTCAACATTCCCGTGGTGGAAGAGAATGAGAGAAGACCAAACCAACACTTAACCAAGGCCCAAAACAACGTCTTGGATCAATCACACACTTCCTTAATTAACACTTATCTTTTGTATGAAGTGTAAACACCAAGTCGACCAAACCTAATGAAAACACAAATGAACTTTGAAGTACACACTTCCACAACAAGAAGATAACATGTAGATCACATAACATGCTTCACCATACATCTTAGATTCCTTCAGAATCATCCACAATAAATGCAACAACCTTCAACCACATAACACTCTCCATTAGTCCATCTAGACTACACAAACACACACAGGAACTCTGAAAGTCAACTTTTGGAGCACCAAACCATGAACACCTTTTTCAGAACAAAGATAACACCTTAACAAGCCTTCTACCAGATCCACAAGACTTGAAGCAAACCAACAGATGACTGTGGAGCAAAAACATTTCTCTCAGTCCATAGGCAAGCAACTCTGCCAAACTAGTTCACACACCAGTGAACACAACTTTCACTCTCCATCAAACCAGAAACTACAATCTAGGATATACCACCAATAGATGCCCATAAACAACACCTCAGATTCGCACAAGCATAGGATGAACACATAAATGCAGAGCACATTCTGAACACACACAACTCTGTCTTCACAATTTCTCTAACAACTCATCATATTAGCACACCTGTAACACCATAAAGATAGCTCCATGTACTCACAACATCTCATCAAAATCTCAACTATACATGCACAACCTTCAACAACCTGTACTGTGTTGACATAAATGACAACACAACCAAACTTACTCATACTTGCAACAATCTCCCCTTTGTCATTGATGGCAACACATGGTGTGAAAAACCATCAAAGACAACACTCTCCTTTATTTTCTAGATTAGACAACCTACACAACATTCCTGCACTCTCAATACTCTCTCTCACTTTTAGCTTCTTCTTTTTCTCTCCCCCTTTTACTACTTTTCACATGAATCTCTCTCCCCCTTTGACATTAATGGAAAGGACAATTTTTTTTGATCACTCCCCCTTAGGAGTGCACCCACACAACTCATACTACAACAACGAAACTTTTTACTCCCCCTGCAGAGTAGACCCATTCATCAATCCAGACAAATGAAGAATCTGTAGATCCATTGGGCTAATGCACCTTCATGTGCACCTAGTTCAGAGAAGGCCATGACCCTTAAATTCTCCTTGAAATACTCAAAAGTATCCTTTAGAAGAGCCTTAGTAAATATATCTGCAATTTGATCCTTTGTAGACACATGCTCCAACTTGACTTCATTTTCCAACACTTTCTCCCTCAAGAAATGATATATGATAGATATATGTTTTGTCCTTGAATGCATTACCGTATTCTTGGAAATGTTTATGGCACTTGTATTATCACAGAAGATAGGTATAGGCTCATCACATATCACTCCTATGTCCTTCAATGTTTGCTTCATCCACAAAACCTGTGTGTAGCAAGATGTTGCAACAATATATCCTGCCTCTGCAGTGGATAAAGAAACTGAATCTTGTTTCTTACTTAACCATGAAACCAATCTTCCTCCAAGAAAGAATGCACCACCACTTGTACTCTTCTGTTCATCCACACAACCAACCCAATTTGCATTAGTGTAAGCATTCAAGGTAAAATTAGTATCCTTAGGAAACCACAGGCCATAATTCAGAGTGCCTTTAAGATATCTAAATATCCTCTTCACAATTGTAACATGTGCTTCTTTAGGTTTTGCTTGAAATCTAGCAACCAAACATATTGCATGCATGATATCCAGTCTTGTAGTAGTAAGATACAACATTCCACCAATCATAGATCTATACATGCTCTGATCAACTTTAGCAGATTCATCATTTTTACTCAGCTTGCATCTAGTCACCATAGGGGTACTAACCAGTTTGGAGTCATCCATTCCAAACTTCTTCAACAACTCTTTAACATACTTAGATTATGAAATGAATATCCCCTTATTAGTTTGATTTAATTGAAGACCAAGAAAGAAATTCAACTCACCAATCATAGACATTTCAAATTCTTTTTGCATCTCCTCTGCAAATCTCTTACACATTCCTTCATTTCCTCCGAAAATGATATCATCAACATATACTACAACTATCAACATTCTATTTCCTTCAACTTTGAAATAAAGATTGTTGTCTGTGGAGCCCTTGCTGAACCTTTGTTGTGTCAAATATCTATCCAACCTTGCATACCATGATCTGGGAGCCTATTTAAGTCCATACAATGCCTTTTTCAACTCATAGACCATATCCAGTTTATCTAATAACTGAAATCCTTTTGGTTGTTCCATGTACACCTCTATCTATTCATTCTCTACAACATATCCTCGTGCCAACATCTGACACACCATATATCTAGGGGGGTTTGGATAATTTTCTGTTAATGCTCCCCCTAAGACCATGCTAGGTCTAATTCCCAGAGGAGTTGTATGCACCAGACGAGGGCATAGATATATCTGTCATCTCTGGCTCTTCTTTCTTCTTTCATATCTTGTTCATTTCTTGCTTAACCTCATTCTTGTCAATTTTCTTCTTTGATTCATTTTTCTTTATAACCAGAGCAGACTGCTTTCCCTTTTTTCCTCTGCAAACTCTTGAAATGTGTCCTGGTTTGTTGCAGTTGTAGCAGACAACATTTTTCTGATTAGTTTCACCTCCATTACCCCTTGATCTGCAATGATTTTCTTTGTGTCCAAACTTATTACATGTAAAGAAATAGACAACAAAGGATTGATTCATTATACATCCATTAAACCTATTCATCATCACCCAACTAATCATCCTCACCTAAGATCTACATTCTATAGCTCTATGTCCAAGTTTCTTTCATGCAAAACATTGTTTGAAGAAAGAACCAGAAAACTGATTCATCCTACTCCTACACTCTGTTGCCTTGTGACCAAACTTATTACATGAAAATTAAACACCATTAAAGGATGGATACCTTTGAGCATTTGGCTATCTAACATGCGGTCTTCTAGCAAAGTTTCTTGGATTTCTTTTCTACTTCCCTTTATCTTGAGTCTTTTGATTGTCCACTGGATTTTGCACAATCTTAGAACATTCACCTGCCTCATTTCCCAAACCACCTTTGTCTTTAAAAGGTCTTTTCCCTACAATAAACTCATCAAGCTTGGTGGAGCTTGTCTTGAAATTATCTTCACAGAGTTTTTCTTTCTCTAGATCTGCTTTCAAATTCACCACATCTTTTTCAAGTCTTGTGCACTCATTAGACTTTCTTTGCACCATTTTATTCAGACATTCTTCAATTCTTTTCTTTTCCTCCACTTGCACCTTCAATTTGGTAATCTCTTCATTTGTTTGTTTCAATTGCTCACTCACTTCTCTATTTCTTTCTTTGAACTTCTTTAATTGCTCTTTCAATTTCCAAACACATTCATTTTCCTCATCAAGATTTTATTTCAAATATTTGTTTTCACTCTCAACCTTGTCAAGATCTTGAAGAGCGGCTTGGAGTTCTTCTTTATCATCCATTTGTTCAAACTTCAAGATCTTCCTCAAGTTGTTAGGCTTCTTTGAAGGAACCAAGCTCTGATACCAATTGTTGAAAGGCGCAAGATAATTGAGAGGGGGGGTGAATTAGTTGTCACCAAACTCAATCTCAAATCTCAAACAATTATCAACTTCAAATCTACTCAATTATGTTATTAAGTATGAACATGAAACGCGGATTAAAAAAAGAAATATCAACACAAAAAACACCAAATTTACGTGGAAAACCCAATAAGGGAAAAAAACAACAGTGAGGATTAGCTCACAATATAAAGTAATTGCAAAACCGATTACAAAGAGGCTCACTACAATAGGGCTCACAGCCCAGAAAGGACTCACTGTCCGGATACAAGGCTCACTACCTACAAATAGGACTCACTATCTAGAAGGAGGCCCACTGCCTATAGATATAAAAGATAATAGAAAAATCCACCACAACAGATTCCACACATCCACAACCTTGATCAAAAGAATTGCAAACACCATCAACTCATTGCTTTCAAGAGTCTAACACATTAAAGTACTATTGCCTCAATTCACTTTCTCACACTCTGCTTCTTACACTTGTGGCATACTTGATCGATTGATTCAAAACAACTCAACTTGTCATATATTTATACCATCTTCAACCTTAGAAACTTTCTCCAAGGTCAGCTATACACGCTTCAATTCACAAATTTAAATTAGGTCGACAACTCAACATTCCCGTGGTGGAAGAGAATGAGAGAAGATCAAACCAACACTTAACTAAGGCCCAAAACAACATCTTGGATCAATCACACACTTCCTTAATTAACACTTATCCTTCGTATGAAGTGTAAACACCAGGTCGACCAAACCTAATGAAAACACAAATGAACTTTGAAGTACACACTTCCACAACAAGAAGGTAACATGCAGATCACATAACACACTTCACCATATACTGGAACACATCTCAGATGCCTTCAAACTCATCTGCAACAAATGCAACAACCTTCAACCACAAAAAACTCTCCATCAGTCCATCTGGACTGCACAGACACACACAGGAACTATGAAACTCAACTTCCGAAGCACCACACTAGAAACACCTTTGTTAGAACAAAGATAACGCCTTAACAAGCTTTCTACCAGATCCGCAAGACTTGAAGCAAACCAGTGGAGGACTGCGAAGCAGAAACATTTCTCCCAGTCCACAGGAAAGCAACTCTGCCAAACCAGTTCGAACACCAATGAACACAACTTTCACTCTTCATAAAACTAGAAACCACAATCCAGGATATACCACCAATAGATTCCCATAAACAACACCTTAGATCTGCACAAGCATAGGATCAACATAGAAGAAATGTGGAGCACATTCTGAACACACACAACTCTGTCTTCACAATTTCTCTGACAACTCATCATATTAGCACACCTGCAATACCATAAAGATAGCTCCATGTACTCACAACATCTCATCAATATCTCAACTATACATGCACAACCTGCAACAACCTGTATTGTGTTGGCATCAATGACAACATTAATGACAATACAACCAAACTTACTCATACTTGCAACAACATGCTAGCGAGCATCCTTCAAAACTTGTGAGAGTGGCCTAAGAAAAATCCCAATAGGGTGGCCACGTGTCCTACTTCAAGCCTGAAAGGAAGGTAACATTCAAAAAGGTTGTGCAACCACTATGTGGAACCATTACACACCTTTTAGCCAAAATTAACCCATGACCTCCAAAAGGATGGGACAATGTGACACGTGGCGATGCAAATACAAAAGCTGAAAAGGTAAGAATTATCGGGGCTAAAAGAATAAAGAGAATATAAATAATCATACTTAAGAGAAAAAATTTCTCAATAATCCTCATTTGCAGACTTTGCTTTATTAATTTTTAGAGCTTCGATCACTTAGTTGTATAGCAACCTTTTTGAGATGGCCCTCATTCCTCATGTCGCACACTACACAGACAGAGTGAAACAGTTTTAGAGACCAACGAGAGCACCCCCAGGTACATACTAAGTTGTTTCACTTTTACATATAGTTTTAAGCTTTCAAATTCATAGCTAAAGGTAGGAAAACAAATGTGTCGATCCATGGATCAATACCTTTGTAAGCCAACATGCCACATTTGTAATCGCGAAATACTACCTTTGTCATAATGTATCGCGTTTGGGTTATTGTATCACCTTTCTACTACCTTATTGCTTATGTTTGGCAATAATGTGATACATTTATAAAATGAACCGCATTTATTTTTAGGAGTTCCACGTGTTTGAAATTTGGATCACGTTTAACTAGCATGGATTATCGTGTATGCATAAAGTGACACGTTTGTTTTTTGGTTAACAGAATTAAGTTTTTATCAAAAAATTGATAAATTGACATTGTGGGCGCTATTCTTGCAGGCGATACTATGTCTTATCTACTCCTAGGAGCAAAGACCTAGGATATTGGATCAAATGGCCCTCTTGGGAAAGATCGAGATTTAGTTCTTAACATCGATTGAACTTTACTATGTCGCATAGATGCTTGAGATTCAATCACATAGAGCTATGATGACTGTGTTCATTAAGCGATGGTGATTGGAGACTACTACATTCCACCTTCCCACTAGAGAGGTTGCTATCACTTCAGAGGATGTTTGATGCATCCTTAGAGTACCCATTGAGGGTATCCAAGTTGTCTATGACATGGATCGAGGCACAACATCCCTCGAGAGACTTCTTGGAGACACCGACCTTGAGATTATAGATTGACAGATAGACTTGAGGCCCTACTATGAAGGGGTCGATGGTATTCTTCTAATTCTAGCAAGATCAATTATGGGATTGATTATGCTTGACAGATGATCATGAGGATTTTCCATTGGATGGGGATATGTGATCGAGGGCATGGTCATGGAGGGAATCACATATGTGTGTGAACCTTACATCCTCATGCGTCTATATCATGACATGCACCAATTTTCTTATAGGGATGCCTCCAGTCTATCAACGGGTGTCACATTGCTCCACATTTGGGTGTGGAGTGCATAGCGGTGACTAGACCTATTGGTGAGTCTGAGAGAGAGGCTAGAGAACCTTTTATCTACAAATATGCCTCATAATTGACACATAGACACATGGGGGAGATGCACTTCTTGAGAGGCATATTTGATGATATGGTTGAGTTTGTATGGAGACCGTGGATACATTGTGAGGTTTGGATCGATGACCACCTACATCTAGCAAACTGTTGCTAGACATGTTGGCTTATTAGGCACACTCCCCACATTCTAGAGAGATATTTATTGGATAGGGTCCAAAGAAAGTTCGGTGAGAGACAAGGAGTAAAAAAAAATGATTACCTTACCATACAATTTATGCTTGCACAGTTAGAGAGATCCCAAAGTGGTGTCCTATAGTAGTACCACAGGTTTCCTTGACTAAGTTTGCATAGTTGGCTTCCCTAGCATGGGGATGGATAGGAGGATTTTAGGATCTTGGGATGACACAAGATTATAATTCCTAGTGGGTATAGAGTAGACCTCTTAGATTCACACATCTCGACAGTGTAGTTGGAGCCATAGGTGCACATAGGAGGAGGGAGGCAGAGCTTGGACAGGCACATCAAATGAGACAAAGAGTAGAGGTTGAGGCCTAGAGATATGATGGTCAACAATAACAAGTGGCACAACATTATACCCCACATCAAGATCCTCCATAGGTAGCCTTACAGTAATAAGAGGTGAGGGGTGATAGTGATCAAGACTAGGACTTTTGATTATCACTTGCTTTATTTGAGAGGGATCATTCCCGTAGAGAGCGAGATAGCTACAAGATTGAGTAGGATGGCTTAACTACTCAGTTGATTCAAAGGATGATAGAGAGGGATTGTGCCCTCATAGATAGAGATCAGTGTGCCATAGAGAGGGATAAGGCCCTTGCAGAGAGATACCAACAAGCAGCTGAGAGGGATTTAAAGATCACCTGCTGTCAATAGGTGGAGGCACAAGCTACTTAGCTTATAACTAAGAGATGTAAAGCGGGCCTGTAGGTCCCAACTAGAGATCAAGTAGGGATCCATGATTACCACAGGATAGTACCTTCAGGATACTAGATCTCTTATTCAAGAGACTACCTATTATCAGATTTTATATCAGGCGACTGCACCGAGAGAGCCCAGATAGTCTAGATTTTCAAAGAGGAGTAGTATAGTAGTAGGATCAGGACAATCTAATGGTGGATTAATAGGGTGACCTTCATACTTGCATGCCTTCTTCATCTCTCCCACTCCTTTTCTTTCTAATTTCTGCTAAGTGTTTCGAGTTTCGGCCTTCGGCCTTACCCTTTGACCCTTATTGCTTGCCTTTGGTAAGCCTTGAGCCTTACCCCCAAAAATTGAAGTCCCAAGGATGATTTTTAAGATTTTTCCAAGTCTTGACTTGTTAGAATTTAGGGATCGAGCTTCCATCTTATCACTTTCCACCTTTTAGTTATGGTAAACTATTAGCTTACCATTCAACCTCCAAAGCCCAATCAAAGGCATTTCAAGATTTGTCCAAATCTTGGTCTTTCAGACTTCGAGGTTTGGTCTTCCCTGTTACCTCTTTCCATCTTTTCATCGTAGGAAGTAAGCCTTCCTTCTGATCCCTAATCCCTAAAATTCCCTTTTACCTTAGCTTTT
Source organism: Sequoia sempervirens (assembly GCA_007258455.2). Taxonomy (NCBI): domain Eukaryota; kingdom Viridiplantae; phylum Streptophyta; class Pinopsida; order Cupressales; family Cupressaceae; genus Sequoia; species Sequoia sempervirens. The sequence goes on from VDFB02058242.1 coordinate 70,345,215, forward strand.
TCTTATGTTCAACTGCTGACCTGCTACTGTATATTTTCAAACCCTTAAGTAGCAACTTATATCATTAACACCGCGTGTCGACTGACCCCAACATCCTAGTCTTACTGGTCATATCCTGTTTGAAATATTTGATTAAATCTTAAGCTATGTGGGTTATGAGATATAAATGCATTATGTCCAATACTTTAAACCCTAGGTCTAAAAGTCCTAAATTTGGCTAAGTCTTGAAGTCGTCGGTCTTTTGGGCAGTACTCAAAACTTTGTTGGTCACCACTTAGGTTTTCATAACCTTTTCTACTCTCGACAAATCACGTAGAGTTCATCTTCGCGAAGTTCTAAAGTTTGTCAGCGTCTATAAATGTTGTATTAACCTTGAAAAGCCCTGTCTAAGTAAAGTTGAGTCATTTCAAAGTTTTGCTCAAGTTTGGAAACTTAAGTCGGTCTTTGACAAACTTGTCTAAAATTTTCATTTCTTCGCTTGATGATGATAAAAGTGATAAAGATAAAGGGTTTTCAGTGTTTCATATTGGTTTCAAAACCCTTGTTGGTCGTTGTCAAGGTTATTAAAACTTTTCTTTTGTCGATCATCCCGCTCATTACCTAGGAGAAGGCCCCGACTTAAGTGAACTTGGAGCATGTGCTTAAAATTTCTTTAAGAGAAGCTCGGCTTGGTCCCACTCAACAGGTGCTCATTTTTCATTGGTCCTCGCCATCCCGCATAGAATAAAATATTCATAGAAATAAAAGTGCGAGATAGCAGGAAGGTACCATGTGTCCAGCTTTCAAAGTGGAGCCTACAAGATTTCAAGCAATGATGGTGGCAGGCCCAAGATTTGAGGTTCCTTATTGATCTACGTGGAGTAATCATGATCATTCCCCACCATCCTGTAGGCCATATCTTTGAAGAACTTGGTTGATCGCAGGAGTGCGGGAGGATGACACGTGTTTGTGAAAGCAATATGTGATGTGAGGGGAGCTCGTGATGGTCGTTGATCATATATCTTATGATGATCAAATGGCTATGTTTTAAACTTCTATTAGGGTTGTGATCTCAGGCATCCATCCATGATCGAACGACCTAAATTCAAACTCCAACGACTAAGCATGTTGTGTTCATGGGAGAACCTGGACTAATGGCACAACAACATTTTTAACAACCAGATCAAATCCAATCAGCTTCGGGTTGATTTTTTGTGCTTCTCCCATACTACATTGACGACTAGCGTGGTACAAATATTATGTTTTGTGTTGTAGGTGGAATTCTCCTCTCAGGACATGATTTAGCTATAGATTTCATGAGAGTCCCAAGCTTGCATTCATAGAATTATGATGGAATGTTTTCTTGTGTCAATAGAGCATTTATGGAAAGGATATGGCGTGCAGGTGTTGTTTTCTCCAGGATCTCTTTTTGGCATGATTTTCATGAGTAGATCTTTCCTTGATCAGATCTCTTTGATTGCTAACCCTAGCTGGGTTAGGGTTTGAGTTGCATTCATCCAAGCTATGCTGATCTATAAATACAACACTTGTATTCTTTTTATGGGTTATTATTTTGGGATCGTCTCACAATTTTCTTTTGTAGACACTATAGCTATACATTTTTCCATTGTAAAGTCTGGCTTTATGCCTTATATTAATAAACTTTAGCTATTGTCACAGTTGTTTCTTGCATGTTTGAGTAAAACTTCTTACCTTCATGTTTGATTGTGTGTGTTAGTTGATTTGTTAATTTATTGAACAATTTGAAGCAAAGAAGAAACAAATTCTATCTTGGTGTATCACCTTCCTTTCATTTCATGTTCTCTTTCTATCCCTTTTCCTTGTGAGCTGTTGGAGTAGAGTAGTGATAGGGTTTTTATGTGTTGGGTTAGACCAACACATTTGCACTTAGATTAGAAGAGGAAGACAACCTTCTCTAGAGATTCAACCTCATTCATGCAAGGTCCCACCTTGAGGTTGTTTCCATTATGTCATTAGAACACTGAACTCTTGTTCAGTAGGGTGCAGTTTTATTTGACAATAGATGTGATCAATGGAAAATGACCATGTCAATATTTTTTCCAAAAGCAAGTTTGAAGTATATACCCCTAGTCTTTGTCAAGATCAAGATGGATGCAGAAGATGGATGAAAATAGATGGGATGGACATTGAATTTATTATGATGGAGGAGATGCTAGATTTATTATGAATTAGATAAGATGCTTCTACCTGAAATAACACACGTAGATGTTTGACTCTGATGGAGCCCCTAAATTTTATTCTGGTTCAATTTATCATCCTGCAAAATTTTGCTAAGTTCTATCCTAGGGGTTTGGGGGTTTGTGTTACTTGAGACACTTCCTTAATAACCATCAAACTCACATTTTTTCCAAGGTTCTAATTCATCGTTGACCTTCTGCTACCCATTTTCGGTCATGTTAAAACATCTGGTGTCATTAGAACTCATGGAGTAATCAATCCCTCATGCCTAGGTCTGATGTTCTTATATTTTATAAGGTTGATTGATTGAGCTTATTTGGCCTTTACATCCTTTGAAATAATATGTTCTAAATCCTTTGAGGACTTTTTATATGGTATCTTAGGCAGTCCTCTTCTTAAAACAACTTGCGGGCACATGCTAAATTGTCTTCACTAAAGTCCCGTCCACCAATTCCCTTTATTGCTCATCATAGGTAGCTTTTGAAATGTAAATTTAAATTGGTGATGAGCGGTATTCTCTTTGGTTTCACATATTATAGATGGGTTTTGAATGTTGGGTTTTGTATTAACGATATGTGATGCAAGTGTTCTGTGTTATTTTTGGCTTCCTTCTCATCGCTAATTGCTTGAAAGTTTTAGGATGGGAATTAGCAATGTGTGATGACCCTTGGTTCTTTTTATATTTTCTCCTATTTCTCACCACAGATTCATTCCAAGATTTGAGTTCCAAAATAGTGATGAGCGATGGAGTCATTTGTTCAAACTTTCTTTCGCTGATTTAAATTGCTCTTGTGAGTGATGTCTTTTGTACCTTTGATTTTCATGCAGGTGCACGTGTCTTAATCTTGTTGTCACCTTATTCTCCTATTGCTAATGTGATTTGGAGTTTGAAGCATGGATTAGCGATACGCAATGGGTGATGAACGTGATCAAGGGTGGGCTATAAATTCAAAGGTTGAGATCTCATCGCTCAGATGCCAGCGTCACTGATAGGACTTGTGAAAGGTGAAATGTATCAGCAATTAGCGATAGCTACATAATAAAGGACAATGTGGTAGCATATTGAGGACATTGTTTAAAGCAAGAAAGAAAGTAGTGAGCTGAAAGGGGAAACATTGATGCAATTTTAAAATGAAATAATCAACGGCTAGGGTTTGAATATGAACGACTAAATGTCAGTTCACTTGCGTGAGCTTTCTATCAAACATTAATAGTGATACATTCCATTTTCCGACCATAAAGAAGGTAGCTATCTTGTTTTTCACACATTTGGAACTGCTTAGGAGTAGAAAAGAAAGCTAAAAGTTGAGGAAGCAGTGTGGAAAGCTCCAACAGGCAATTATAACAACAATTATATCAGTTGTTCACCTGGGTAAGCAAATTGTTGTACCTCTTCCTATCCAAAATACTAATTTATGGTATTCTAAAAGGGTAGTAGGGAATTTGGGAGGAAAATTGCTTATGATTTATTCATTTGAGTATGTTCAATTGGGGTGATGAATATTGTGTAAAGTCTAGGAGTACTTTGTTTTGTAAGTTGTGTCTTGGGTTTTTATACTTGGGTAGGTCTTTTCGATTGAGACAACTCTAAAACCTTGTCCTACCACTTTGTAAATATGAGTGAGCTAGAACTCAGTGAATCTTGCATTAGACCTGAGAGGAAACCAAAGTAAAAAAGGGTTAAAAGGCTTAAAACCCAAGATGTTTCATCCACGGTTAAGCTGGAACCACCTGTAACATCTAACCCTACACCAAATACCCCTGCGGCGTCTACTAGGTCTAGAAGTGCAAAGAAAGAGCAAGAGAGGTTCATGGAGGGGGCCTCTAGAGAAGTAAAGGAGGGAGGGTGACAAATTGGAAAGATACCTACAGGTTAGGTTGCCATGATTACCATACTAATTGACAATGTTGGTGAAATTGGAGAATTGGCCCAACCTTAAAGTGGATGGAAATTATTCTTGTATGCTTTTAACAGACAAAATTATAAGAAGCTGGCATGTTACTTATGGGGGCTCAACCTTGGGAAGCTAGTGGTACCCAATGTGTTTGTGGAAGTGGATGTGATGATGGAGTTGGCCAGGCACTATGATCCCACTGACAGAACAATCAAGAGTGAAAATGGAGATGTAATCCTTGAGGTGACAAGGGATTGGGTTGTGGAGATATTTGGGTTGAATCCTAATTATACTATAAAAATTAAGCACATAGGTCTATATGGTGAATATGAATATAAAAAATTTACATACAGGAATAGACTACTTGTTTGGCATAGAAAGAGCAAGGAAAGGTTTCTCCCTAAAGATACCAAGCCCTTTGAATGTGAAGAATTTTTGGATTACTTCAAGAACACCTATTATTGCCTGAATCAAGTTTTGGATCAAAATTTTGAGGCGAGGATAGCTCCTGACTTGTTGGTGATGACAACAGATATACAGGCTCATAATCAGAACATTAGTTTTGATTATGCTGTCTATGTTGTTGAACAAATGCATCAGAATTTCATTAATCTGAAGAAAGAGGTTCTCCCTCTGCATTTCCCACATTATTCTCTGTTAATGCATATGCTTATATATGAGGGTAATTATAGCTCAAAAAGAAAGCTGAAATTGAGATTTAGGGACAATGAGAACAATGTTTTGCTAGTCCAAATGTGGACACATATTTGGGATCAAGATTTGTCCCAATTCCAACTATTTCATGTTTTCTAATGTCATAAGATTTGGTATACTGGAAAGTTTGCGTGTAGCACATATTCACAGGTTGTCTCCAACAATTAGAAATATCATGCACCCAAAGGATATAGTGTGATCAACGACAAAGCATAATTGGGAAGATTGGTTTTTGCACTCAGACTATACTTTGATCAAGGCTTATGGATCTAAGGTAGCACCACACTGTTTTCCCTTGTATGTATCTGATAGATTGGCATTCATGGAGTTAATGTGGCAGGTTGATTTTATGGATTATGAAATGTTTAGAAAGCCCAAGAAAGGTACTGTGGTGAGTCCCCAATGTTCTTTTGCTTACTTTAAGGTTACTGCCCCTGAAGGGTATGAGAAATTTGGAATCATGGTGAATAACCTCAGGTTACCTTTTAATGAGGTTAGGAGTTTTGACCTTGAAAGATTTGTGCGTGCAAAGAGAAGGGAGAAAAACTTATCAAGAATATATCACCAGTTTTTGTACATAGATGATATATTGAGAAACTTGACAAGTGATGAGGTTGTTAGATCTAGAAAGAAGAATGGAAATCCATAATGGACATTGAAGAGTGCATCATAAGGAGGAATGATTTCTATGAGATCCCCTATGATGTAATTGAAGATCCTTTTGAAAGGGCTTTTAGAAAGCTAAGGGATTATCAAAATGGTGATTTCAAGGTAAAGGTGAAAGAGGCTGTTGAGAGAGCACACACTCTCTTAGAACAACAACCTCAGGATATGGATGTTCTAGAGTAGCCTGTAGATTTCCAAGAAGTTAGGGAGGAACAAATGGCAGAACATGTGCTTGATGATGAGGAGGTGGAGAAGAAATTCCCCCCCCCTAATATTGAAGAAAATCTTGATACAGAGGTTCCCTCAGATAGAATTTTTCAATGGCAATATGATGAAATGAATGATGATGATCCCAAGGTTAAGGATTGTGATGATTTCCTTGCAGATGATAAGTTTGTAAAGTCTAAGGAATTCAAGGAATTTATGGTTCAACAGAGGAGCAAAGAGATAAAAGAAAGGCTTGAGCAAGCAAGGGCTAGTGTTGAACCTTCTCAATAGGAAGAGATAGAGAAGGTAGAGGAAGAAAAGATCATGGATGAGATTGCACCTATTACTCACGTTGAAGCTAGGAAGATTGTCAAAGATAATGGAATCATGTTGTTACTAGGATGCACTATCACCTTAGCTATTGCATATGATGCAGTAAGAAGAGATCCTCAGGCTTCAATAACTAATGAGCAGTTTGAAGATAAGGTGTTTGGATTTGGGTATAGTTCGAAGTTGCATACTCTTGCAATCTGGTCTATGGCACCTAATACTAGAAAGCATGAGGTCGCTAGGCCTATTGAAGAGGTTATGGGTGTAGACACCTAAAAATGACCTAGGCCTGCAAGTTTCATTTTTACCACTTTCGTCCTAGCATAATTATGACATTTAATTATGTCCTTGGTCCACATTCGACTATTGATTAAATAACTCATGTCCTTTTATTCTTCAGGATTATTAAATAAATAAATTCTATTTATTTATTAAATACGTCATTAATTGTCTAAGTCTTCCCTTAATTAAATAAATTTCTTAATTTATTTAATTCCCCTCAATCATATGTTTCTTCCTCGATTATTAAATAAATAAGTTTCATTTATTTATTTAATATGTCACTAATTGTCTTAATTAAATGAATTGATTAATTTATTTAATTAATTAATCTTATCTTCTAAATTAAATAATTAAATTTAATTATTTAATTGCCAATTTAATATTCCTCTCATTTTAAAATAAATCAATTATTTAAAATGTCATCACAATCTTAACTGTCAGTCCATTTTGGTAAATAATCTGAAAAAGATTATTTATTGTCTCATAAAGTCCATAATTTGAATTAATTTAATTCAAATTGGTAACTAATCTTTCAAAAATCAAGTAATCGGGCAGATTCTTGATTTTCCAAATCTAATCTTCAGTCCAACTCTTATCTTCTTGATTTTTCGAATCTCACAAATCAGGCAATCTTTATCTTCTTGATTTTCAAAAATCTTTATTTTCTAATTAATTTGTCTCATTTATTCTCCATCGTCGATCCGATTATATGAGGTTTTATCTTGACCGTTTGATTATTGAATTTACCCTAACCCTAATTAGGGATTCTCAGGTTTAATCTGGACCTCTCATTCTAGGTATTTCTTAGAATTTAATCTCATCCGTCCACTCAAAATTGTGTTTTCTATAAAAGACAATTTTGCTCATAATTTCGGGATGGGACAACTTCATTTTCAAATTTAGGTATTATAGTCATTTTGGCATTGGTAATTATTATTTCATTTAGCATATTGTCATAGACATAGGCATTATTCTATCAAATCCTTCAACATTTGCATAGGGCTTAGACATTACTTTAGGTTGCTCATTTGAAATCTGAGGGCCTCATCCGATTTGTTGCAAACTAGAAGGTGTAACAAAGGTGAACCATGGAAGATGAAGATTTCTGGTAACATTGTTCCTTTTATTTTCATGTTTATTTCCTTTGTGCTTTGTTACTTCATTGGATTTTGATGTTTATTATCTAATAAGCTAACAATCCAATTTTCCATAGATACATTTGGTGAACCTGACGTGAACACGACTCTGTTATTTGCTTTTATTTCTATACAGTTTTGTGTTTTCTGCTATTTTTGAAGGTACAGGTACGGAGCGACTCAACCATTTTTTAAAAATCGTGACGCATTTGATGCGTTGCGACACATTCGCCAACACAAAAGCCGCAATCGCTCTGATAAGCCGCAATCGATATCTTAAACGACGCATCTGCTTTGTCGTGCCGCATTTGACTGGTAAAGATTTTCTTTCATTTTTGGCATTCTGATTTTTGGATTTTAGGGTTTTCTGGTTGCTGGTTTCTTTCTGGTTTTTCTGGTCCTCTGATTTCCTGGTTTTTCATTTCTGCATGTTAGCTAGCTTAGGGTTTTGTGTTACTAATCTCCGTTTGCAGCGTGTGGCAGTTACTATTCGTGTGTCGAAGATCATTTAATAAAGAAACTACTAATCTTTTGTCTGTAGATTCGAATGTCGAAGATGGAATAAAGCAAACATTGTCCTTGTTTTTCATAGATTAGCAAACATTTAACTTTGGTGCACATAAAAAGAACATTCATGTCTTCTTTGCTTGATTGTGTTTGCAAGATGGTAGGTGAGTATGCTCTCACTTGGTGAAAACCTCGTGATCAGAAAACCAGACCCATTTTTATTTGTTATTACCCTGACTTGGTATATCGGAGTATCCTCTCCCCTCACACTTTCGGGCGATCTTGGGTGTAAGAGAAACGGTTACCAACTCTAGAAATTGGGCCTACCTGGGGATTTCATCACCCCAACGTGACTCAAACTGGCAACGGAGCTAAAGCCAAGCTACCTCCGACCGGTATATAAATGTAAACCTTAAGGGAAAACCTAAGGTTGCTTGTGCGGATGTGTCATATGGACGGAGTTGTACTCCCTTAAACCCTGTTGAGCTTAACCTCTTCAGGCTGGAGTGCCACCTTAATGGTGATTAATCTCTTGCCCCATGTATGGCCACTTGAATGGGGGTCCCTAACTAAAAACTCTTGTATAGAAAGCCAAAATCCTTCTATTTGTTAGCGCAACATCGGTCGGTGTGAAGGCATCCACACTTTCGCAGTTTGTAGTAGATGTGATTAGCTCGCCATGGGAGTTTCATGGGGGTTGGAAGCTTGGTTGGCCTGAGAAGAGAGTGCACTATAAGGGGGAGCCTGTGCAGCCAAGCTTCTGAATTCACACGCTACAGATATGCGGTTGGGGAAACTCGCGTGGAATCTAGTGACGACTGTCATGGCCTAACCTAGGATTGTGCTTATCTGATGTGTGTTTGGTTACTTTTCAAAACATTGTGTTTGTCAAGTGATTTTTGGTTTCATCACAGCTCCAAACAAAATATTCAACACCAAACATATCAAACTTGCAATCAAAACGGCAAGAAAATCAATTTGAAACAAAACTGTGTCGCATCTGTCAAACCACAATGGATTTTATGAACCACAATTGCTCTGTTAAACCATAGTTGATACTCAAAACACCGCATCTGTATGCGTCACGATGCATCTGAACACTTCAGAGCCACATGTGCAAAACTGAGATGCAACTGACTGTCATCGAGTCACATCTGATAAACCGAGTCGCACTTGTCTATTTCCGAGTCGCATCTACTAAACTTGAGCCGCATTTGCAAAACCACGACGCAACTGACATCTCAAACAACGCATTTTCCTGTCACTGTTTAAAACTTCATCCAAAGTCAAATCTGAAGTCTTTGTCTTGTCAATAATTTGTCAAACACTGTTTCCTAGAAGATTCTGTCAGAAACCAAACTTGAAATTGCTCAAAGTCTTGACCACTAGTTTACATTCATTGCCATAGGTTGCATCCTTCATTATTTTAGTTGCATACATTTGACATTAGGTTGTCCCTAGGTTCACATTTTTTTTTGCATCTTTAGGATTAGGTAAACCTCAGCACAACTTGCAACATCATTGTTTTCGAAACTAGGCTCTTTTGGACTAAGTTATCAAACCCCTTTTCAGTCATTATCCTCTTTTGTGGATTTTCTAACTCAAAAGTCTAGTTAGGAAAATTCACTAGTCATTTTGACCTTGTCACCTTGTCATTTTCAACAAATTCCTCTAGTAACCAAAATAAAAAAAAAAGTTTGAGCTTAGAAGTACTTAGATACCCTTGTCTTACATTACATTTTAAGTCTTCACATTGCATATCCTATTCACAAAAATCCAAAACATTAGTCATCCTAGTCATCATTTTGAACTTAGATCTTGCATAATATCATCATTATTAGTTGTCATTCCCATTTGAGCAATCTCATTTATGGTGGAAACCAGACTTCAAAAACAATAATGACAAATGGCAAACTCTCGGCAAGACCCCATGTCTACTGTTGATAATCCAAACTGGACCTTTTACGATCCATTTTCCAATTCAAATGATCCACCTCCAGTGACAACACAATCCTCATCAAACGGTACATTTGAACTTTTCTTGCAAAGAGATAAATATGGTCAAATACTTGAGGAAAACATAGAGGCAATAGAACAAAACCCAGAGGCCTCTCACTTCGTTGAAACAATGGTCCGTCACGACAAAGACAGATTCTTGGCTATACTCTTGAGTGAAGGAGCCAAATTACCTCAAGGATTTGACATTAACATGATAAATCAGACACTTCCTGATCCTAATAACACCAACACACATAACATGTTACACAGTGGTCAACCTTCAAACACTACGAGCAATACTCCTATTGACACCACAATGACAGTGCATGCTACCTCCAACATCCCAAACACCTCCAACACCATAAATACCATGACAGCAAATGCCATGGGGGCATCATCAAGTCATAACAATCCCCCCTTGATAGCCCCATCTACTACCATGAGTACACCTTTGACATATCCACTTAGTGGTATTTCACAAAATCCTTTGGGAGGGGGCAAGGGACTCATTTTTATCCAAGGACAACAACCAAACGTTACCACGACAACACAGTCACATGTCATTTCCTCCCAAGGTACAAATACAAACATTCCCCTTGTGCAAAACCAACAATTCGCACAAGGTGGCCAAGTAACACAACCGATGGCACCATTAACGCATCATAACATCCATGGTCATCACATTCCCCAAATAACAACACACATGGCTGGGGACACATCCCAACCTACTCATCTAATGTTCATACTCACCAACACGCACCCAATCATAACTTTCAATATCAACAACACGTCAATCCGCACACGTCATACATATCACAACAATCCACATTGCCACAATACACCAATATTCACGCACAACAAATAGGGACCTATGGTGTACCAGGCAATCCAACGTACGGAAACATAAATGACCCTGTTGTGGATGCCCTCCAAACAAGAATGATGGGTTTAGAAAAAAACTATTCAAAACCTCTACATTTCAGGCCAGAAATCGGAAATATCATATGACCTAAATGTATACCCATTCGACATGAGCATATACATGCCTCCATTTCCTCCGGTATATGTGTCACCAAATTTCACAAAATACAGAGGCAAGACAAACCTCATTGAACATGTTCGCGAATTTGCAACCAATTGTATGGACATCGCCTATGAACAAACATACTTGATGAGACTTTTTTCTAAAAGTCTGGCAGGTCAAGCTCTTGAATGGTTTTCCACACAAAAGGATATCTAGACATGGGGCGAGCTTAAACGAAAATTCATCAAGAACTACGCATACAACATCGACATGGACACCTCCATCACTAGCTTGTGCAATCTCACGCAAGAGGATGCTGGAGAGACATTTATCCCATTTTTTCAAAAATGGAGAAGCCTTGCTAATCGATGTCACATTGACATCCCTGAAAGGGAGAAAGTTGACATGTTTGTCCAAACACTTCTGGGGCCTTTAAAATATGCATTGCAAATACATTGTTGCACAAACTTCACATATTTAGTCGAAAAAGGGGTCCAGATTGAGAAAGCCCTTATTGCAAAGGGAGAATTATGATATGGTTCCAAAAACACAAATGTCAATCCAACCACCGACAAAAATAAATACTAGGTAAAAAATAAACATGTTACAAATGACGGTGTGGTTGACACCAAGACTGCAAACATTGTGGGCCCTGCATTGGCACTGAAAGGGGTTCAACAACAAAACAAACCAACAACGACATCGACACCCCCTCCTAATGTCCCTTTCAACAATCAGAACAGTCAAAACAATCAAGGACAATACCGTCAAATGAGACAATTTCCTAAAGGTCGCACATACACTTCTTTGGGGGAACCCATTGAGGAAGTCCTCAAGAAATGCATCCAGAATGGGGTCATCATACTTCAAGAACCAAAACCATATGACCCAGGACAATTCAAACTAGCATGGTGGAATGATAATGCATTTTGTGACTACCATCGAGGAAAAGGACATACAACTTCTAACTATCGACAATTGAAAAACCTAATACAAGATCTTATCGAAAGTCGCGTCATTGAAGTAGGTGGATCTCAATTTTCCTCCAATTCAGATCATACTATCCATAAGAATCCATTGCAGGACCATGGTTCTCATAATGCTTCCACGTCAGGTCCACAGATGCACAATAATCAAGCTAACTTCGCCCGAGTCAAATACAACTATTCTAGTGGACCTATTATAAACAATGTCCGAACTGACAATGAATACACCAATACCATTACGGTCAGGAGAGCACTCCAATGTAATGTTACTACTCGCAGTGGCAAGGTCACTATAGCTGGTCCACCTCCCACTAGACAAGCCAAAATCACCATACCAGGCCCATCGGCTAAACAGACACAACTTGGCCCATCTGCTAAATAGCCAGAACCTATCCTAACCACAAAGCAATGGAAACCCAAAAGTTAGTTCAACCTCATCGACCAGCTAGGAAAGACTCCTGCACAAATCTCTATACTCGAGTTGATTTGTATCTCTCCCGCGCACAAAGATATCCTAGATAAAACCCTGCTAGAGTCGTCGGTCCCCAAGGACATCGATGCCAATCAATTTGAAACCATGGTGGGATATCTCACTACGCCTCACCATGTGACCTTCTCGGATCAAGATTATTCATCACCTAAAACCAACCACAATGATGCATTGCACATAGAAACTTTTGTCCACAAGCACAAAGTTAGACGGGTTTTAGTAGATGGTGGAGCTGGATTGAATATATGCTCCCTCAAACTGGTTAAGGCTCTAGGGTTCTCTGATGCGTGTGTAGACCCAACGAAGAGTATAGTGATCAAAGCATACGATGACGAGGAATGCTCTTCACGGGCCGTTATCTCTCTCCCAATCAGAGTGGGATCAGTCATTGTGGACACAACCTGCCAGGTCCTGGATTTGGAACTACCATATAACATCTTATTAGGCCGTCCATGGATTCACGCCTTAAAAGCCGTTCCGTCCACAGATCACCAATGCCTGAAATTTCTGTTTGACGACACGAAAATAACCATATATGGAGACCCCGAACCTTTCCAATATTGTACAAACTTAAGGGGTATCTCTGAAAACCGAGTTCCTATTAACTGAGAAGCACTTGGCTCCTCGTCATCCAAATATATCGACCCATCCACACTCACGCCATCTTCCACATCTGCTCCATCCACGTCTTCCGCCATACCACCACTTTCCACTAGCCCTAAGACTAAATCCACTGTCAAAATCCAGGACCTTGGCTGTGGAAAATTCAAACTGCACACATCATACAGCATAACAACAATGCCCAAGTCTCCAAAGGACTATGGTCGGCCATGTTTTAGAATGGAAACTCAAGAAACTTTCAAAGTTCCACTGAAAACAATTTTTATCAAGTGGGGAGACATGAGTAAGGAAGACCTCACTGACATTACAGGATGGATCTACAAGGATACTGTTGCCCTACCCCCATTACCAGTTCAAAAATATGGCAAAGGTTATGACATCATGAAGGCTAAAGGCTACGATGGTACTAGTGGCCTAGGAAGAGATAAAACTGGCCGAAGGGAACCCATAGAAACTTTTCAAATTTCAAAGTATCTTGGATTAGGGTTTGGAGCACCGGATAATGACGATCGACGTACCTCTGGACTTTCAAATGAGCGAGTACATGCTTCAGATAGTGTTGAGACTACTAGGGAAACCCTCACCGAAATGGACTCCCATGAGTGGGAATTTGGCTTAGAACGATCCCTAAGTGACTGTTGTCTTGATGATTTGTTTGTCGAACCAGGGGAACTGACCTTTGAACAACGGTTTTGGAAAACATTCAAAATTGAACAGGCACCAAATAGTCAAAGTCCCATTACAACTTCCTATGACATCCAACACCCATCATCTGAATTCCCTCAATCCAATCCATCTGAAGTATCAGACGACATTGACAACCAGGGCTCTAAAACCTTTACTCCTTATTCTGACAACTAATATGACACTAGCGAAGGAGAATATTGGATAGAGTTCGATGTAGAGTTGGGTGATGATAATCTCATCTATAACATCACTGAATCCGTTTGCATGCTGTTCGCATCCTCACCTCCATTCACCAGCATTGACGATGGCATTTCCTTAGTTCACCCTCAGCTAGTCGATTGGGACCAACAAGGACCGCTGATCCTAGACACATTCCAGAATGATGAGGCAATTGTTGAATTTATGGGATTACGAGAAGGCATACCCAGTGGGGACCACAAATTAGGATTTTCCATTGATTTAGACTGCACGACATACTTCGGTGAGACTGTTCAGTCCTCTAGTTGCAAAAGTAAAAGTAAGAATAAAACAAACAGTGAAACGTCTCTAGGTGAAAACCGAAAGGCACCTCTTGACGATAAATTAGTAAAAATAAAGGATGTATCTGCGGGTGAAAACCTCTCTGAGGTGCCCAAAGATGGAGGACTGGACTTTCTCCCCGTACAACAGGAGAAGTCGGCTATGCTTATTGAAGACACAATAGAGGATAACATATCAACTACAAAAGATCCCAAGATGGTCCTTTTTGCTGCATCATTAACTGAAGACGAGAGATTAGAATTTCATAAATTCTTTCCAGAGCAAAAAGTCAACTTCGCATGGTCCTATGCTGACATGCCAGGATTGGACCCAAAACAGGTTCTGCACCATCTGCCATTGTTACCTAATGCTAAACCAGTCAAACAGAAGTTGCACAAAATGCACTCTCAAGTTGCTCTATTGGTCAAGGCTGAGTTAAAGAAATTACTGGATGCCAGATTCATACGATCTATCGATTACGCTGAATGGATTTCTAACTTGGTGCTGGTGACAAAGCCAAATGGGCTGATCTGCGTATGTACAGACTTTCGAGACCTAAATAAAGCATGCCCGAATGATGACTTTCCTTTGCCAAACATTAACATCATAGTTGACCTTACCGTAGGATATGAGATGCTATCCCTCATGGATGGTTTTTCTGGCTATAATCAGATTTGCATTGCTCCTGAAGACCAGCACAAAACAACATTTACTTGCCCATGGGGTACATATTGTTGGAATGTCATGCCATTTGGTCTCAAAAATGCAGGTGCCACATACCAAAGGGCTATGACCACAATCTTCCATGACATGATGCAAAAAATAATGGAAGATTATGTAGATGACCTATTAGCCAAATCAGAAACCAGGAAAGATCATCTGAAGGTACTCGACACAATTTTCAAGAGACTTGAAGAGTACAAAGTCCAGCTAAATCCCAAGAAGTGTGTTTTCGGGGTCACATCAGGAAAACTCTTGGGATACATAGTTTCCTGAAGAGGTATAGAGGTTGATCCAGTAAAGGTTAAAGCTATAATAGACATGCCTCCACCCAGAGGAATCAGTGAACTAAGAACTTTACAAGGCAGAGTACAATCTATTCTGTGTTTCATAGCCCAATTGGCAGATAAGTGTCACCCATTCCAGTATCTATTGCGCAAGGGCATCCCCTTTGTATGGACAGATAAATGTCAAGAAGCCTTTCAGCAAATCAAAGATTACCTACTGTCAACACCAGTCCTCATGCCTCCAATTCATGGAAAGCCATTGATACTCTACATCTCGACTACTAGTTCAGCACTGGGGGCATTACTGGCACAAAATGACCATGAAGGAAAAGAACGAGCCATCTATTACATCAGCCGCACACTAATAGGGTATGAGTTGAACTATACACACATTGAATGTGCATGGCTTGCTGTTGTCTTTGCATCCCAGAAATTAAGACACTATATGCTCAGTCACCAAACATGGCTGGTTGCCAAAATTGATCCACTAAAATACCTCTTAAGTCGGGCAACATTAACAGGCCGATTGGAAAAATGGGTTATGATACTAAGTGAGTATGACATACAATATGTCGAGTGTAAGGCAATAAAAGGATAGGTAATAGTAGATCAACTGGCAGATGCACCGATTCAAGTCACTCATCCACTAGTAACCAACTTTCCCGATGAGTCCATTTTTCATGCGGAACCGGTAGTACCATGGAAGCTATATTTTGATGGGTCTCATACTGGTCATGGCCCAGGCGCTGGAATCTTGTTTATCACACCACAGGGGGATTCAATTCCTAAGGCATTCCGGATCGCTTTCCCTTGTACAAATAACATTGCTGAATATGAAGCACTAGTCACAGGTCTCAAAATGACAATTAAATGGAAAATTCAAACGTTGCTTGTATTCGGGGATTCCCAGCTCATTATCAACCAAGTGAATGATGACTATGAAACAAAGGATGAGAAGTTGCTTCCCTACAAGAGGATGGTGGATAGTTTCCTGAAATACTTCCAATTGATTTCTTTTGAACAAATACCCAAGATATAGAATAAGGCAGCTGATGCAATGGCTACTATTGGTTCTCTTTTGGACATCCCTCAAAATGTGTCACAATTTGAGTTCTTAATAGAATAGCTTTTAATACCGGCATATGATATCCCATAATCAGAAATGGTTTGTGAACTTGTTGGTCCCAACTCTCCCTGGTATCAGGATATTTACGACTACCTAAAATCTCAAACCCTTCAATTGAACCTATCTAATAACCAAAGGAAGTCCTTCATCCAAAAATCTGCAAAGTATGCCATCGTCAGTAACACCTTGTACCGCCGTAGTTTTGACGACACCCTCCTTAGATGTCTTGACACCGACGAAGCGCGTATGATCTTACGCGAAGTGCATGACGGTATATGCGGATCTCATTCGAGTGGTCCTACTCTAGATAAGAAAATAACGAGACTAGGGTATTATTGGCCAACAATGGAAAAGGATGCAATTGAATATGTGAGGACTTGTTGCAAATGTCAGATTCACAATGACTTGATCCGTGCTCCAGCACAGGAACTTCGACCAATCACTTCTCCTTGGCCCTTCGCTCAATGGGGACTCGACCTTGTGGGTAAGATCCATCCAACCTCCTCCAACGGCCATAAATTCATTATCACCGCCACTGAGTATTTTACGAAGTGGATTGAAGCCATCCCATTGACATATATTACCGGCAAGCAAATATCAAAGTTCATCCTTAACTACATCATTTGCCGGTATGGCCTTCCCAATCCATCATCACTGACAACAGACGTCCGTTTAAAAACCAAGACGTTCAGGAGTTATGTGATCAATTCCATATCCAACACCACTTTTCATCTCCCTACTACCCACAAGGAAACGGCCAAGCTGAGGCGTCCAATAAAACCATTGTCAAAATCCTCAAAAAGACTGTCAATGACGCTGGCCGTGACTGGCACATACAACTCAACCCTGCTCTATGGGCTTACCGAACTAGCATTCGTACACTTACAGGAGCCACTCCTTTTGCCCTAGTCTTTGGCGCTGAGGCCATCTTACCCATTGAGGTCGAAATTCCTTTGTTACGAGTGTCCCTGAAGGGTCTAACCAATGAAGAGGAGTATCGACAGTCACGCTTGCACGAGCTGGAAATGCTAGAAGAAAGAAGGAAAAATTCACTGAACCATCTCCAAGCATATCAGAACCGTCTTTGTCGCAGCTACAATAAGAAGGTTATGGTCAAAAATTTTGACATTAGCAACCTAGTTCTCATGCAAAATCCCAAGAATCAAGCCGACAGAGAAAAGATGGGAAAATTTGAACCAAACTAGTTGGGTCCCTACATTATCACATCTTCTTTCGGTTCTAGAACTTATCAGCTAGCCACACCAGATGGAGAACAATTGACAGAGCCCATTAACAGTTTGGCAAAAAGTCCTGAAAAAAGACAAAAAAATCACAAAAAGTCCTAAAAAAAGACAAAAACATCGCAAAAGTCCTGAAAAAAGATAAAAACATCGCAAAAAAGTCTTGAAAAAAGACAAAAACATTGCAAAAAGTCTTGAAAAAAGACAAAAAAATCACAAAAAGTCCTTAAAAAAGACCAAAAACATCGTAAACAGTCCTGAAAAAAAAACCAAAAACATCATAAAATGTCCTGAAGAAAGACCTAAACATTATAAAACGTCCTGAAGAAAACCACAAACAAAACATTAGACTACTCGAAGAATGCAAACACATTGTCATCTCTTGTCATAGTCAGTCATATCAATCAGTCTTTGTCATTTGTCCGAACTACGTTGTCTCTGCGCATTTGCTACATAGGAAAGACTCATATTTGAGTCCCCGAGACATTAGGTCAGTCCATTTAGGTTTGTCGGAATAAAATCATGATTCAAACTTCTATCCTTTAGACAAAGTCATTGGTCATGTCGAACTACAAGGTCTCTGAGTGTATGACGTAGGCAAGGCCATCTGTCGATGAGCCCCCGAGGCTGCACTAGGTCAGTCCATTAGGGTTCGTGACACTACACTGGCACACACGTCATAATATCTTCAAAGCAAAGTGAATCATTTTCTAGAAGGGAAAAATCCTAAAAACAAAGTAAAACAATCATTCTTTCAATATGACAATCTCATCAACATGTCAATCATATCATCGTGACAAAATCAACATATAGTCAAACTCGGTCAAAAGTGGATCAAATCATCATAACCTGTCAATCTGTCAACTTTAGGTAAATCTTCAGATGTGTCCTTCTAAAGGATAACCCCTGTCATCCATGCCTTCGGATGTGTCTTCCCTAGGCATCGTCAATTTTCTTCAGATATGTCTTTCTGAAGAACCAACTATGTCATTTATGCCTTAGGATGTGTCCTTCCTAGGCATCGTCATCATCACCATCATAGGACATTTGGAGATCAATTCTCTTGGCATTAATTTTATTCAGGATGTGTCCTTCCTGAATTTGGCAAATTTGGACATTTATCGTTTGAGCGTCATCAAAGCTTTAGCACTTGGGCATCTCATCATCATTAAACCTGACATCTTGACATCAGAACAATGGATATCTAGACGCACTTGGAAAACACTTGACAAATGTCTTTTAGTTTTTATCATGATATTAGTTTTTCAGTGAGATCCCACTAAGCAGGATTTAGAGAAGCAACAACGTATCATGATGATTGACACACATGACTACTAGTTTCTCAGCGAGGTCCTGACTTTGAGATTTAGACAAACAACGACATATCATGGTAAAGGCTCTATTTTGTATTTTGACTATCATGCTGCTAGTTTCTGAAGGATGTCCTAGAAACAGGATTTAGAGAAGCAACGGCGTCTCATGATTTGTCTTTGTCTTTTTCTGCTCGTGGTTGATTGTGACAAAAAGACTGGGGCAATCATGCTCTTAGTA
Source organism: Sequoia sempervirens (assembly GCA_007258455.2). Lineage (NCBI taxonomy): Eukaryota > Viridiplantae > Streptophyta > Pinopsida > Cupressales > Cupressaceae > Sequoia > Sequoia sempervirens. The sequence goes on from VDFB02058242.1 coordinate 70,364,401, forward strand.
TGAGTCATGATCATCCTTGTATGCGACTACTTGTCTTACGTGATGGTACGACCTTGCACACCTTGATCTATGTCATATCATGGTGTTTCTTGGCCATTACAATAGTTTTCCCAATGATGATTAAGAGCAATAAATACTAATGTCCTATGGTAAAGCTTTGAAGGATTTTGTCTAGGAATTAACATGCATTTTTCATCGGTCTGGTCATCTTCTCTCAATCAATTTCGTCGTCTTCTCTCGTCCATCTCACGATGATATCCTATGACATCCAAAAACATAAGTGCATACATGATCATATAAACATGGCATTAGGTCCATACATACATCATCCACAACATCAAATCATATACATAAACACAAACATTGCATTAACATAATCAACAATAGGACATCCATGTATTAAATACATTATGCATATCATTATCATCTCATATAAATAAGCATTGCATCATCATGGCATTAACATCACAAATAAGCATCATAAGACATACATGCTACATCATAAATCAACATCATACATCATATATATCATAATACATAAAATCAAGGAACATCACATAACACATGTAGGCCGCATCAAAACTGCATCATCATATAGTATCATCTCAAAAATGTACAATGTTCGCACGACGGGGCGTTACATCATGGTATCAGAGCCAGGTTCATACACTAGGCACTATGTGTGCTCACTATGTAACCTTGTGTTTAGTTCCTTGAGTCTTGAGTTTCACTTTTCTGTTGTGTTTGTTGTGAACTTGAGTTTCTTATGTTAACCGGTGTCGGGTCGAGGGTGCAGGAAACTGATGGGAAATGATAGGACCCTCGGTGTAGTGCGCAATGCATCGATATCCTCCCTATCAGGGATGCTCTATTGACCCTTGTGTCGTTGTGTAATGTGGTTTTCAGTGATATGAGTTATGTGTGTGAATATGTCGAGTGTGCTTGAAAATTTCAAATTTGTGTTTTTGGAGTGATGAATTATGTTTTCTTGAATCGGTGAAGGTGTAAATTTTTTCCTTTTGCTGAAATTGTTGTGCGTTTTGGTGTTGAATAATGGTTGGAGTGGAGTTCTTTGTGTGAAAGTGATGAGTTTTAACGAAGAGGTTAGGATTTGGAGATAATTATGCGATGATTTTTAGTAAAATATAGTATCTTGAGGTTAAGATGCAGCTTGAATTATTAGTACTAATGTGTGATGTTCTATTGTAGCTTTTGATTTACAGGAAGTTGGCTTCAGAAAAGTAGTGATGAAGGTAATGTAATTGTAATATGTAGGTATAAATACTTATAAAGTCAAGTAGTAATTCATTTTGATACAATAGATGAATTAGATTTTTGGTTAGCATCCTTATGCAAATATTGCCTAACTAATAAGAAGCAAATTGTTTACGAGTTAGTAGAATTGTTTTGACTACTATGTGTGGTTTGGTGGGAGGAACAGTGTGGTATCACTCGCTCGCGAGTGCCCTACTATGTTGGGAGTTCCTCTCACGGTGTGTTTGTGATATATATATTGTGCATCACTTTTGTTTGTATGTAGGATTGCAGGAATTAAGCCTCGATTCCACCTGCATTGTCAGGATAGGGCGAGCATCATATACACCCAATGGGCTTGACGTTGAACATAGGAGCTGACAAGAAATTTTCCCCGACTTAGTTTGTCCACCCCGTCCTTATGGTTGGAAAATCATTCTGGTTGCAACCCCGTCACCACTTTTGTTTTGGTATCATTTCCTTATTTTTGGTTTGTTTAATTTTGTTGCTTACTTGACGTTTAATTGATTTTTTAATTATGGTGTTGATGTGGTTATGATCATTGACATTGTTGTGTTACCGTGTTTATGCTTGAGCTCGACTTCTGGGAGTAAGTTGAAGAAAAGGGGGGGAGGATGTAATGCCCTCCATATTTCACCCTATTGGTGTTGGTTGGATAGTCCATTAGTATTGTTGCGACTTCTTTTATGGTTGGGTATTTAGCTCATTTGATTTAAACCTTGTTATTAGTACTTTGATTAATCATTACATCAAAATCATATTATTAAGGTTAAAATCCTTTAGATAATTGAATTAGATGCTAACGATATTAAAGAATGAATAAAATAATTATTTAAAATTGTTAATTTGGAATACAATTAAATGCATTTATATGCATGAGTGTTAGTTTGTAACAACTTTGCATGGAAAGGATGACTTTAATTGTTTACCAAATATAGTTGTGCATGTCAATGCAAATGAGGGGGAGTGGAAGCCTATTCCTAAGATAACGGCTTTGCATGGGGACTACTTTCTTTTCAGCATGACTTGTCTATTCTTATCCAATCAACATGATATTACCAGAGGATAACAAATTGTCGGAGGGGGGGTGAAATTACATTGGGATGGAGGGGAGCATACGTTGCAGGGAGTCTCATGGACAAGAGAGGAGAAGGGAACTATAACAGAACGACGATCTTCCTCCATTTGTGTTTCTTTTCTGACGACTCCAGGTATGTTCGTGCAACCCTCATTCTCTAAAGCTCTATAACTATGTGCGCATGGAACACAAGCAAAGCTTGCAATGTTGGGATGAGTTATAGAGTGTTTCTTTAATTCTAAAATTTTGAGAGCTTCCTTGTAAAATTCTTATTTTTGCACTTAACCTGCACCCGTGTGCATTCCTTGAGTTCACATTTCTTTGAGGAACTCTGTCAAATGTTTCACATGCCTTGGCTATGTTCAACATTTTGCATACATGTTGTCGAGGACACCTGCAACTCAACATCTCATAGAATTCCTCTATCCTTTGTACTTTTATGGACGTCTTTAACCTATTCCAAACCTCCCTTGTTGGCACGACAGATAGGATGCTGGCATCAGACATTTTCACCTGCTAATTTGCACTTGGTTGAAAGTATCTTGAGTGTTTTTTTTTTTTTTTCCCCCACCCAGGTTGTGCATGTTCTGCTAGCATCGCTTTCCATGGGTTTTGGAGGGTGTATAAATTTAAATAATCTCTCTGATTTCATTGTCAACCTGTCTAAGCTGTAGCACTTGAACATAATATGAAATTTTAAAGGTTTAAATAATCTCTCTGATTCCTTTGTGCACCTGATCCCTTGCATATCGGCCCATGGATTCCCTTTAATTTTCAACCTATAGTCAATCTCTTCAAAGCAATATACATTGCATAGATATTTATTTTAATATCCTCATAGTCACCTTTCCGTTGTAGTTATCCTTCTTATGAATCAATCTATTTTAAATATATCACATGTGTTCTTAAAATGGAGGAAATATGCAACAGTGTGCATTCAAAAGGTCGATGCGTAAGGTATAACATGCGCGACTGCATACACCTAGATCTCAAGCATAGCTTACAATGTTTGGGATGCATTCCAAAATACTTCATTAATTCTAAGATTTTGAGAGCTTTCTCGCAGAATCTACCTTGTCCATAACCTAAGACCATTGCATTCCATGTGACCACAATTCTTTGAGGTATTCTGTCAAATGAAGCATGTGCCTTGTCTATGCCTCCACACCTTGCATACATGTCTACCAGCGCATATTTTCCATTATTTTATATGCGTGTTCCTTGGATAGAATCAAGTAAATATATATGAATTTGGAAGTGTCCTATACTTTAGATCTTATTTTAGCCGATTTATATAAGGCTGAAAGTTGGGTTTTTTTCTTTACTGAAGAGTACTCTTTACCATTATTTCTTGGGGCTTGATATCAAATAAATCAGATACATGCACTTACACATGTTCGTTGAAATTCCTGATTTAAATTTTTACCTTCACTGTATTCTTTTCATTTACCATATGGTCTTCCCCTGTGCAACACTTATCTGCCCTTGAAAATCTAATGGTTTTACGAAGGTCAATTCGGTTTATCAACTTTTACATCCATCATTCTTGCTCCTCATTTAATACTCGCATCTTTGCAATACTTAATCCATTGGTGTAAATGTTCTCTTTCCATGTTTCTTCCATGACATATTATTCCTTGCCAAACTATATCCTTTCCGCCTAACTTCTTCACTGTCAATCTTGTCAGAATAAGAATATGAGCAAGGGGTTAGGGCTATCATGGAGATTAGCATTAAGTTATTTGTTTTTGGATCTCACTAATGGACGTCATGTATACCACCATAATTATGCTCAAGTCCAAATTGGGGCGTCTCACGTATAGTAATTATCTAAATTGTATTGGTTGCTTTATTGAGATTTATGAGTACTTCTATCGAAATTAAGATTCAACAATATAATTGCATATGCATATATATATATATGAGACTCTTAATATAATTTGATAAATATTGGAATTTCATGTTTATCGTTTTTATTCAGTTAGTTATTTATTTAGAAAGATATTGTTAACACTTGATTGTATATTGTAATTACAATATCTTCTTGTTGGCATTGTAGATTTACCTTAGATGTATTGTATTAAATAATCAGAATATCATCATTATTGATTAAGGTATTTTTTTTAGGTATTAAAATAAATTTGTTAATAAACTAGGAACAATGATTCTTTAGACAACATATCGATACAATGATATATTTTGGAATTGTTATAAAACCTTATCTTTTAATTATTATATTGTTACCAAACAAACAAGATAGATGATTGTCTAGTTTATCAATTACAAAGGTTGTTAATAAATATTTAATGTGACGCTTAACCTTAGTTGAGAACTTTGTGCTTATCTAGTCAAAGTGTTGATCAAGTGAAAAGATGAGGCTTTGGATTTTGAAATTGAATTATGGATTGTGGAATTGATAGTTATACTTTGAATTGAGTTGTGATTCGACTGGTTGATTTTGTTGTTGGTTGTTCCTAAAATTGATCTATGTGGTTGACTTTTGTATGACAGTTTGATTGAGCTAAGTACCACATTGTAATGTTGACACTTTTATCCTATACTTGTTATTTTGTGACTTCAGAATTATGTTGATGGTCTCGCTTATTTTTATTCAATAAGTCTTCCTCCTGGGTTGATTGATTGTGTATGGGCTAGTGGTTTCGTTGTCATGGTCAATGATTCTGGGTGAATTTGTTTCTTTTGAGTCAAATTGTAAATTCGATGAGTAATGCATGATTGGGTAACCTATGTAGAGAGAATAGAGGTCTCCCTTGGTAGCAATGTTGGTAGTGTGGTTGTTTTGGTTTGTAGATGGTTTTGATGGATCTCTTTTGGTGTGACTTTTCTTGTGTTAATCTTGATTTTGAGGGGAAACTTTATCCTTGTGTTGGAATTTATTTGGAAAGCTCGTGTTGCCTTGTTTTACCCTCGTTTGTGGGTAGTTGTAATTTCTTGGACTTCTAGAGGCATGGGTAAGCTGGTTTCATAATGATTCTTCATTGATTTGTTTCTTTCCAAGACGTTGATCGCAATTGTGATTTTAAATTTATGAGTGGGTTGTATTTTATTCCATGGGTAACTATGTTTATGGCTATTGGCGAGATGGTAAATGCCTCGCATGTACTCTAGTTTTGAGATGATGAACTTTTTTAGTTTTGGTACAACCCCTTGATTCCTTGGATTTTGGTGCTGGATTTTATGTTCTGGGTTCTAGAGAGAGTGGCTCTACGTGGGGGCCGACACACAAAGGGGCTATCAGGATAACCCACGTAGAGTTAGATTAATCAGTGATAACCTAATTAATTAATGAGGGGGCGGGTAGTAAAACATTAATTAAGATAATTATGGATGCCTCGTCCGCCTGTTAGTGCTATCATAGGCTAAAGGTGGGACGAGAAGGCCGTGGTTGGCACGATCATTGCCTCGTCTTCATGAGAGGTCAATGGTTCCGCATGAGTCACCCTATGGAGCAGCGCCTTGAGATAGGCTATCAGGATAACCGTAGATGGAGGTGGCACTTGGTGATAGGTTGTCAGGATAATCCATGTATAGATGGAGGCAACACCTTGAGTCAAGATGTCTGGATAATCCATGTAAGGCCATGTGATGACACTCTCCTCTAGCAGTCTCTTTTGAGTTGTTTCATTGATATCCTCTGGAAGCGGTCTTTTGATTTTATGACTTGATATTTATTGATGTTATGTTTTGTGGCTTATTGTTGTGACATTCGGGAGTGATTTTATGCTTGAAAATGTATTATTGTTGTTATGATTCGAAAGTGGTTTATTGTTGTTATAACAATTTATTGATGTTATGATATTTGTTTTATTGTTACTATGTTTTTGAAGTGGTTTATCACTACTGTGAAATGATTTGGATGTCATGTTTTCTAGTCATGGTTTATTGATGTTGTGACTATCTTTGGGTTTCATGTTACTCTTGTATAATGTTAAGTCTTGTGGTTCTCTATTTGAATGTTCTTGGTTGAGGTCTCTTTCTTGTCAGCTCCTTAGCACGGGGGGTGGGTCTTTGGACCCATGTGGTCGGGTGGAACGTGCTAAGAACCCCATTGGGTCCCCAGTCGAGGATCAAGAGGTGCGAATTGGTGTCAATTGTGGCGACTCCAAACTTGTATCTGTCTTTGAGCTAGTTATGATACTTTGTATTTATCTGTTTAGCTACATCATTCTTTATGGTTTCCCATTCATGCTGGGGAACGTTGTTGTATCATTGTTACTCTGGACATTGTACTATAATGTAATGTTAAACCTTGTGTGGATATTGACCCATGGAAGTTGTTATTCAATGTGTTGAGTTAATCATGTTTATGTTATATTTATGTACATAGATGGTTTCTTATCAATGATTTATCATGTATGTGTTACATTTGTTAATGTTTACTTTGTCATGGATTATATCTTTGGCTTTCATTCTTTATTGCTGTTGTATGGAATTAAGTTTGTAATGTCTCCTCGTGTACCCCATGGGACGTAAGTGTAAGTGAATTTGTTTAATTAAGTTATATGACTTTTGATTTAATGTGCATCACATGTATGTTTGGAATACTTTAAAAAAAAAAATTGTATAGTAATTATTGTGTTGATGTCCTTTGGGGTTCGCACGACGGGGCATTACAGCATCATCATATAGTATCATCTAAAAAATGTACAATGTCACAGGATAAAGTCATGGGATATCCCAAAAATGGAGCTTGCAGGCTCAATAATATACATAGCGTCTCATAATAACAAAATGCCCCTAGGGTAGACTCTCATCATCCCCTCGTGGTGAAGAATGTGGCGGCGGCAACTCTGTGACTGGTACTGAAACAATAGGAGGACCTGTCGCAACCTCTGCCTGTGCCACTGGTGGAGCTGCGAAGGACAGTGTCATCTCAACGGTATAAAGCATGTGTGATGTCTCTACAGCCGGACTCTGAGAAGTGGAGGGATCAACCACTGGCAGCTGTACCTATCCTGACCTCGGCACTGAACCAATCGACCCATGACTGTGACCCGAATGGTGACTCAGGGTGTGCCTGCGTGACTGATGTGACCTGTGCCCTGAAGTGTGCCCTATCGAGGTAGACCCTCCGACACTAGTCTGACTCCTACTGCCACTGGCACTGCCTGATCTGTGGCCACTGCCTGTCCTCGACTGTGACCAAGACAAAGTAGGATCCTGTCACTTTGGCGACACTACCTGCTCATACAAATTCCTGTACTGCCCCAGTCTCGTGCTCACCTTGGCCAACTCCCAGGCCATATCCGCTATGGGTCCTGTACATAAGGCCGCAAACTGTGTACACCACTGGTCTGAATCCTGCTGGCGGATCACTGCTTGATCTCGCTCTACCCGAGCCACCTCTAGCTCTCCCTGCAATGCCCTGACCTGTGCCATGCTGGCATCCAATCTCTGCTGTAGGTCTGCCACCCTCTGATCTGTAGTAGCATCCTGAGGTAATCCCGAGGAGGATGGTATCTCCTCCTCTCCCTCCACCATCCGCCATCTGAGGAGTCTCTCAGCCTCATCCATGGCATCATCATCATCATCATCATCATCGTCACCCACCTCCACATCCTCTTGTCCTCCGACTGCCACATCCGCCTCCTCCTCATGCCTCTCCTCCTCCTGTCTCTCCTCACCCTCTCCCTCCTGTTGGGGCTGCTCCTCTCGCTCTCCCTCCTTGCCAACCTCGGGGATAGCATCTAACGCTACCCTTGCCACTCGTGGGTGCACCCTCCGGACCTGTCTTTTTCCATCCCGTCGTCGCCTCCTGCCATCTCCGCCATTGTCTCCACCTCTACCTCCGTCTCCACCCCTACCTCCGTCCCTGCCTCCATCTCCACCTCTGCCTCCATCTCCACCCCTGCCTCCGTCCCTACCTCCGTCTCCACCCCTGCCTCCGTCTTTGCCTCTGCCTCTCCCCCTGCCTCCCTGTCTGGCCCTCGGCACATGAGGAATAACTGACCGCCTGTCCATAGGTGCTAGCCCGTCAGGATCTGTCAATGGCATTGGTCTGCGTGCTTGCCACCATAAATCATAATCTGGTGTCGTCCCAGGATCGGCTGCTCCTCCCCTCCATCCCCATGCCTGAGCTACTAGCCTGTCGATCTGCTGCTTTACAAATGCCACTAGGATGGCTGGCCCCCATGCATACTCTTGGGATGATCTGGTATACTCGGCTATCCCCGCAGGTACACCCTGCTGCTCTTCGAACTGCCTAAGAACACGCTGCAGTAAATACATCTTGATGATTAGCGATGTCTGCACTATCCTGCTAATCAGATACCTATACTGTCTGCAGAAGCTAAGGTGCTCGTCCTCATCATCCCATGACTCACAGTCTTTGTACGACTTCCAGATAAATGTCACCATAGTGTCAATCCTGTGTCGCCACCAGCCTATCTTGCCCATATGAGTCTGCTGCAGGGCACCGACATAGTAATAGGCATAAGGCATACCATCAGCCAACTGTGGTCTGTCAATGGGAGGTCAGAATATGGATATGTGCTCCCAGACCCATATCATCATCAGCGTGGTACTACACGAGATGCTCTCTCCTCTCCTATAGGCAACATCGTGCAACTGGTGGTAGAGTGTCCCAAGTAAGTAGGGACCCCAGGCATACACTGTTCTATCACGCCTCATACCATCCAGGACATCTCCCCAACCAATAGGAAATCCATGTCCCTGACAGTCAGGAACCAAGATCCCCCCAATCAGAGTCGCAAGGAATGCATAAAAGCGACCATAATGATCTGCCAAGAACTCCCATCTGATCTCATAACCCTGGATGCCTAGTCCAAAACCCTGATCTCGATAGTAGGCACGGAAGGTCTACTCACCATGTCGCGGGTCATAGACGATCCGCTCCCCTTGGATCAGCACCCAAAGAATCCGGTAGACATTCTCCAAGGTAATCGTGGCCTCACCTGTCGGCAGGTGGAACAAACAAGTCTCTGAATGCAACCACTCGCACAACGCCGTCAGTAGCCCCCTGTTCGCCCGAATGGTAGGCATGAAACCAACATAGAATAATCCTAATCGCATCAGTCATCGCCACTCTCGCGGACTCAACTGGTCAGCAAACCGAAACGTCATCGGTCTGCTCTCGCGAGTATAAATCGGGGCAAGCTGCCTCTGCACAACGCTAAGCAAGTCGTCAGAACACTCTGAGAAAATTGATTAATATTATCAAAATGCATCTAAGGTTATGCAAACATCAAAACAAGCTCTAGACAAGTGAAAAGTAAATGCGTCGCAGTAAAGCAATTGCGTCTCAACCAGTCAATTGCGTCGTTCCTCACGTCAAAGGCGGTCTAGTTTAGCAAATGTGTCTCTTTTTCGCACTTGCGTCACAAATTTTATCACTTGCGTCGCATATAAGCGAATGCGTCACACCTTAACAATTGTGTCGGTCAAGACAGCGAGTGTGTTGCAACTTCACGATTGCGACATTCTAGCAGTCAAATGCGTCTCGATAAGTCACATGCGTCACACTATATGTCAAATGCGGCGCAAACCACCGGTCTATCCTAGTTTGCTTTTGCACTTGCGTTACAACACATCAAATGCGTCGAACGCGAACGCAGTTGTGTCGCGGCGCAGACGTTGTTGGTCCTAGAAACTAAAATTTGACACACAAAATGAGAAAATTATAAAGAAGGACAAGGGTACATATTGCTGGCTCTGAGCCCTCTGGCCGTCTGAAGGTCTGGACGATCTCCTCGTGGTGCTCTGTCACTGGAATCACCATTGTCACTGCTATGCTTTTTCACTCTGAGCTCTCAAATTCGCAAGGTAAATAGTAGAAATGAATTGACTTTTACCCCTTTGTCAACCTATTTATAAAGTCAAAATGACATTTCTCAAACAAAGTCATTACTGGAGGCTCATTTCACCAACTTTGACTTCCCCATTGACTGTCTTAAACATGTCCTATTCCAAAACTGACTGCGTCATTGTTTTTCTGGTCATCAGATTGATTTATCGGGCCCTTTTACAAAATTTTCTGTCACCGACCCAAAATTTGAAAAATTTCCCGAGGGGGCAATGATACTCCGTACCTTAACTGGGGCATATTCTCGACTTATTTTCTTTGTCACAATGCGATATGCTACATTATGACAAAGATGGGCAAAATATAGACACCTAAAAATGACCTAGGCCTGCAAGTTTCATTTTTACCACTTTCGTCCTAGCATAATTATGACATTTAATTATGTCCTTGGTCCACATTCGACTATTGATTAAATAATTCATGTCCTTTTATTCTTCATGATTATTAAATAAATAAATTATTTATTTATTAAATACGTCATTAATTGTCTAAGTCTTCCCTTAATTAAATAAATTTCTTAATTTATTTAATTCCCCATCATATGTTTCTTCTTGATTATTAAATAAATAAGTTTCATTTATTTATTTAATATGTCACTAACTGTCTTAATTAAATAAATTGATTAATTTATTTAATTAATTAATCTTGTCTTCTAAATTAAATAATTAAATTTAATTATTTAATTGCCAATTTAATATTCCTCTCATTTTAAATAAATCAATTATTTAAAATGTCATCACAATCTTAACTATCAGTCCATTTTGGTAAATAATTTGAAAAAGATTATTTATTGTCTCATAAAGTCCATAATTTGAATTAATTTAATTCAAATTGGTAACTAATCTTCCAAAAATCAAGTAATCGGGCAGATTCTTGATTTTCTAAATCTGATCTTCAGTCCAACTCTTATCTTGATTTTTTGAATCTCACAAATCAGACAATCTTTATCTTCTTGATTTTCGAAAATCTTTATTTTCTAATTAATTTGTCTCATTTATTCTCCACCGTCAATCCGATTATCTGAGGTTTTATCTTGACTGTTTGATTATTGAAATTTCCCTAACCCTTATTAGGGATTCTCAGGTTTAATCTGGACCTCTCATTCTAGGTCTTTCTTAGAATTTAATCTCATCCGTCCACTCAAAATTGTGTTTTCTATAAAAGACAATTTTGCTCATAATTTCGGGATGGGACAACTTCATTTTCAAATTTAGGCATTATAGTCATTTTGGCATTGGTAATTATTATTTCATTTAGCATATTGTCATAGACATAGGCATTATTCTATCAAATCCTTCAACATTTGCATAGGGCTTAGACATTACTTTAGGTTGCTCATTTGAAATCTGAGGGCCTCATCCGATTTGTTGCAAACTAGAAGGTGTAACAAAGGTGAACCATGGAAGATGAAGATTTCTGGTAACATTGTTCCTTTTATTTTCATGTTTATTTCCTTTGTGTTTTGTTACTTCATGGGATTTTGATGTTTATTATCTAATAAGCTAACAATCCAATTTTCCATAGATACAATGGGTTCCTTGGTGGTGAAGAGAGCCACAAATATAACACCTATCTAAGTAGCTAAGTTAACCACTCATATTGCGATGCTAAGTGTGGACACAACACAAATTTCTTAGAAGTATGATTCTTTGGTGAATGGGTATAATAAGGTGTTGGATGAGATAAAAAAGATGAGAGCCACTATTTATGCTAACCAGTTAGTGAGGACACTGTCTTTTCCATCTTCTTCTTCTTCAGACTTGTCTACACAGGACAAGGAGACCTTGGCCTTGAGAATCAATGATTTGAATAATCAGTTAAAGACAAAAGAAGGAAAATGTCAAGAAGGCTAAATTTGAAACTGTTAAGGTGGAAAATGACATTTTTGAGGATGTATTGAAACATAGGGTGACCAAGTTGGTCAACAAAGATGATGATGTATGAGTTTCCTATAAGAACATTCATGAAGCAAACATAAAATATTTGTAGGTCCAGGAAGCCTTCAGGAATGAATGGAGAAAATGGAGTACTAGAATAGGTGCTTTAAAAGAAATGATGCCTAAAATGAAGGAGGATCTTGAGGCACCTACAAATATCCCTGAAATATCACAAGCTGTGGACTTGGTAAATGAGATAACAACTTTTCATGGAAAACTAGGGACTCAACCCCAGAACAAGTTGAAAGTATTCAAAGAAATGGAGAAGTATGGTATGGCTATGATATTGAATCACAAAGGTGAGTTACAACAGTTTGATAAATGGAGGAATGAATTGGGAGAGATAATCACATCGACTAAGAGGCCATTGCCTATGGTTGATTACACCATGTTGAATCCAAGTGTTGATATGTTGATGGAGATTGAAACAAGAATGGATACTTTTATCAAAGAGGCCAAAGCATTAATTGATGCTAAATATACTCAACGTAGTGAAAAGGTTCAAATTTTATTGGACGTGAAGTGGCCCATTGAAGAAGAATACACCACCTGGTTGGAAAAATATATATATTAAGCTTGTAAGGGGATGAATATTGATATGATGAATAACAAACAGGAGAGAAACAATGCATAGCCCAAAAATAGTGTAGATTAGGCTTTTGATAAAGTATTGCAAAAATATTGTTCTCTCCTCAACATGAAAATTGGTGGCATAAAATGCTGATGTGGATAAATTAGTTTTGTTTCTTTATTTGCTTTTCATGCTTTTTAAATTTTGTTGACTAGGTTTGCCTGTGGTGGACACTTTTTGAGCGCATGGAGGATATTTTGAAGCTTTTGTAACAAGCAAATGATACCTTTTAAAGGTGGGACTAGATCTTAGCAACGAATGAAGGTTATTTGTGCCTCATGTTTATTCCCACCATTTGAGAGCTCAAGCGTAACTAAAAATGTAATATTTGTTACAGCGGTCCAATAGGGTTTTGACATGTGTGCTTTTTGGCCTGAAGCTTGTTTTTCTCTTTTATTTCTGTGTACCTTGGAGTTTTACCCTATTTTAATGTGCAAAATAACTAAAAATGCAAATGATAAAACACTAAGAACACTTCAATGATTAGCCTAAAGAGTGATAAAACAAGGAAAATAAATGAAATAAAATGCAAATCGATTATACCTTCCTTGCTGTTGAAGACTTCTTGGTTGACCCTTGATTTAGATGAATTTGTATGCTCCTTAGATGGCTTTTAATGTTACTAGATGCAAGATTGATAATGCAAAATGACTAAATGGATGGCTAAATGATAGCAAATGCTTGAGAATGCAAATTGGCAGCATAAGATTACTCAAATGAAAAAGTGTTTTTAATGCCATTGAGGAGGGGGTATTTATAGAAGAATTTGAATTCTCTAGAGAATTCAACGATTGAGATTCATCCAACAAGGTCAAGATGAAGGGCTATGGTGGGTTGAGAACTCAGAAGCCCTCACATCTTGACATGTGGATGGTGAAGTGGCTAAGAGGAGATGAGGTGTAAGTGAAGTGGCCAAAAGGTACATGAGGTGGAGGAAAGACAAGTACCTTTTAAGTACCTTTGGGAGTGAGAAGATTTCGTCAAAAAGGAATTTTTTGTCCCCAAGTGAGAGTGAAAGAGACATTTGAGGAATTTTGGAATTCCTCAAAAATCTCCATGGGAAAAGGAGAGGTGGTTGGAGAAATAAATTTGAATTAAAAATTCACATTCTTAGGAGAGTCTAAAGGATAAAAGGTGAACTCCCAAAAGGTGGGACTTGGTCACATGTGGATGATGTGACAAGTCCAAGGTTCTAGAAGTCTTTGAAGATAGAATATGAATTAAAAATTCACATAGGGAAGAGGAGAATCTAGGATAAATAAGTGTGAATTAAAAATTCACATGGGAAAGAGGGTCAATGCTAAAAAGAGATAAATGCAAAGGTTGACTAAAAAGGTGGTGCTAAATATGGCTAATGACCTTGGTTAAGGTTGTGCAAATATTTGATTAGAACAATTAATGGAAGATTAGAGGCAAGTGGCAAATGTAGGAGGATGTGACATTAATCTTTGATTAAGAGGATGCACATCATAATCATGAATTAATTAAATTAATTCAGATTAGAGCAAGATCATGGAGGATGTGACAAAGAGAGAGAGAATGAAAGAATTTTAAATTGATTTTAATTAAAAAGGTCAAAAATGATTAAATTAAATAAATTGGTGTATTTATTTAATTTAGAGAGGAAGAAGGTGAAATATAAAGCATTTAGTTATTAAATTAAATACTTTACAGATATGAGACAAAATATGTAATATTAATTTAATAAATTAATATTTAATATGATAGACGACAAGGGAGTAAATTTAATCATATGGAAGTGATTAAATTTAGATGTCTACATTTTTCCCCTCTTCGAAATATTGTTAGAATAACAGTGTTTCGAAGAAAAATAAAATGCAAATGAGGGAGGAAATGATAGATGGTGATGCCCCTAGCATGGAAAAGGTTGAAGATTGGGGATTGAGGTGTATTTATTTAATTTAGAGAGGAAGAAGGTGAAAGATAAAGCATTTAGTTATTAAATTAAATACTTTACAGATATGAGACAAAAGGTGTAATATTAATTTAATAAATTAATATTTAATATAATAGACGACAAGGGAGTAAATTTAATCATATGGAAGTGATTAAATTTAGATGTCTACATTTTGCCCCTCTTCGAAATATTGTTAGAATAATAGTGTTTCGAAGAAAAATAAAATGCAAATGAGGGAGGAAATGATAGATGGTGATGCCCCTAGCATGGAAAAGGTTGAAGATTGGGGATTGAGGATGCCCCCTCAAGAGGACATGCGGGTTGAAGAGAACACGGGTGTGCTCTCGAAATAGATGATGTGATGCAAGGGGAGATGAGGAAGATGACAAGAGAAGAGGATAAGCGATAGGAGATGGATGAAGCACAAATGGATTTTAGGACAAAAGGTGATGTTTCCCCAGTCAAGGTACAAGCCAAAAGGGGTTGATGATGGATGGAGTGTTGTCAATGAGGGAATGATAGATCCCAAAACAAAACAAGGATAGGGAAGGATACATCCCACTTAGTGGTAGTGATGAGGGAAGGATACATCCCAAAATACCACAAAAGGATAGGGAAGAATACCTCCCGATGATGAGGATGAAAGTGTTGTTGATGAGGGAAGGATACATCCCAAAACAACACTGAAGGGATAGGGAAGGATACAGATGGATGATGATGATGATGGGTCAAGGCGGGTAACAATACTGGGGACAAGACCAAGGATTTGATTAGATTATGTGTGTGAGGTATGAGTTGATGAGGATAGGATTGAGATGTGAGATGGATGAAAGGTATAAAGATGATAGGGGGAGTGTTGTTGATGAGAAGAGATTGGATGGATAGATGAGGGAGAGTGATGAAGGGTGAAGGGATGGGGGGAATTTTGATAGATGGGAGGATGGGGGATACATGCAAGATGATGGAATGGAAAATAAAATGTAGTCCTAATGCGATTTTCCATCTTCAGAGCACTAATTTTTATTATAGCATAAGACACCCAGTGCCAGGGTATGTGGAACCAAGGCGTATTAGTGTCTAATGCATGAAACAAACACAAATGACAAGAAGGCTATCCCAACACCCCAAAGTCACAAAGAAAAACCTTGGTCGGGCTAGGTATTGAGATAACCACAAGCACAAAAGGATGCCCCAACATAACACAAGACCTCAGGGATCTTGGTGGGTACTACGTGGGACAACCAAGAAGACAATCAAACAAAAGATTAAGATATGCCCCTATGTGGACCAATCAAAACACGCTATAATATGATGGATTATGGTGGCCTTGACAAGTGATGATAGGGAGCTCAAATGATAAACAAAAGCCAAAAGCATCAAAAGATTGCAATCAATTTCAAATGTCCTTTGCCATAGGATCAATCAACGGGATGGATGGGATTGATGAGGTCTATTAGGAAGGATGCATCCTGTTGAGACCGATGATGGATACTAAATTAAAAGATTGATATGATGCAGGATATTCAGAACTGATTGGATTTGATGATACAAGTGGATCTGGTTGGTTAAGAACCAGCTAGATAACGACATAGCTTGATGACATGACACAAGATAGGAGACTAACAAATTCTAAAGACCTAGGGGCTCAGGGGCTGATCAAAGATTAGCCTTTCCTACGTGGAAGTGTAGAGCCCTCGTAGTTCGATCAAAGGTTGATGACAGACCATGATGGAGATTTTGATGGATGACCAAGATAGGATAGAAAAATAGGAACAAGATATGAAGATTGATGATAGATGATAAAGGATCAGATGGACAAAGTAGAAAGATTGATGATAGGCGATAAAGGGACAAAGTGGACAATGAAGATCGATGATGGAACCCCGGGGGTAGATCAAATGATCAACCTTGCCTACGTGAAAGCACAGGGGCAACGTAGTTCGATAAGACCAAAGGAAAACAATGGATAAAGGATGATAAGATGATAGGATAAGTGGATAAAAAGATGGGACTGATACAACAAGATAGGATAGACCTGTTGGATTGGATAGGATGATGATGATCACATAAAGCTCAAGGATGGGATAGTTATCAAAAGCAGTAAAATGACTTGGGAGGATGATATGATAGATAGATGAGTGATGAAAAGTGATAGGGATTGAAAAGATGTGCAAGAGAAGCAGGGGTGATGATGATGAGATAAATGGCATTGGGTTGCATGGGGGAGGCCTATAGCCGATACAATGAAACAAGGGATTGTGAGATGGGATGAGGATAAAGATGAAAGAATGGATAGAGATATAGGGATGGGGATGGGAGGGATTGTTTGGATGGATAGGAATATAAGGATTGGGAGATGAAAGGGATGCTAGGATAGATGGATACGAGATAAGGATGGGGAGATGGAAGGGATGCTGTGATAGATGGATAGGGACATAGATTGGGAGATGAAAGGATGCTGGGATAGATGGATATGAAAATAAGGATGGGAGATGGAAGGGATACTATGATAGATGGATAGGGAGATGAAGGGATGTTATGATAGATGATGTTCCAAGGACTATGTCACAAAGGAAGCGATGCCCCCACTCTAGATATGTCATATATGAGGAGGCATGAGGGATGGAAGACAAGTGGATGGGAAGAGGAGATAACTAGATGAGGATAGGATGGGTGACCAAGGAATATGATAGAGCATGGATGAAGGGAATGTATACCAAGAGGTGTCCAAAGCATGCATAGATAGGTGCCCCTATTTTGATCAAGATCACAAGAAGGATGAAGGGATGGAGATAAATGGGATATGATGGTAGGATGCACGAAGATAGGTGGGATGGGGGATTATGAAGATGTGGGATAAAAGAGCATTGCATAGCTGGAAGCATAGCGGATGGAGGGAATGCATACTCGAAGTTGTCTAAGTGTAGATGGGACGCATGACGCTTGTTTGCAGGTTTTCATCATGGTATTTATCCAAGGCACTTGTTTGCCAAGTTTCACCATTGGATGGATTATTTCTTTTTACTATTTTATTTATTTTACTTTTTTGGATTTTGACTTTTTGGATGTCATGCAAAAGGAGATGGGTAAGGATAAGGAAGTGGATAAGCAAATTTAGAAGACATGTGATAAGGATCAAGGTGTTAAGAGCCCATGTTTGAAGTGACTGTTGGATGTTGGTACAACCTTATTAGGATAAATGGATTATGCATGAGGATGAATTAGAGGGATTTGATGGGGTTGATACATGGGATAATGGATGGGATGCTGGAAAGGGTATGGATAGAATGATGGGGTGGATATGTGATGGGGAGATGTGTTCAGGACCAACATTGGCACATGTGGTGGTGGATGTGAAAAGATAATAGGATTAAGGGATGGATAATGTGGGGATAATTGAGGAGATTGAATGGTGAATTTCGGGACATAAGGACCCAAACAGACTTAGGAGATGAAAGGGGTGTATGATTAGCTTTTGGATTAGCAACTTTGGATGTTTTTATAGATTTTTCATGTGATGACATTGCATCTTTTTTCTTTGGGATCCACATGGTTTTGATCTTTGCTTTGGTGGGCCTTTGTGGCCTATGGATTTGATGTATATTTAGATTTTTCTTTTCTTCACCATGTCTTTTGGAGGGGACATGGGGAGTCATAGATTCATGTGGATGCTTGGATTTATGCATTTTTTCTTTAACAACCAAAGTGCTTTTAGTAGCAATGGGATAGGTGTGATGAGATGGATGATGTGGAGTGATGGAGGTAGAATTATGAGGATTATGTGTAGATGGAGGATGTTTAGGTATGTGCCTTTGTTGATCCTGATTATAGGATATGTGAGAGGGATGTTTATGATGGATGAGATGGATAGGTGTTGGATGGATGAAAGGATGAGATGGAGGAGGTGATCTTGGGATATATGGACCGAAAGCAGTCATAGTGGGTGGAGGGACATAAGAACCCAAGATGGATGGAGCAGATGAAGGGTGGGAGATGGTGGATGGAAGGATGTAAGGACCCAAAATGGATGGAGCAGATGAAGGAGAAATATGGACGGTTGTTTTGAGGCGATACGATAGAGGAGGAGGGATGGCAGCATATGGTTTGGTGGAGCGATGGGAAGAGCTGACATTTCTTTTGGAAAAGGCTTGTTGAGGACGTCTAGAGGTTGTACCAACATTTTTGGATTGCGAGTTGTGAGTAGTACATCCAAGACCTTGCAGATACAAATGTTCTTTAGCTTGGATGGGCTCTATAATACCTTGCTCATGAAGGCATAAACCTTTTCCTTGATAGTTCATTCTCTTGAGCATTCGATCTAGGACAAGATTTTTGTTATTATGGAAGAATGATGCAAGTTCATTATTAGGTGGAAGAGGAGGGTTGGTGTATATGCTTTGTTTTTCTTTTGTGAGGAGACCCCCATGGAGGAATGTGAGAGGACCAAGGGGATATGCAAGTGGTGTGGGGATAGCATTTTTAGGTGATGATGGGGGATCATGAGAAGGAGATGATGGGATAGCAACATCAGGAGAGGGAGTAGGGGCCATGATAGGATCTATATTTGTGGTAGTAGGCTCATGCATGGAGATGGAGATGGACTGGAAACTTGAATGACAAGGGGATCATGGGATGGAATGGATGGGGGCCCAGATCTTGGGTGGACTAGATGGGATGGTAGGATCTTGATCTGGAGAAGGGGATATGTTGGCATGCTTTGGATTAGACTCTTGCATGACTCATTGTGTGCGGGAGGCATGATAATGGAGTCTTGTTGGGACTCTTCAAGTGGGGAAGATGGAGGGATGGAAGATTCATGAGGTTCATTGGAATGGGTTTTGGTGCTACTAGGAGTGGGAGGGGTGGATTGGATTTGTGTGTCTTCGATGGATTGGGTGGATCTAGGAGTAGAGGGAGTGGATTGGACTTGGGTGTCTTCAATGGGTTCAGTGGCTCTCATAGTAGGAGATGTGGGTTCAATGGATTTAGTGGGTTCAATGGTTTCAATGGTTTGATCAGTGCTAGGAGTGGTAACAACAATGATAGGTGTGGTATGGAGAAGGCTCTCATCACTAGTTACCATGGATGATGGATTGGGATGGCATGGTTCCATGACTTCAAGATGTGGAGTTGGGGATGGCTTCTTTGTCATGAGTTCTTGGAGAACTTCTACAATGAGAGACTTGCATATGGTTGGCTTGGCTGGGGTGGTAGAAATGGATGAGAGATTATGGATTGGTGGACTAGGGTTAGATGGAGGAATGGGATTGAATGTAAGACTATGAGTAGATGGAGAAATGGGATTGGATTGAGGGTTAAGGTAGGGATATTGGAGGGATGAATTAGGATAGGGGGACATGGACTATGGATTAGGAGAAAAGGATATAGGTGGTATAGTGGAACACGAAGATGTGGGCGATGGATTATAATAAAGGTATTGGGATGATGGATTAGGATGAGGAGACATGGATGTAGGATTAAGGTAAAAGGGTGCGGATGTAGGATTAGTATGGGAAGATTGGGAAAGATAATTATGATAGGGGGACATGGATGGGGAATTGTAATAGGAGTATTGGGATGGAAAATTAGGATAAGAGGATGTAGATGTTGTATAAGAGAATGATGTAGATGAAGGACATGAAAAATATGGGGATGAAGAAGATACTGGATATCCATTGTCAAAGGTGGCATAAGGAGCGTGATTAGGCATGGATGAAGACATAACAGGATAGCTCATAGGAGTAATTAGATTTTGGAAAGTGGGTGGAGAAAGCTTACTAAATATGATAGTGTCAAGGGGATCTATGTTGTATACTTCTTGATCGACAAGGCTTTTGTTATTGTCGTCAACGTAATTAGGGTTTCCCTTGACTACTATTGATGGAGGATGATGATTCATGATGATGACAAGATATATAAAATGGATAAAAGATGATGGACTAAAGCTTAAATCGGGATTTAAGTCAAGCTTAGATCAGGATTGGATTAAAGTTTAGATTAGGATGATTGGATGATTGATTTTGATTTTGATGGGATTCGGTAGATGGATAATTGGATCGGGTATATGATTTGATGAATTTGATTAAAGTACTAGATCAATTTGATTAGATA
The DNA here is from genome assembly GCA_007258455.2 of Sequoia sempervirens. Classification (NCBI taxonomy): domain Eukaryota; kingdom Viridiplantae; phylum Streptophyta; class Pinopsida; order Cupressales; family Cupressaceae; genus Sequoia; species Sequoia sempervirens. Next base: position 70,385,194 of record VDFB02058242.1, read on the forward strand.
GGATCAAATTATTAGATGATGTTGATTGGGTAATTGTGATTAGATGAACTTGATAGGATTGGTGTGCTTGGATTGATTAGATGATTGTATGTATTTGATTAGAGGAATGGATTGGTTTGAATAGATAAGAAGAAACAAAAGGTACCACTAGATAGAGCTCAAAAAATTGAACAATTTTTGTTTTTGAACAAAGTTGATTCGACGTACGGTTTGTAAATGATGGCCCTAAGAAGTTAGGGGCGTGTCCACCTCGCGATGCGGGGCATGGCCGCCTAGGGATGGTCAAATTATTGATAGAAGGAAATAGAAGGTACCAATAGATAGAGCTTGAAAAAATAAGCAACTTTGGTTTTTGGACGAAGTCGATTCGACGTACGGTTTGTAAATGATAGCCCCAAGAAGTTAGGGGCGTGTCCACCCCACAATGCGGGGCGTGGCCACCCCGAGATGGTCAAATTATTGATAGGAGGAAATGGAAGGTAACACTAGATAGAGATTAAAAAACTAAGCAACTTTGGTTTTTAGACGAAGTCGATTCGACATACGGTTTGTAAATGATGGCCCCAGGAAGTTAAAGGGGCGTAGTCAGCTTTCTGCAGTAAATCAGGGGCGTAGCCACCTTTCTGCAGTAAATCAGGGGCATAGCCACCTTTCTGTAGTAAATCAGGGGCGTAGCCACCTTTTTATAGTAAATCAGGGGCGTGGTCAACTTTCTACAGTAAATCAGGGGTGCTTCCGCCTTTCTATGGCAAAATCAGGGGCGCTTCTACCTTTTTGTAGTAAAACAGAGGGCGCTTCCGCCTTTCTGCGGTAAAACAGAGGGCGCTTCCGCCTTTCTGTAGTAAAACCAAGGGCACTTCCACCTTTCTGCAGTAAAAAAGAGCTTGGTTTTGATGGAAATGGCTATGGCAAGGACTCAAAATGATAAAATAAGGCCAATGTATCAAAGATTTCACGGGTTTTTCATAAGAAAACACTTCAAGCTTGAGCACAATCCTATGATTAATGTTAAGGGTATGGCCAGGAAAGGTGTTAATCTAGGATGCACAAGGCTTCTAGGGAGTCCTCAATATACTCTCGGTACGTGAGGCACAACTGTGAACACCAGCCTGTCACAAGTGTGAGTCGGGAACCCCAGCGAGATACTAAAAGGCTCAGACCAACTTTTCACGTCTATCTAGGTATCACCCTAGTTTTGACGCTCCACCAATTACGACATGACTGGATTGGGGTACAACTTTCGTTCTCCCCCCTTTATATACCCCACCGGTACGCGTGGTTAAAATCATCCCTTGGGGTGATGAAATCTCTAAGTAGGTCCCACTAGAAAGAAGACACTAATCGTTTCCAACTACTCCCCAGGCTCATACGAAGTGCAAGGGGAAAGTGAAAACAAATTAATTCCCCCTTGGGTGACACAATAATAAACAAACACAACAAGCAATAAAGGTTACTTCCCCCTAATTAGACTATGTTCAAACAACAAGGATAATTTTTTCAAAAATTTGATCAAATAGATGGCCCTGCAAGCAAACGTTAGCTATCTTATCCTTCGTTCTTGGTCGATTACGCCATAATATGCTTCCAAACTGTGCTGTTTTGGGGCGCTGTCGCCTTTCTGCAAAAAAATTAGGGGCGCTTCCACCTTTCTACAGCAAAATTAGGGGCGCTTCCGTCTTTCTGCGGCAAAATCAGGGGCGCTTTCGCCTTTCTGCAATAAAATCAGGGGTGCTTATGCCTTTCTACAGTAAAATTAGGGGTGCTTCCGCCTTTCTACAGTAAAATCAGGGGTGCTTCTGCCTTTCTGCAGTAAAACCAAGGGCGCTTCGACCTTTTTGTAGTAAAATAAGGGGCGCTTCCGCCTTTTTACAGTAAAATCAAGGGCGCTTTCACCTTTCTATAGTAAACCAGGGGCGCTTCCGCCTTTCTACAGTAAAATCAGGGGCGCTTCTGCCTTTCTGCAGTAAAATGTTAGAGGAAAAGAGCCTGTCAAAATGAAAGGGCGTATCTGCCCCTCTGGAGGAAACTTTATTAGATTTTTGAAAAAGAAAATTTGTATGCCCTACTGCAAGAAAGTGTTAGAAAAGATCTTCTAAGCAAAATGATGTATACACCTAATTACAGCAAACTGTTAGAAAAAATCAAATTTTTAGATATAGGGCGTGACCGCCTTTCTGTAGCAGACAAGATGGCTTGGCCGCCTTTTTGTGGTAAAATTAGTGGCGCTTCCGCCTTTCTGTGGTAAAACAAAGGGCACTTCCACCTTTCTGCGGTAAAACAGAGGGTGCTTCCGCCTTTCTGTGACCTTTTTCTACAAAATACTTAGCAAAAATGAAGATTAAATGCAAGAACCCATTTGTGGGTCCCACCGAGCATGCTAGAAATGTGTACCTTGGAGTTTTACCCTATTTTAATGTGCAAAATAACTAAAAATACAAATGATAAAACACTAAGAACACTTCAATGATTAGCCTAAAGAGTGATAAAACAAGGAAAATAGATGAAATAAAATGCAAATCAATTATACCTTGCTTGCTGTTGAAGACTCCTTGGTTGGCCTTTGATTTAGATGAATTTGTATGCTCCTTAGATGGCTTTTGATGTTACTAGATGCAAGATTGATAATGCAAAATGACTAAATAGATGGCTAAATGATAGCAAATGCTTGAGAATGCAAATTGGCAGCATAAGATTACTCAAATGAAAAATCATTTTTAATGCCCTTGAGGAGGGGGTATTTATAGAAGAATTTGAATTCTCTAAAGAATTCAACGGTTGAGATTCATCCAACAAGGTCAAGATGAAGGGCTATGGTAGGTTGAGAACTCAGAAGCCCTCACATCTTGACATGTGGATGGTGAAGTGGCTAAGAGGAGATGAGGTGTAAGTGAGGTGGCCAAAAGGTACATGAGGTGAAGGAAGGACAAGTACCTTTCAAGTACCTTGGGGAGTGAGAAGATTTCGTCAAAAAAGAATTTTTTGTCCCCAAGTGAGTGAAAGAGACATTTGAGGAATTTTGGAATTCCTCAAAAATCTCCATGGGAAAAGGAGAGGTGGTTGGAGAAATAAATGTGAATTAAAAATTCACATTCTTAGGAGAGTCTAAAGGATAAAAGGTGAGCTCCAAAAAGGTGGGACTTGGTCACATGTGGATGATGTGACAAGTCCAAGGTTCTAGAAGCCTTGGAAGATAGAATGTGAATTAAAAATTCACATAGGGAAGAGGAGAATCTAGGATAAATAAATGTGAATTAAAAATTCACATGGGAAAGAGGGTCAATGCTAAAAAGAGATAAATGCAAAGGTTGACTAAAAAGGTGGTGCTAAATATGGCTAATGACCTTGGTTAAGGTTGTGCAAATATTTGATTAGAATAATTAATGGAAGATTAGAGGCAAGTGGCAAATGTAGGAGGATGTGACATTAATCTTTGATTAAGAGGATGCACATCATAATCATGAATTAATTAAATTAATTTAGATTAGAGCAAGATCATGGAGGATGTGACAAGGAGAGAGAGAATGAAAGAATTTTAAGTTGATTTTAATCAAAAAGGTCAAAAATGACTAAATTAAATAAATTGATGTATTTATTTAATTTAGAGAGGAAGAAGGTGAAAGATAAAACATTTAGTTATTAAATTAAATACTTTACAGATATGAGACAAAATGTGTAATATTAATTTAATAAATTAATATTTAATATGATAGACGACAAGGGAGTAAATTTAATCATATGGAAGTGATTAAATTTAGATGTCTACAATTTCTATAAGAAATAATTTAAGGCCAAAAGTATGGGGTTCGTTGAAATGAAATTTACATAGTGAATTGTAAAGGGGATATAAAGCATATTTTAAGTTTTGTCTTAAGTTCTGAGTTTGTAGCTATGTATGTAATTTTGATAACAAGATAGAAAATACAATATAGAATGATGCTAATTTCATGGCCATTATCTCTCCTTTGTAATTGTTCTACAAGTTATGAATGAATATAATCAAGCATTGTGTTGTTCGTCTCCATTGCTTTCCAGTGGATGTGTGATTTCATTCTTGCTTATTAATTCAATGAATTAGTGTAAGTGCTTGAATCAGATTGTTGACTCGTATGAATTATATGCAAGGATATCTTCAAGAAGTAGTGGTCGAGAATGTTATGGGGAAGTGCTATAATGCAATGTTTCTTAAGCTATATGTTGCTATTGTTGAATTGTTATCAGGTTGCATAGGTTAATATTGACTCTATGTTTAGGATAAGGCACTAGTTTTAGTAAATTGCTCACAATTTAGTTCCTAGGTTAGTTTATCAACAAATCAATCTTTATTTACAAATATTTTAGATGAGTTACCATTGTAGTCATGCTACAATGAATTTCACTTTTCTCATACTCCAAGTATAAGGTATTATTTAAGAGAATTTCCAACTCTTTGATACACTATATTGTTGAGTAGATATATGAGAATTATCTGTTGTTTACAATGTATCTAAATATAAATCACACGAGTTCTTGAATATACATTGTGGGAGCACCCTCTCGGGTTTCATAGAGCCCAAAGTGCAGGAGTGAAAGTTTTGCAGCTTTTACTCGTTTGTTGGCCAATCCCTTTAGATTGCTAATTATTGGAAATGGCAAAGTCCATAGGTAATTTTAAAGATTAGCTTGGTTCTTAAAAAAATACCAACAAACTCTACACATGATGCCTGTTTTCCAGGTTTTCATCAGGGTACTTGCCCAAAGTGCCATTGAAATGGTTTTCACTAGACAATTTTTTTCTTTATTATTTTTTTGATTTTTTTAAAATTATTTGATTTTTTTGGAATTATTATTGATTATGTCGAACCACCTAGTGGTGCTAATGTAGATGCTTCTATAATTATGTGCCAACGATATTCTGCCTAGATGAGTTATTTTGCCAAGATACAGTGCTTTTATATAACCCCTGAATGTTCTTGTCTTCATTGATACTAGGGTTAACCTTATCTAGATTTGCACATCGTGATAGAGTGCCCTTAGATTCTTTATGATAAAGAGTTGTTACTAGAACATGGTTAATGCGAGAGTTGGATATTCTTGGTTTTAAGTGAGATGGTAGATTTCAATGAGGGATATTAGACGAATATGGATCGATCGATAGTTTGGATAGTGACTATTTGATTCTCCAAATGTGGGATGATGAGCAATGAAATTTGGATATGGATATGTATTTAAGACCAAATTTTTCATATACTTTATATGTCACTATTGAATCTTTCTTTTGCATTGGTGGAAATCTTTGATGGATGGAAGTTTTGCCCCATAGTTTCTTTGACTAATGGAGTTTGAGAGGGATTATTTGCTTTATTTTCTTTTGGATCCATTTAAATTTCAGGTGTCCATTTTGATTTGTCAATTTTTAGCTTTGATGACATGCTCTTTTCCTTTGTAAGGATTTTTCTCTTGTTGGCCCCAATTAATGGGTGGGAAGATACAAGGATGACGATTCATGACATGGATAGTTGAAGTGTTGGTAATAGTTTTATTATAAGGACTTGTCATGACTCCCATGTTGATGTTTGGATTAGATAAATTTTCCCCTAATATCACTGATATGATTAAATTCCTTGATTTCTTAATAATCGATACCTTGATGTTTAGGATTATCGACAAAATGCACTGGTTCTAAGATACCCTATTCATGTAGGTCTAATCCTTCACTACACTGTTGGGAACCTTTGAAGGTGGTAGTAGAAACACTAGATTCTTATTGCTCTTCAAAAGATACAAGTTCTTGAAAGTAGGTGTAGAAACCTTCTTCATGGTCACTTCCTAAAATGTTACCATGGAGTTCTGTAAACTTTGGTATAGTCTGATCATCTGCAGATATGTCTAAAGTAGAGGACTCTTGTTCTAGAGGAAGATCATCTATGTGTCTAGGGGAAGCAAGTATCTCATGGGTAGATGTAGGAGTAATTGGTGTATGGATATGGTCCTCTTTTGTGAAATCCTGTATGGATTGGAAAATACTCGTTAGATTGTGATAGTATTTTGGGGATATGGATGTTTGATCTTGACTTATTTTAGAGCTATCTTTTTTATCAGATTGGAAATGCTCATTAGATCATCATAGTATTTTGGAGATGTAGATGTTTAATCTTGATTTCTTTCAGAGTTACCTTCATTATGCTTTGGTTCATGTTCTTGACATTGGTCGATTTCAAAGAATGCATTATTTGTAAAGGACCTTTGGATACCTTCAAAATGCAGATATGTTGGTAATAGCTCTTGAGTTAGATTTTCTACATTAGGTATGAGAGGCGAATGAATGCATTTAAGGATTTCTTACTCATGAAAGGTATTTGAATTAAGTATTTGATTATCTTGATATGTATCTATTAGGGATAGTCCTTGGAGGGAAGTTGGAAATATGGCATTGTTTGATGGTTTTCTTGACGTGGATGGTTGTATAGAACTTAAAGATATCAGGTTCAAATTAGAGATGGAAACCTTTTGGGGGAAAACATCTTCAAAATGTGCTAGGTCATGAGGTCAAATGATTTTAGTATTTCTTGAAATGGATCATTGCTAGACACTAATGGATAGTTTTGATCATGCTTCGAAAAAGTATCTATGTCAACATTCTCATTAGGTGAGGTAGAAATATTCTCAATGTTATTATTTGTGGATAGATTTTGAAGGTTATTCTCAACACTAATTGCACCTTGATCAATAAGGTCTTGTATGCGGTTCTTGAGTCTTATGTAACTTGATGTTTCGTGACCTTTTGTTCTACGGTATTCACAATAAGCATTGTCATCGTACCATGAGGATTTGAATTGAAGTTCATAATCACCTTGTGACTTTGGAAGATCAATAAAATGAGATTGGACCAACTTATTTAACATGAACTTGATTGGATCCCCTATAGGAGTGTATTCATGTTTGGTGGTGTTTTTGGATTGTGATGTTGTTGGAGGATTCGTGTTTTGACTATTTGGTTTATAGATTTGTGAGTTTTGACATTGGTTAGAATCTAACAAGTGGCAAAGTGTTTCAAACTCTTGATTAGGGACACCCATAGTTGTTATGTCATTGAAGCTAGTAGAATGTGATGACCTAGTGAGAGGATAATATAGAAGTGAATTTGGATAGTAGATTGATATTGACATGTTTTGCTGATTTCAATATTGGACAAGTAAACGAGTGAGAAAATGTTGTATTTTTCTATTTTGGATGATAGGGATGACTACAAGTTTTTCCTATATAGGTATCTAGTATGATATAGATTGTTGATGAAAAATTAGAATTCTAAGAGTTTGAAAGGTTCTGTTGTTTTGGACTAATAGTCAAACATGCCATTTTATTTAAATGTGTTGAATTATAGTCAAAAGTGGTGCACTGCCCCTGAAAAACATGGTGCTAATTTGCAAAAGCATAGGTCTGTAGACAACAGCGATACTATAGGATTTTGATAGAGAACTAATCTGATACAAATGTATGAAGTTGTGCAAACACATCGATATGCATACAAAAGTGTCAATTTGAAAAAATCAAATGCGTCAGGATGCATACAGAAGTGACATAAGGTGAAATTTAGATGTGGTAATGTAGGATTTGGACTAAAGTTTGATTTGAGACAAACATGCTAACTTGTATAAACATGTTGATATGCATACAAAAGTGTCGATTTAAAAAAATCACACTTGTCAAGATGCATACAAAAGTGGCACAAGGTGATAGTTAAACACACCGATTTGACTCAGGATTTTTTTTTGGAATTTGATCCTAAGTACATCTAGGGTTTTGCAATTTTCCAATATTAATTTGTGTTTTTTTTGATTTGGAAAGTGATAAAAATGTAAAAAAATAACATATAGGACTGACTCAAAAACTTGGATTTCTTGGTAGATTTTCACATGTCTTCTTCAACAAGACCACACTAATTAGTATTACGGGTAGTTTTAACAATAAATACATGCCATAGATACACAATCCTATTTTAGTGGTAGATCGAGATTATCAGCTTATAGTAGGCCCACCCCAGAATATTGTTTAATGAAGGGTGACTAGAGTATGCCAATGTCATGTACCACCTTGACACCTCTCACCTTGAAAGGAAAAGATACTAACAAGGAATATAAGTCACCTCAATAAAGGTTGGCACATGGCAAGTAACTTTGAACACATTGATACTTGTACATTGCACCACTTTAAACTAATGGTTAAAAGGTCTTAAATGATTCTAGATAAATAAGTTCGTAGTGGGGGTGTACCATGAACAAAGAGCTCATCCGTTATGCCCGAGTCGAGAGGGGCCTTCTCTCTACTCATCACTTCCCTGTCTTGGAAAATTGAGGGTCATGGGGCTTGGCTTGAAGGATGCTAGCTACTCCTTGGGGTACAAATTTTGTTGTCCCCCTTTATATAGCCCACTGGGAAATGTTCTTGAGATCAAACCTTAGGGTGATGAGGCCCCTGTTATGTGATGGTTTGGAAACCACCCCTTAAGGCTTATATAAGCATTCATGTGAGACTTGGAAAGTAACACAAGAAAAAAGAGAAAAACAAGTGTATCACATTACAAAATAGGATTCCAGGTTAGTAGGCTATGAGCAAGACGAAGAAGGGGAATGCCTATAGTGTGTCCAACTTGGGGTACAAGTGGGTGCACTCAGGACGATCCTGGCCAGAGCATGGTTTTGTGGCACGAGTGTTGAGCATTATTCTGGTGGAACCAACACTTGTGTAGAGCGGCAAATTATGCTTCCTCCTAGATTTCTCATAGATGGAAGAGGATGAAATAGGGTCCATTCCAACAATCGTTGGGATTTTCTACACATTTCAAAAGATAAGTATTAATGCCTGATAAATTATTTGAGAAATAAAGTTATTTTAAATCCTTTGTGTTTATTGAATTAATAATTTATTCATGGCATGATTGAATGTAATTGAAGCACAACTAATTCCCAAATTCAAAATTCAAAAAATAAATTGATTCCACAGATTAATTCCAAAAACTTCTATGCACAAATTTTAATCTAATATTTAATTCCTAATTCAATAGTTTAAAATTAAATTTTAATGTAATACATTGATTTAACATTAATAATTCTAACATAAATTCATAAGCTGATTGTTACTCCACCTCGAGGATACTCAATCATGGGGGATCATGGAAGAGGGGGGAGTTTGAAGGGGTGTCTTAGCCTCCTTGCCCTCATGTGGTGCATGCCATTCATATGAGGTGACCCTATGTGGCGCATGCCATTCATATCAGGTGGCCCATTTAGTGAGGATTCTAATACTGTCATTGTTCCCTCCCCTTCCATTCCCTCATGATTGATCTCCTTATATTACTTCACCATGTTAGGGGAGTGAGATTGCAAAGGGTCTCTTGGTAGCTAACTCTCTATGCCCAAAGGGAATACCCTTTATAACAAAGGAAGTAGCCCTTTGGCCCATCTGGGCTCATCTTGTCCCTCTCAAGTGGCATACCTAGAAGAGGGACCACTCACCATGCCACTTTAGCAATTCTCCCTTCTCCCATCATGGTGAAAATACGTACATAGCAAGTTAATCAAACTCATATATTTACAAAGAATCACCTCACCAAATCATGATGAATTATGAATGTGCCATCATAAGAAATAATAATATAAATGAATTACTGATCCTATTAAACAAGGCATTATATCTTAAATATTCTACTATAAAAACATTAACTCACACTGCTGTAATCATAATATAATTAATCACTCAACAACCATGTGACTGCGTCCCTTGTTTCCATCTCCAAGAAGTACACACAAGCATGGATATAACAAGGAAATAACATAATAATAGGCATGCAAGTTTGGTTATTTGAAATTCACAGATTTTCTTACCTATCATGCTGGTTGTAATCGAAATCACCATTTTGGAATTGTGTTACCAATAAAAAATATGCGACTTGGTCTTTGTTTTAACATGATTTCATATTTGGGGCGTTTTCCCTTGAGGTTTGCCACTTAAGTTGTCATATTTCAATTGTCATTGCCCTCTACAAAGCCTGAAATCTTATGTTTTTCTCCTTGTCTCTACAACTAAGTACAATTTCCTTGTCTCATTGTCACCCTCGGTCAAATATTTTAAGTGGTAATGCCATTGAAAGTTCTGAACATGACTGGACTAGTCCTTTAAGTAAAACAGTGCCTAACAGGGCTGGAATTTGATGGTCTATTTGACCGTTTTTTGCATTTTGGACCGTATATTACAACCTTAAAATTTATTAGACCGTATCATTTGACTTGCTACATTTTTATATAACCGTAAATATGACACTTCAAATTATTATAATTTCACTTTATATTAATAAATATGATTTATTATAAATATATTTATTAATTCAAAATCTGTTGAGAATAGAATTTTTCAAGATTAAATATATTTCTTTCTAATTTTTTAAAGATTTTAACATTTTTACTAATAGTTATCATTTCTTTATATTAATATATATGATTTATAATATTTATTATAATAAAAATATATATTAATTCAAAATCTTTTCAAAATAGAATATAATTGATTTTTAACTTTTTGAATATTTTAACAAGATTTATTTTCTACATAATTTAGAAACTTCTTGTTACAATTAACAATAAATTTTAGATTTTAGATTTATTTCTAATTATCAATATTTTCTAATTTTACAATTTTTTATATATATATATATATATATATATATATATATATATATAGGATATTCTTATGAATAACAACATAGCATAAATTTTCATTGTATTTTCAAAGTATTTATTTTATAGCATTGTTTATTGCCATGTTCATATTGCTCACTAATTGGAATCTCATAGTACTCCAACATATGAAAAATTAGAAGTACAACATAATAGAACTTTGTGCCCTTATCTCATGCCTCCAACACATTCAATATCATGTCATTCACCAAGATTCCTGGGTAGCCAAACTCCCTTGTTAAACCCAACTTGGTATCACACATATGTGGTTGCAAGCAACTTCATGCCAATAAGATTACAGGCAATGCCCACTCTAACATGTTCAATTGCAATAAATTTCACACCATTGGACTGTGCTCTTAGTTAACTGTAGCCAAAGTATTACATACCTGCATACTAAGTTCTAGTTAACTGAGCACATGATATGAGATGGGTTGGAGGAATCTACCATGCTAACACTTCTCTAATACAGAAACTGTGATTCATCTCAGAAGGAAATAGAACAAATCAGATATGAGTAGTATATGATGTGCTCATTTTTATCATATAATGATTTATCTTTGATAAATTAGTAAAGATGTATTTTCTAGATTTGTTTCAGTACATCACCATAGTGGTGTTGAATCTTGTTTATATTCTTTAATGATTTATTCAAGTATTTGTAGGTTGTCTATGGGTAAGGGCCCATTGGTCTTAGCTTGCACAGAACAATCACGTGGGAATCTACTGGTTTAAGTGAGCCCCATGTATGGCATTTTTATAGCTGTATTGTTTCATCTCTACTGATTATATTATGCCTGAAATGTGGTAGGATGATGTTGATAATGATATCAATTGTGCTAGACCAACTGGCAGTTTTAACATGATAACATCTAATGATAGTAATATGTTTAGTATGATAGAAAATAGGGGACGCTCTATTTCTGTAGAGTTTGCTAGAAATACTTGTAATATCATGATGCAAACCTTCTAGCTATGTTTTTTCACAGTTGGAAAGTTTTTCTTCTTAATTTGGAAAAGCTTAAACACATACATTATCTGGTAGAAACAAAGGTGGACAATATACACCTTTCAACCGTTTAACAAGCTCAATAACATCAACAAGTAAAAACATTGATATTAAAAAAATGAGATTGTAAACATAAGATTTTCATAATCTAATAATATATAAAAAAATATTTTGGAAAAAATGTATAGGTGATTTTGCATCAAAATTTTAAATCACACTCTTGATCCATCATCAACATGATGAAATGTAAATTGCAAATGATTAAATTTTCAAAATAGAACAAATATGCCAAAGAAGGGTCACCTAGGGAAAGAGAACATAAAAGGAATTGAATCAACTATCAATTATTACCAATAAATAATAATTAGCAAAAAATACTAATTTAGAATTGTGATGTTTAGACTCACACAGATACAAACTTTCTCAGGAATTTCTCTGCATACCAAAAGATAAGGATATTTTCAATTTCTGAAATATTATTAGAGAAAAATCTAGGAAATATCAGGAACCCAAAAATGCAGTAAAATTCAAAAAAAAGAAGACAAATAACTGATGATTTTTACATTTAAAACCATATTAAGATTTAATTGCATAGAGAGTGAGACTGTGAAAGTAAACAAAAGTGTACATCATGAATTTTGAAATATAGATTTTTCTCATTTTGAAATCACTGATTCCAAAAAAATAGAATATATATCTCTTTAACAATACTAATAAATAACTCTGCTAGAATGATAATGAATCCTTCATTCAATAAAACAAAACTAAGGTAAATATGACTTGTTAACCCTATCATTCTCCTTAACTATCAAGTTTAAGAGACTAATCCATACACAAAATGGTAACTACAGGGTGCTGTCATAATAGTGGTTTACAATTCCTAAGAGGAATGAATTTTAGCTGAAATCACATATTTTTAGAAAATATAATGATTTAAGCCTTAAAAATTTCCATTTTAAGGATTCCAATTGAAGAGGGTTTGATTAAATCACCTTAGATCAAACCCACTTGGATAGAACCTCTCTAGTTTTAAACCATTCCTATAAATGCGTCTCCTTTACACCTATCAAAATGCTGATAAAAAATCACTTTTCATTTATATTTTGGGGGATCAAATGAATTCATTTAAAATTTATTTCAAATGATTATGGTATTCCTCAGAACAAGCTATCCAATGAATATAATTTTAATATGTTTTGGTTTTGTTATGTATTTGTTTTTAAGTTTTATTAAACATAGGTTTTTCATCGAAAACTAATTTATTTGTTCTTCACATGTGGAAAAATAGAAGATTATCAAAAAAATAAATTGAAAATATGAGTGCACCAGATATTGAAGTCATTCATCCAACAAAAAAAAAAAATAAAAAAATTTGACATATACAAAAAGTTACGTTATCACAGTCGAATGCAGTGTAATTCGTTTGACTTTGAAACTTTATTAAGGAAAAATTATTCAATAAAAACTATCTAACCAAGTGGAAGCACTAGATAAGAGTTACAAATCTAAATTTTAAAGAATTAGAATTTTATCCTTCCCTAGAAAAAATTTATGCATTATACGGTGTGCATCACTTTTAAAAATGTTGTTTTCTGAAAAAAATCTATTTTCGTGGGAGATAGAAAAAGAAGTACAATTTGATTCCAAAAATTTTGAAAAAAATATTTTTAGAATCTTCAGACAAAATTTGATGAGACTCTAGTTTGCACCATCTTCAAATTCCTCATAGTTTAGCCGCTATAGGTGCCCGAATGTGAAGATTTAGTTAAAAATAATAATTTCAGTGTCCAGTTTGGCCAAAAATTGTAAACCACTATTATGGGATCACCCTACAATTGAATACAACAATCTCCCTAAGAGTTGAAAGAATCCCCTACTAGGTCCTCCTCATTGTGAATTGACTCACATTGTGAGGTTGTTAGTCAATCCAATTGGGATTCATATGACATCTTTGAATGATTAGTGGAGAAAGAGTGATATCTCAATGTATCCATTTTTCCACCAATCAATAATGATAATTCAAGTACTATAAAATTGACTGTTCATATAGCATTACCCCTTAGAAATCACACCTTTGACATCAATGAAAACCTATGTTCAACATCTAGATTTGAGTTCAGTGAAGCTCCATAGTATTCAATATTAAATACTACAAGGTTTATTGTTAGCATTCAAAAATATCTTTCAAAATTGAAATGCGTTAATTTTTTAAATCAGAAGAAACTATCATGCAAGGAAAAATGTTATGAAAAATAAGATCTAAAATAAATTTTGAGAAGAGAGAAGGTGAATATGTATCTCATGTTTTCATAGAGTTTAGAGTGATCTTGCAGTTAAAATTCCTCACTGACAAGATTTTTCATGACCAAGACTAGGTGAGCTCCAAGAGGGAGCCGAGAACAGTATGGTGAAATAAGAGGTAGGTAAATTTTCTATTGATTTTTGAAATTTTTAATATTTTGGCCCTTGTAAACCCTATGATGCATATTGGAATTTGATGAGCACACTAGCATTCAGATGTTTAACATGAGTCTGATATTCATGTAGACATCCTCCTTGTTTGCTAACTTCTAAGGGATGCACGATCATCCACAAAGGGTGCTAGTGTTCAAGGGCATACTAGCCTTTAGGAAAACATACTTTATTCTAAGTTTTTTGACATTTTAGAATGCTAGGGTGTTAGCAGTAGAATGATATATAATTATTTTGATTACTTTTAGCCACTTCCAACTATGCGAGTGAATGGTAGAGGATTTTTTTTTTACACTACTCATGAGTTGATTGGAGAATCTATCAAGGAAGGAGTAGGTTTTTTATAGATGATTAGTCCTTTATTTGGTATTCATACTCTTAGAGATGTGATTGCACCACATGATGCTCTTGGGATTGATGGATCAATGGAATTTGGATACATCCACCTTTCATCTCCTAATAGGGGAGATGACTATTATTCATGTGGATGTATAACACATTCTTAGATTCCTAGTCCATGGTTATTGCATTACTATTGAGGATGAGAGACAATTAGTCACTATATAGGAGGGATAGTGATATACACTTGCATGATTCATCATGAGTTACAATATTGATCATTTCTTATGTGGTGACTTGAGCAAGGGTCAATACCTATTCCCCTAACTAGGAGGATATTGATCACTATAATATCCATGATAATGACTATTGATGGTCAAGGCATGCATTTTCATGTGGGCCTCATGCACATAATCAAGGCCATGGAGGAGTGAAATACTATTTTTGTATTGGAGTAGAGTATGCTTGCTCACCTTTACTAAGACCTTGGCAGATTTGCGCATCATGAGGGGAAAATACTCATGAACTCCACATTACTTTAGGTATGAGAATTCAAGAATATCATGTGTATAAGATATATCAATTACCCAAGGAAAATTTATTCGGATGCACCATGACCACAATAATACCCACTAATTTGATATTAGAGTTTCTAAGATTTACTATTTTGGAGATAATCTTTTGATCACTTGTACAACATAGAGATTATATAGTAGCCATATAGAGGAATGAGAGCATGGGATGATTTTGGTAGATAGATGGCTTGTATCCAACAAGATCACCTACTTATTGGTCACTATGACTATATCATCATGTAATTTAAGTACATGTGATTGATGAGGTAGTTTGGACTAGTATGGAAAGTGCCATCGATAATACCAATTATGTGCATTCACATCACATTACCATTAGAGCTAGACACCTCTCTCATCCAACAATCACTAAGGTCATTTTGAGTGACTTAAGTAGTAAAGGAGAGAATGATCATCTATTTTTGGATGTGGATGATGTCAATGTTTTATAGGGGTACACCGACTAGTGAAGTTTTTATCCAACAATCATTCCTTTCAAGGATGCCCCTAAAGGGGATCTTGATGCTTAAGGTTTGGATGTGGAGTATAAAATGGAGGAGGACAGGCCAAGGGTATAATAGAGAGTATGCTCTCCAATAGTTGTACCTCCTAGATAGATGGAGTGAGGTGAGTCTAGCAATACATGTACTCCTATAGGACCCACACTTATAGCACGCACTAGTCCTAGCATTGCAAATGGACTATGAGAAAAAATTGGTAGGCCAAAGACCTAAGTGATTTTATGTTTATGTTTTATATCATTTATTTGGAATATAATAGATATAGATAAAGTTCATTTTTTATTTGTTTTTTTGATGTGATATTGATTTCTCTTTTTTCTTGGTTTTGCACCATGGACGTGAGAGTTTCTTCACCTTATCAGCTGAGTCATAGTAGAGATGGTCTCATCCCTATATCTTGAGGGTATAATGTGAGCATCATATAGGCCAAATTAGACTGTTAGACACCGCATGGAGACATTTGAGTCAAATACATAGCTTAGAGCTACTTATAACGAGTTCTATGTACATTGAGAGTCATTGAGAAATAGAGCTTGGAACAGTGACAATTAATTAAGATCAAAGACAAAAATTTCAACGCATGAATGGATAGACATAGTTGTAATCATGAGCCCTAGTAAGAGAAACACCAGCAAGCATGGTTTTCTCCAATCTATCATCAACAAGAAATTATGTGTAACAAGCACATAAAGGAACGACTTACAACAACACCTAAGGAATAGCCATCAACAATGAGGAATAGGCATCAACTGCTGAGGAATGACTTACTCCAAGGAGGGTTTTCTATTTTTCCCAGATTAAGTGGTCTACAACTCTACAAAAATAAAATACAAACTATACAAGTAACTTTCAGCAAAGACTAATCTAAATGTGAAAACTCATTGATAAACTGTAGCCAGAAATGAAAGCGCCACAAATTGTCTATCACACACATGAATCACCACATGTATATTGTGTAAAAGCACTAGAATTTTGTTCTATTTCACAATCTCACAGTGAGTCTTACCTCCATGCATGTCCATTGTGTAAATGCCCAGATAGCGAAAGCGCCAGAAATGACCTGCACTGTTTATTGGAAATCTTGTGAAAGCAACCTCACCCGCCAAAAAGAATTCCTGTGAAAATGACCTGCCCACGAAAAAGACCAAAATGAATCTATCTCTAAACTTTTAGAGGGAGAAATAAGGGCGTTCTCTAAAATTGGAGGAGAAAATTAGGTCTTCGAGCGAAGGAGTGGTTCGAACGAAGCCTTTCTTTCTTTCGATTTTAAAATTTTAAAGAATTCTCATGAAGCGGTAGGGGGTTCATTCGAAGCCCCCCTTCATTAGAAGGGGGGGCTTCTAATGAACCCCCTTCATTAGAAGGCCCCCCTTCATTCGAACCACCTAATTCAATTTTTTGTGTGCATTTCTAATTTCTCTTCACTTAAATAATTGTAACCCATTATTGTGGGTTCACCCTTTCACAAATCCTAAGGATTGATAATAAAGCTGTAGATACAATGGCTACAATTGCTTCCTTGTTACAATTATTAGAAAATAAAAAATGGTATGAATTCTTGGTAGAACAATTGTTTTCTCCCGCCTATGCTAATCTTGAGACCCAAGTCATATACCATTTAACCAGTTCTGATTCACCTTTATATGGAAAGATTTATACCTACCTGAAAAATAACATCTTACCTTCGGACTTATCCAGAAACCAAAAAAGGAATTTCATACGCCAATCATCCTGTTATACCTTGATCGCCAATATCCTTTATCGACGTGGTCTTGATGGTACACTCCTTCGATGTCTTGAATGTGACGAATCTGAACAAGCCTTACAAGAGGTTCATGGTGGTATTTGTGGAACTCATTCAAGTGGTTTAACCTTAGCCAAGAAACTTGTTAGAATGGGATATTATTGGCTTACCATGGAGAGAGAATCTTTTAATTTTGTTAAGAAATGTTCTAAATGCTAGATCCATGGGAATCTTATTCATGCACCTGCATAGAAACTACAGCCTTTCACTCCAACATGGCCTTTTTCTCAGTGGGGACTAGATCTTGTTGGAAAAATTCATCCTTCATCATCAAATGGGCATAAATTTATCATTACGGCTACAAAATATTTTACAAAATGGATCGAAGTTGTTCCTTTGACGACCGTGACCGATAAACAAATCTTTTCATTTATCCTGAATTACATCATTTGCCGATATGGAATTCCTAATTCTATTATCATTGATAATGGGAGGCCTTTCAAGAATCAGGATGTTGATGAACTTTGTGAAAGATTTCACATCCAACAAAGGTTCTCTACACCTTACTATCCACAAGGAAATGGTCAAGTAAAAGCTTCAAACAAAACAATCTTGAAGATCTTGAAGAAGACGATAAATGATGTCGGTCGTGATTGGCATGTCCAGTTAAATCTAGCTTTGTGGGCATACAGAACCAGCATTCGCACACCAACAAGAGCTACACCATATTCCTTGGTATATGGAGCAGATGTGATCTTACCATTAGAGGTTGAAATACCTTCACTTAGGGTCTCACTGAAAAGATTGATAAATGATGAAGACTACCGAGTATCTTGTCTACAAGAGCTAGAACTGTTAGATGAAAGATGTCAACATGCAGTTAATCATTTGAAGGGTTATCAACAAGTTATGTCCTGTAGCTACAATCATAGAGTTAAACCATAGAAATTTCAAGTAGGTAATTTAGTCTTGAAAGAAAATCCACGTAATCAGGAAGACAGAGAAAAGAAAGAAAAATTTGAACCAAATTGGCTTGGTCCATTTGTCATCATTGCAGCATACAGTTCTGGAGCATATCAGTTATCTACATCAGAAGGGGACCTATTTGAAGAACCAATCAACAACATTCATTTGAAGAAGTTCTATGTCTGAATCACAAATACAAAAAAAAAAAAAAGTCCCTAAAAAATACAAAAAAGAAAAGAAAAAGTCTTGAAAAAATACAAAAAATCAAAAAAGTCCTAAAAAATACATAAAAATCAAAAAAATCAAAAAAAGTCCTGAAAAAATACATAAAAATCATAAAAGCAAAAAATAAAAAATAAAAAATTCACATGATCTAAAAAAGTGCAATAAAAACAAGTGGTGAAAACCTGGCAAACAGGTGCTACTTGTGATCAAAATGGGCTCCTCTATCTATTAGCCCATGTCTTGCATTCACTTTATAGCATCATCTATACATATCCATCATCTATACATGTCTATTATATCCATATCATGCAACGGGAATCCTTGTGTTTCATCATGGCTTAATGAAATTTGTAAATATCCATACTATTTAGGTTGTGTTTACACTAGGGGCAGAAACACAGACTAAACAAGAGAGGGGCAACAAGATTTTAGAACATCACAAATGGACAAATGATGGATTGACAAAACACAACATACATTGACACATCAAATCAACCACAACATCAAAACGATCACTTAATGCCAAGGAAATCAAACATGGTCAAAACAATGTTAATCAAAACACAAACATCAATATTGATAACCAAGTTGGATGATCTTAATCTGAAAAATGTTTGGAATACTTTAGGCACAATTTTGAATTGTTGGTTGATTTTCTATCATATCTCTGGAGCAATTCAATGATGTATTGAACTAAAAAAGCAAGGAAGGAGTATGATTTTTTCTTTGTCTGCTGTTTGTGAGTAAATCATTAGTACTATGCAAATTGGTTGCGAGACATGCACTACTAAGTATCATTGATGACATTTTGGAATTTGCATGGGAAACGGGTTAACTCTTGTCTGTTTATGCAAGCGATACTTAGATCATCTCGGTTCAATTATACCTAGATGCTTGTATTAACTTGCTATATTAAAAATCATGAAAGGAATACTCGGGTCATCACTGGTGCTAACATACCCTTTGATGCTTGTATTAACTTTCAACATTTCAATGCTTTATGATGACACAAAAAGCACAAATAAGCTCTCAGAATGGTAATATTGTACAAATAACCTTCATGGTTAGTGTAGATTACATTCATTCTAGAATTTACATTTTACATTTATAGATTTTCCCAAAAGCTGGCAAAGTATCAATGTTTCATATCTTTTTTAATAAAATGATTGAGTACATTTTGACATTCACAAAAAAAAAACATCATCACATACATTTTTCGTACATATTTGCATCAGAAAATCATAAAAAAACAAAGCATACATCATAATCAAAAAATTCATAAGCATTTATAAATTGTACCATTCATCATTTCACATTCATATTCATACAATCATTCATCAATAGATTGCAATCATATCATAGCATTGCACTTTCATTTTCATATCCGAAAATCATGCATACATATACATCATGAGTATAACATTGTGAAACCATCACATAAAACATCATGCATATAGAAAATAGATGCATTCATCACATAAGGAATCATCGTTGCATATCATATATTTCAAAAATGAAGGTCAAAATGTACAAAGGTGTCCAATAATATACATCATCAAAAATGGGATCATATCAGTGTGTATACAAATGTCTCAACAGAGTATCAATAAGACATCATGAAAAATGCACTATGAAGTGCTATCCTTTGATGGTGCCGGTCTGGGACCTGCCCCACCTGCACCTGATGAACTTGCTCCACCTACCCCTGATAACCCTCTTGGAGGTAATGGTTGCGATACACCCTTTTTGGTAGTCTGAGAGCTAATAACCTAGTATTGTATCAAGAAGAGCTAATAACCTTTCTTGATTTCTAGTATTGTATCAATCTACAATACTAGAAATCAAGAAAGGTTATTAGTGAATAAGGAAATTGGAGAACCCAAAAATGATAGAGAAAAGGAGTTGTGGAAATGCAAATTGGAGCAAGCAAGAGGTATTATTAGGAGTAAAGCTTTGAGCCCCAATCTAAATAGAAGATTTGTTGATGTTGATAATCCAGTAGAGCTATGGGAGAATTTAAAAAAAGATTATAAAGATGTAGATATTGCTAGCATGTTTAGTATAGAAGAAAAATTGGTGAACTTAGATCCATCTGATTTTGAAAAATTGTCTGATTACTTCAATGAAGTTACCTTTTTAAATGCCCAGCTAAAAAAAATAGGTGTTGAATATGTAAAAAAAGATTTTCAGTTGATTGCAATGGTTGAAAGTAAGCTTCCCCAGCCATATAAAGTATTTAAAAAATCGAGGAAAAGGGTTCTTCAACTAAATCCCAATACCCCCCAACAAACTTTTGATCAATTTCGCAAGTCTATTTTAGATGAAGAAGTTCAACTTATTAAAGAAGGATATATTAAAAAGAATCATGCATATGCATGCAGCCAAAAGTAATTTTTTTAGAAAAGATGGAAAGAAGAATTGGAAAGGAAATAATAAATTTTGAAATAATGAAGGTTCTAACCATTTTTTGAGAAATGATGGTGCAGAAAAGCAAGTTGGAAGAAAACCCATTATTTGCAAGTATTGTGGAGGTGAGAATCACATGGAGAAATTTTGTTTGAAGAAGAGGGACAATGAAAGGAAGCAATATAAGCCTAATCAAGAAAGGTTTAATGATGGCAAGATGGATAAAAATAGCTTTTTGGTTGTGTCCTTTCCAAAGCAAGGAAAAGGTATGGAGGTAACTTCTAGACCAACAAATAAATCCACTGTTAAAGGGGGTTATTTTGCTTCAAATTTTAACAAAGAATGGATTCTAGATTCAAGAGCATCTTATCACATGACTAGAGATAGATCTTTGTTTATTGATTTTTAAAAAGGGAATAATTCAGATCAAGAAATTACTATTGGCAGTAAAATGAAACTTCCAGTTTTAGGAGCAGGAACTGTCACTGTAACAAATGGGTCTTTGAAAAATGTTTTACTAGTTGAAGGATTAGGGGTAAATCTTATTACAATATATAAAATAGTTCAAGCTGGATATGAGTTTGTTGTCACTACTGATCAGGTTATTGTTAGAGATAAAAAAAGACCCAAGTAGTATAATTGCTATTGGTAGAGTTGATCATGAAGAGATTTTATTTAAATTTGTGGGGTTTGTTGATGATGAATACACACTCTCTCATGCTTTCATTGCTCAAATTGATTATATGTCAAAACTTTGGCATGCTAGACTTCGACATATAAATTATAGAAAATTGCAAGACATGATTAGAATGGATATGGTTAGAGGATTAACAAAAAATTTAGCTTCTGAAGGTGTTTGTGAAGGATGTGTGTTAGGGAAACATCATCAAGATCCTTTTGATTTTGGTAAAGCATGGAGAGCTAATCATCTGTTGCAACTCATTCATAGTGATTTATGTGAATCAAGCTATCCTTCACTTTCAGATGCCAGGTACCTTCTCAATTTTATTGATGATTATAGCAGGAGAGTATGGGTTTATTTTCTTGAAAGGAAAAATGAAGTATTTGAATTTTTTCAAAATTTTAAGGCATTAGTTGAAAATAAAAGTGGGAAAAGAATTAAATGCTTAAGGATAGATAATGGGGGTGAATATTGTAATTATGCATTTGAATCATTTTGTGAAAGTTGTGGTATTAAAGTGCAAAGAACAACTCCTTATACCCCTCAACAAAACGGGGTGGTTGAACGAATGAATAGAACTCTTTTAGAAATGGCTCGTTGTATGATGCACTCTAAAAGTTTACATAATAAATTTTGGGGTTTAGCTATTTCTTGTGCTGCACATATTATAAATAGAATCCCCACCAAAGCTCTCACAAATATCACCCCTGAAGAGGCATGGAGTGGTAGGAAACCTCACATTGAGTATTTTAAAGTATTTGAGCGTATTGCTTGGGCACACATTCCTGATGAAAAGAGACCCAAGTTAGAACTAAAGAGTCACAAGTGTTTTTTTATGGGTTACAGTCAAGAATCAAAGGCTTATAGGTTATATGATTTGACAACATAAAAAATCTTTGTCAGTAGAGATGTAAAGTTTGATGAACATTTGCAACTTCAAGCCACTTCTTCTCACTCCACAACAACCAATGTTCCCTATATCGATGAGGATGAGTTGTGCACTTCTACAAATGATGAAAATACCATTGAAAATGAAACAACTAATGTTTTTGACCAGCCATTTTCTATAGGTAATGACAAAGAAGAAGAAGAATTTTCAGCTAGATGAAAGACAAGGAGCATTGAAGATATATATATATATATATATATATATGGGAAAGGATCAAAACTTCAAGGAAGGAATGGTTGTGCTTTTATGGCCAAATTATTGTAGATTGATGATCCAATTTCATATGAGCAAGCTAGAGGGAGGAAAAAATGGGAGCAAGCAATGAAAGAAGAATATGATTCAGACTAGGGTGATGATATAGATGACCAAAAATCTATTGGAAGCTATGATTTTCATCTTGGATCAAGTCCTATTATATGGAGTAGAAAAAATCAAACAACTACATCATTTTCTTCTTGTGGAGCAAAATATAGAGCAGCAAAAGAAATAGGAAAGAAAGCAATTTGGATTCAAAAGGTGAACATTAAGGGGGAATAGTGTTATAATGTTCCCCTCTCCTTTTGTATATTTTTTCCCTTTTTTTGTAAAATATTTGTAATATTTTATCCAATCTTAAGGGGGGATATTAGGAAGTTAAGATTGTCTAGAACTATTCAAAGATAGATGAGACTTTCTAGAGTCTTCCATAGAACAATCTAGATTTTGAATAGAACATTCTAAGATGTAGAATATTCTAGAAAAGAGGAGTTCCCAAATTTTGTATTACATTTATAAATATGTACTATGCACAAGCAAATAGTGCATTTGTTAGAATACATTAGAAAGCATTGGATGGATGTAAGCAAGTCAGATTAATATATTATTGTTTTTTCAAATACATATTTTTGGTTATGCTCTGTTTATTGCCTTGTTTTATTTTATTTGCAGCAGTTGTTACAGTGATTTTTATAGTGTTTTTGGCTTGTTTTTACAATCACTACAAGGCTGCAAGATCATACCAACAACTTCAAGGTATCCACAACACTATTCATGCCAAAATCTATTATCTGAATTACAAGAGTTGAATTGTTGTTCCACAAGAATATCATCAAATATTGTCACACAAAAACACAAAGGTACATGCAAGAGTCCTTTAAGAAACACATTTTCCTTTCAAAATGTAGAGACACTATTAAAGCACTAGCATAGCATCTACATACCAACTTGTAAAACCTTGTCACTTGTATGCCAAAACTGAATGAATTCACTATTGCAAGTTACTAGACATTGAAAACAATGACTTAGCACAAGATTTATTCAATCAAGCTAGTTGTTAGCTGCTAGACTGTCAACATAAGCCATAGTAAACTCCACTTCATAGTACACATTGTTCATATCAGCAAGATATTGCATATCTTATAATTTTACAATGCACTCTCCCTATGAGACACTCCAATATCAAACATTGTCAAAAATTCTCATTAGTTATCATTATCAAGAATTACTAAGAGTGTGGACATTACCTCATTTTATGTTACCTTATTTGCAAGACACATTGGCATGGAAGGAAAGAGTAACATGACAAGGAAGAATGTAGTCATAGCTATCTTTAACAACAACAAGCACTATCACAAAAGCTAATTAGCAAGTACTACCAAAATTTTCAAAATATATGTTACCATTTCACTAGCACTATACAACTTAAGAACTATATTCCTAATATGCCAAAAGCACACACTTGTGAACCATTGTACTACAAAGATACCACCATAGACTCAATGCAGCCAACAAACACATGGATATAAGATTATATTTGAAGCACACCCTAAAAAACACACATAAATGATTTAGTGAAGAGAAATAGGAAGAAGATCATCCAATCTCTCCCTCAACTGATCAACCATACTCATGCATTTGGTTTCTTGTAGATTATAAATGTTCCCTTTGATCCTCAAACCTGTTGCAACAACTTTACCTATTTTCTTTCTAATCTTGCATCCAAGAGCATCATAAAGAATATAAAAACCTTGATCACAAATCTAAGTCACACTTAAGAGATTATGCTTGAGATCCTCTGCACCTCATGCAAAGATATGTTATCATCCAAAGACATAGTACCTTTTCCTACGATATGAATACAGTCATCATTTCCAAACCACACTAAACCACCATCACAATATTCAAATTTGATAAATTTGATTTTATCCCCTATCATGTGGTGAGGGAACCCACTCTCTACAACCCACAACTCTTTCTTCTTGGCATATAGGGTTGTTTGATCAAGCATATTTCTTGTCTTTTCATCAACCCTCTTTGGCTTCCAAATTAACTTTGTTTTATCAACATTTGTCTTGGAAAGAGTGTTAGTTTTCTTTTGTTGTGTTTGAAAGAGTTTTTCATTATGAGAGATTGAGCTCCTTTTAGACATTACCTTACATTCACTTGCCTTATGCCCATATTTTTTATAGTAAAAACAATAGCCAAAGAAATTCAGATTACTTCTAAATGTAATATACCTTTCCCCAACTGATGGTTTCAAAAACTTTTCATTTGTCCCATTGGCATGTTGAGGTTCATCAGAATGAGAGCATGGGCCTTCCATAAACCCTAGACTAGTTTTATCTTTATGGTATCTTTGTTTACCTATAAGATCTTCCAGTTTGTCATTGCTATCACACATGTCAAGCTCTTTCCTCAAGTCAACAATTTTTGCCTCTAAAATGTAGCATTTTTTTTCTTTGATTTCTAATTGAATTTTAGTAACTTCTAGAATTTCAATTTGAAGTTTCAGATCAGCAATTTGTGTTTTAGAATTATTCACCTTATTTACCAAGTTTTTAGTGTCTTTTTTAATTTGATTCTTTTGTATCAAATCCTCCTTTCTAAGTTTCTTAATTTCTCCTAGAGCACTTCTTAGGTCACCCTCACAATCCACCTCAAGTTTAGATTAATCTGCATATTTTTATTTTGATTCTGATTTGGACTAATGATCATCATAAATAGGGTTTCTTCTCCTTCTCCAATGGATGCATTTGTGCCACTATTTGTTACATCAACATCTTTGATGAAGAGGTTTTTCTTCTTTTTGAAAACATTTTTCTTTCCTTGTCTTCTATTTTCTTCTTCATCACTTTTAGAGTCTTTGTTAGGGCATTGAGTAGCATAATGCCCAGTTTTTCCACAATTGAAGCACTTAAATGGAAGCTTCCCTTTATATCTACCTAACCTTCTTCTCTTTTTGCTCACAAGGATGGATTCAAGTGTTGTTATCTAATTTTTCTAAGTTAGAATTTATGTCATTGTCCCTTTTTACAAATTTAAAAGCAACTTCATTGGAAGTAGGATTATCACTACACATCCTCATTTCATAGGCTGTAACTTAGACACCATGAAGTTCATCTAAAGTGGGTTCATTTAAGTCTCTCTCTTCTAAAGCAGAGATTTTAGGATCATATCTAGGTGTCAGTGACCTTAACACCTTTTTAACAACTACACTTTTGTCTAAAGTTTCACCAAGACCATGAATTGAGTTTATAGTTTCTTGGACTCTTAGAAGGTAATAAGCTACCTTCTCTTCCTCAATCATCTTTAGGCCTTCAAACTTGGCTCTAAAATTTTGTAATTTAACTTCTCTAACTTTTTCATCACCCTCATAAATACTAGACAGATTATCCCAAATATACTTTGCACTTTTACAGTTTGGATAATTTTAACAAGCACATCATTAGTCAGACCACAGCAAATAGCATTTGCAGCCCTAGTGTCACATTCATATGTTTTTTTCTTGTCTACAATAAAGGGTGTTGCATTGGAAATGTACTCAGTCTCAATTGCATGCCAAACCTCATAGTCTAGAGAAGTTATATGGTGTTGCATTCTATATCTCTAAAAAGCATAGTCAATACCATCAAATGATGGTGCTCTGGAAGTAGACAGACCTTCCTAATTTGCCATGGCAAGTTCTCCACCAAGAATCCCTAAGTTGGTTAAACTTTTGGAAAGGTTGTGGCTCTAATACCACTTGTTGGAGTATGAGAAACACTGAGAGAGGGTTGAATCAGTGTTTCAATAACCAAATTCAAATTCAATTATTTTTCAAAACATAGAACTTCTTTATAATAATGAAAGTTTTATTTTCAAGAATGTACTCAAATGTGATAGCCAATATCAAATTTTTAAACCACATGAAAATCTCAAAAGATACAAAATACAAAATAACCATAACACAATATTTTCATGAGTGGAAAACCCTCATAGGGATAAAAAACCATCATAGGGATAAAAAACCACTTGGTAAAATGCCTCACTAGCTACAAAAATATGTCTCACTGGCAAATATAGCCTCACTAGCAAAACATAGCCTCACTAGCATTTAATGTTGTTAAAGCCTCACTAGATTTTCAAGTTAGCAATTGCCTCACTGGAAAAAAATCTTTTCACATCAAAATGATTCTAAAATAAAAAGACAAAGTGAAATATTTGTTTCATTACAAAGCATTTCTTGATTGTTTCATTTTCATTGGAGACTCAAGAATCTATATGTAAATAAAACTAGCTCTTAAAGTGTTTTCCATCTTTCATAACATATTTCTCATCAAATTTTTCAAACACAAAACTAAAAATGACTCTTTGCAGAGTATAAGTCCCATACCCATTGAAACAGTGCATAGTGATCATGACTGTTTATAACATACAAAATAACCACTTCATCCATAACTACCTTTCAAAAATAGTCAAAGTAACCTTCAATAGCTGCCTTTAGAAGTGACCATGGACTTACCTTTTCATCAATTTAGACTGCTACTATACAACATGAACATTGTGCAATTTAAACATATGCAACACACACTTGTACATGGTCAACAAAGTGTGACAAACCCAATATATTGTCTAAACACAAAACCACACCAATGTAACACATAACCCTTGGTTTACACTGTAAAAATAGCAAAGAATTTGTAAAAAGGTCACGCCCTAATCAAACATAGAATACAAAAAATAACCCTTTTATGGAATGCCCTAGAAATGGGGTGTTGTAAACACAAAACTATAAACCCATGTATGAAAGGATAGATAAATTCTCGTGACATAAAGACCAAGGTTGAAGCAGTGTAAAAGAAATTGAGACAAAACCCAAAGAAATTGAGACAAAACCCAACACCCCTAGATAAAATTGGCATTACAATACCTTTGCAAAATATAGGTCGACCAAGATCAAGAAGGATGGAACCTGAACACACGCATATGCAAAAGCTAAATGCACTAAACTCACTTGTAAAGACAGCAAGTTCTCAACCTTTGACTTTAAAACAAGAAATTTTTTTAGATTATGCAAAAATGAATGCAAATACCATACTAGGGTTTCAACAAAAATACGTTACCACATTGAAAGCATTTCAACCAAAAAATGAAGATTGGTGTCACCTTGTTGGAATTAAAAATAAATTGCTTGGAAACCATCTCACTGTATTTTCTAGTCACCATACCACCACTCTCCAAGCTTCCTCATGCCCTAACTCAGCCATCAACTACCTTCAATTTATGTCTTTTCAATGATTAATAAAAACATTATAATGTATTCCTTTCAACAATTTCATATGCTTTGGCATTAATGCCAAAAACATATTACTAATAATGCTAACCTTATAATCACCACTCAATGCCTAATCAAAATCAATGCCAAGTTCAAACAAAGAGGAGTCAACAAGGATAAGGAAGGAACCAAACTGAAGCAAGGAAGGAAAAAGAAAGGGAAAGGTAAACCCCAAACCAAAACTAGGCACAACAAAAATGACACACCAAAAAGGATATTATGTACAGGGTAGGGTGAAACCTACCAAAAAGAAAGGGGAAGACTATTCATACGAAACTATTAACTAGCTGAGAAAAGAATGAGCTAGACTAAAAAAGCTCATCTTCCCATGCAACATCTAAAGGATGGAAAGGATTTGGATTGTCCATAGAACACCAACATAGATGAAGAAGGCTTCACTGATCACCTCACTCCCAAACAACCACCATTCATTATACACTTTCCCCTCTTGAAGAAAATGATTTTGTGTTGAATCACCCACATTACATTCTATTTCTCTCCAAGGTTCAAACATTACAAAACATTCCTTTTCAGGAAGAGAATTAAACTTTTCATGGGTAGCTAAAGCACCATGACCTTCTATCCCATGAATTACCACCTTGCTATCATAATGTTCCTTTGACTCTACCATATTTTCATCTCTAGCCAATTTGGCATCCTTATAACAGACAATCTTACTCACCACTCCATTTTTAGGATAAAAATTTGATTCTTCAAATATAGGATTATTCTACACTTCAAATGGCTCATGAAAAATAAATAGGGGATTAGAATTTACACACCAATTCACCTCCTCTTTCTCATCTCTAATCCTAATTTTCTCATTAAGATCCAATTGTGAACCAATGCATTGTTTAACACTCATAAAGTTTATAGTAGTTTCATCCCCAATAAAAGGATCTTTATTTTCTCCATTAATTACGTTCAAAATTTAACAATCTAAATTTTCAAATGTAAAAACTCCAAATTCTAGGATGCACAAAGACTTTGGTAACTAATTTTCTTTGTAAGGGTTACAAGGAATCATATCAACCATAGAAGGATCGATAAAAGAAAATTGTGATGCAAAGGCATGTCTTACCCAAGGTGAATAATCCTCATCTTCACTTGATGATCTAAGGTCTTCTTCCATTCCAATAGTGCTTAAACTATACACCTGAGCATTTCAAACTTGGTTTATATTCTTTCCATTTTCCTTTCTATCACTTTGGAAATGTGAAGGACTCAAAACTATCAAATTTATGTTCTCTACAATAGGGTGAGATCGATTATTAATGTATTGAGAATTTGAAAATTTGCAAACTAACAACCTTCATGAATAGAAATATGCCCCCTAACACAATCTCATTTGAACAACCCCATGGCAACTAAATCATCTTCAATGCTTATCACTTCATGTTGGGCTTGTTCAATCCCACAATTTATCCCTTTTAAGAATAAGTTGAATTTCTGAATTTAGAGTAGAAGTAAATATATAAAACTAAATTACCTTGCTAGGCTAATCGGGCACTAGGATTTGTTGAAGGTCTCGATTAAAATGGTAGAAAAAATTCCTCATATATTCACCTTCTTTCACAATATGAAAAAATGTCAAAGTAAAGCAATAATATTGACATCTTTGAATCGTCCTATAAAATTCCTCTTTAGAATGCTCTAGCTAGTTATGCACCCCTTTTCAAGCCCCCTGAACCATTTAGTTGCACTTTCAATCAAGTTGTCAATAAAAATCTTTACAAAAATATATTCTTCCTAAAGTCCTTGGATTTCACTTACATCGATCATGGCCAAAATGTGTTCTTCAGGGTCTTGTGAGTTCTTACCAAAAAAATTTGGAAAGTGTTTCCTTAATCCATTTGGAAATCCATTACATTGAGATAGGGCTAATGGTCCAATATAATTACCCCAAGGATTTGAAGCCATTGATTATGTAGAGTCACCAACTCCAAAATAGAGTAAGAGGAATTGAAACTCCTAGGTCAATTCTTAGGTGGTGGTTGAGTTGGAGGAGGGTCCTAGCATTGATTAGGATGTTGATTAGGACAACGAGGTGGATTATTGTAGTAGATGAACACCAACCTAGGGGGCATCCAACCACAGGTCTAGGTGATCGTTAGGCCTTCTCTTCTTCCAAAACAAAGTTATCCTACACATAATTAATGACACTCCTTTTGTACCTCTAAGAAAGTGTATTTAATTGTGAAATGATTTCTTCTTGCTCCACCTGCATCTAATCTAAACCAAGTTAAAGTACAAGAAAAACATTTTCATGTGGCAGTACCATTTATTGCATGGCCTAGTAGCAACTTGCTAAAATTGTATTTTGTTCCCCAGTAGAGTTGCCAAAAATATGTTAGCAAATGAATTGGCTCTTTGATTATTATTCTAATATTAACTCCATTTCCCAAGATGCTCTAGACTAAAATCACTAATAGATCCAAAAATGTCACAATTGCATTTGTGACTTTCCTCTGAATTTTAGAGTTGCATCTCCCTCATGTGATTCAATTTACTATGGGTGTACTTTTAACAAGAAAGTAGGAAAGGAAACAAAGACTAACTCATAATAATGAAGTTAATGCAAGTGAATTAAAAGGAGACCACTAACCATTTAGCACAAAGATAAAACAATTATAGCGGTAGTTATCAAAATGGTTGCCAAGTATAGCAACAGTTTCTTGCCAAATAATCGCACACCTTGGAAATTAATGAATAAAATTGCATTAATGGTCAGGGGTAGTCATGATTATTTTTTCATTAAAGCAATCTTTGAAAATCACCCAAATGTTTATTGATCAGAATCTTACCCTATGGTAGTTGGATTTACAATTGGTACAATTCGCAGGTGTTGCATTAAATGACCAATCCACACTAAGGCATGCTCACACACATTGATTGTCAAGATGGAGAGGAAAATTAGAAATTTAAATTAATCCTCATCAAATTAGCATTAGTATTACACCACCTCACAGTATTTTTAGTTGCTTAGTCCCAATGAGATCCAGCTCATATTTTCCTCCCTTAATTTCTATAAATTCACTAGAAATAACTATATTTAGCCAATTCAAAACACCAACCTGAAAATGGTGAGTGCACAGAGCAATAGTGTTTTAATGAATGACTTCATTACAATTGAAGAAGTTGAGTGTAGCCCTTTCTTTAGGCTTCTATTAGATCAGCTAAGGGAGGTCTTTGTCATTCAGAGTGAGGTAGAGTAAGAAGTATTGCACACTATCTTGGGAGAGATATTTTTGAACCAAGTTCATGTGCATAACAATGAACTCCTGGAGTGCTTTATTTATTATGTAGTTCATACTTTTGAGCAACATGACTAGGGAATGAGGGAAACTGAATGCCTAATTAGGCCTAAGTACCTACATAGAGTAAACATTTCCATTGGAGGGCTCAACATTTTCCCAAGACTAGGCTTGTGGGAGACACCATTTGCATTGCAACTGCAACCCAGCATGAGGCTACCGAAGAAGCAGTGACTCTCCTTTGTGTGGGCCTAGTTCAGAATGATATGGGACTATTCGCTCAATTTTTGTAATCTCATGAGAATTTTTTGTCACCAATCCAAATTGAGTGTCTCCAGGAGGTGGTGGAGGGAATTTGTGTGTTGATGTTTGTTTGTGTACTTGAAAATATTGTTCTAGAAACCCCCAATTTTGTAATACATATTACCAAATTTTGTAAACACCATACAACATAATATAATATAATCTTTCGATACTTGGGTGTTCTCTTCTTTCTAAATATTTGTATGTTCCTAAATTACATATTGTATCTGGTAGTGGTATTTACTTGTATTAATTTCCTTGTATATGAGCACTTTGTATTTTTACACTATTAGTTTTGATTTATTAGCACTCATTTTGGTAGTTCTAAAAAGCTTCCTAGAATTCATTGTAGTTAAAGAAACTTGTTTCCTTACTTCCTTTGCCTCTTTGGAGAATAGCACCCTTTAAGTTGGTGAAATAAGGGATTCACTAAATCCTAGCAGGAACCACTAATGGTTTTTGAACTTATCATAAAGCCCACTTGCGCAGTAAATTCTTCTTTCACTCATCAGTAGACTTTTACAGGAGTTATAAAACCTTAAAGGTACATACTTCTTGCACTTACAACCCTAAGACCGAAGACTACACAAAGCATTTTGCTATTTCATAAAGTTATAAAAACTCAAACAACTTACCACCCACACAAGAATATGAGTAAATTTTAAAGGGAAAGTGATGTAAGAAAGGGTTAAGATAACCTATGTGGTATCTCCCAAAGTTAGAAAAACCTAATCAAATGCCACCAAGACTTAGACTTAACAAAATTTAGAGTAGGTACAAATATTTTAAATGGCAATGACGAAAATCTAAGTAACAAAGGGTCAATACATGCGAACTGGTATTATTTCTTCTCTATCTTCTTGTGGTAAACTTGTTGTTACATTAACTATTTTCTCCAAGCTACCATCCCATGCTTTCTCTTCTATGAACGACACATCTCTATTGGTTATTAATTTTTGGTTATTAGATTGTATAGCTTGTATTTGTTTGATTCATCACTATATCCTACAAATATGAGTTCTCCTTTTTTCCCAATTTCTTTCTCAATTCCTTTGGGACATGTGTATATGTCATACATCCAAATACTATCATTTGAGCAATATTGTGTAAAATTTTGGTTGGACATCTATTCCTTATTCTTAAAACTTAATGTGCATATGTACATTTCCATGGCACATGAGGGGCTTGTTTTCCTATTAACCATCGTTTATGGCCTTTGTGGGCGATTTCATGGTCCATGCCACTGCATGAAATTCATCTCAATTTATCAATTTTCTCCTTTACCCAGATCCACATCTCTTTCAAGTTGGGTTCAATGGAAAATGGGATGCTAAGGTACCTTACAAGCTCTTGAGGCACACCACATTGCATGTTGATTTTCATTAACCATTATGGGGGGTATCTAACCAACCAAGCATGTAATATTTGGCAAGTGCAATCTTTGCACCTAAATCTTGACAAAATATGTTTTGAGTTTTTCCATTAGCTTAACTATATTTTCCTTATCTTATTGAATGAAAAGGGCTATATCATAAACAAACTAAATGTTTATGAGTTCATTATTGTCCAAGAGGATGATTCTTTTTACCACAAGAGAGAACCTACAATCCCTTAGAAGGTAGTGTATTGCATAAAATGCTATCACAAAGGGTGTTGGGACCAAGGGACATCCTTGCCTTATAGACCTCTCTAGGGTGAACTCCTCAGTGTGAGTACCATTCACATCAACCTAAGAAAATGCATCCTTGAACAGTGTTTTTACCATGTCACAAAAGGATCTAGGAAAGCTAAAGGCTTTGCTAACCCTTAGAATAAATGACCATTCAATTCTGTCATAAGCTTTTTCAAAATCAAGTAAGAGCATTTTAGCCTTTTTCCCTATATATTTGGCCCATTCCATAGCCTCCCAGCTAGTAATAAGGTTTTCCAAGATGTACCTTCCCTTTATGAAGCTATTTTGGGAGTTGTTTATAAAGGAAGGTAGTATGTCGATCAATCTATTTGCTAGAATTTTTTCCAAGACCTTATAGGAGACATTAATGAGGGTAATTGGCCTCCAGTTCTTGACAAGGGTCTGATCCCCATCCTTTGGGAGCATTTTTATTATTTCTTTGTTGATGTTTCATCCCAGAGAGCCTTTTTTGAAAGCCTCATTGTAGACATTGTATAGATCATCACACACTGAATCTATGAGTCTTATATAATTTAGCAGGAAGTCCATATACCCTTGGTGTTTTATATATTTTAGAGAAAGGATGGCAAGCTTAATTTCCTCTTTTGAAATGCTCTTGTCAAGATTACAAGCTTTTTCCATCTTAATTTTCTTTGGGAAAACTTGCTTTATGAGCTCCTTGGCTATGCAGCTACACTCCTTGTCCTCATCTTGTGTGATTATCCTTGTAAAACTAGAAGAATTTTTTTCTTATATCCTCTTGACTTGTCAAGCTTACACCTTCTACCCAAATTTGATCAATCTACCCCCTTAGCTATCTTTCCTTGATATACTTGAAAAAGAACTTGGAGCACTTATCTTGATTTTCCAACTAGTTCATTTTTTCTCTTACCCTTTGTAGACACATAAAAAGTACCAATTGGCATTGCACATTTGATCCTAATTACTAACACTGTTTCATCCTGAATCACCTTCTCGGCTTGTCATCACTCTTCTTCCCTTAATTAAATAAATAATCATTTATCTGATTAAGTCATTCTCTCTTGTTAATTAAATCAATCAATCTAATATAATCATCTCCATTTAATTAAATAATTCATTTTATTTGATTAAATATCTAAAGTCCTCTTATTAAATTAAATAAATTAAACCTTATTTGATTTAATCTAACATCATCTCCTTTAATTAAATAAAACAAAAATCTTTATTTAATTAATCTCTAAATCACATTCTTCTCATCTTTTGATTTAAATCAACCCATAAATCTAAATCAATTGGTCACATCATCTAATCCTTCATTAAATTAATTAACCCTTGATTTATTTAATCCTAATCCATGTCCCATCCTCTA
This sequence comes from Sequoia sempervirens, assembly GCA_007258455.2. NCBI lineage: Eukaryota > Viridiplantae > Streptophyta > Pinopsida > Cupressales > Cupressaceae > Sequoia > Sequoia sempervirens. The sequence continues at coordinate 70,419,940 of VDFB02058242.1, forward strand.
GCTTTGGCCACTTGCACATAAAAATAGATTCAATTCATTTATTAAATCCCTATTTTCTCTCAACATGGCATAATAGGGGAATATTCTTTCAAATTTGAAATCTCCCTCCAAAGGGATGTGTCCTTCCAACAAGGAATTAATTTCATCTTACAAGTCCTTTTGCATTGAGCCAAGTGGCCATTACTCCATTTGACTCTCCCTCTACCTTGTCATTTCACTAAATTCAAATTTGAACTAATTGCATTTATGGGCACATTCATCAAAATATGCACATCCTTCATCCATTCATCTCTTGACAAGTGGCATCTTGCCATTGGTTGAAAGTTAGTCCCACATTGCTTCATTTTGGGCATTTTTCATGTTGGATCTCTGTTGTGTTTATAGTTTGTCCTTGATGACAAAATCCCTTTCAGTTAGTCCTCTTTGATAATTCATCTCAGTTTGGATCCTTGTGCTTTATTTTGGCACTTCTTTGATTTATCTTGGCTATTACAAAAAGATATTTGTTATGATTCAAATTCATGGTGATGAGATTTTTGGTTCATGTTATGAATGCTACTTCTTTGATTGACAGAGCTTGATAGATGGTTTCTTTATCAAGATGGTTCTCTTTGCATACCACAGGTGTATTTCACATGATTACAAGCCATTTGATTACATTCTTGAACTCACATTTTTGAAGGCTTACACATATCAGCGTGAGAATGCCAGGGTCTCCCCGATCCATTTTGAAATGTCTGTGTTGCCTATTGGCAAGACATTTCTGATGTCATGTCGATTTGATTTTTTACTTTCTGGAAACTTTCAGCAGGACTTCTCCTTTGTTTCGACAACAAAAAAGGATCATATCGGCAAGTGTTACAATGTCGGTATGTGGTCACAGCAAAATTGCTTTGTCTCACTGATCAGAGGTTGAATGGGAACATATCGGCAAGAGTTTAAGGCTTCAGTGAAGGGTCTTAGCGAAAAGGGTTATGTCTCACCAACTAATGCATGTGGAAGTCTATTAGAGAGAGCTTGGCGATATCAGAATGTGATCTCGGCAAAGTGGTTTTGTCTTGCCGACAGGGGCTCTTCATCAATGGGTTCTCGGGGAGTGTCTTACTAAACATCACATATGGGGTTTTACTTCCGCTAGACTTGGAGTATTCGGTTTAGTATCTCAGTGAATTCAAGTGTGTCTCATCGACCTATGCATATGGAGACTTATCTATAAAAATAATGGCTATCGATATAATGTCTTGGTGAGACCTTGTTGTCTTACTAATCAGCAACAAATGGGTGCTTTTCGGTGAGAGATTTCATTCGATATAATATATTGGAGAGGTTTTCTTGTCTTACTGACTAACAATGTAAAGGTATGCATCTCGGTAAGAGTTGGGGTTTTTGGCGTGAGGTCTCGGCGAGTGACCTTCGGTCTCGTTGATGGAGCACAATGGGGGATTTTGTCGATATTGGATTTGACTTGTCTCAGTGACACACAAGTGGATGAAGAATTTTTGAAAGACATGGTGTGCTCTACAGGAGGTCTCCCCAATATCATAATGCTATAGCGAAGCACATAAGACAAAAGGTTTATGTCGGTGTTAGAACATTAATGTCTTGGCGATCTATTGTGAGCTCAGGGCTTTCGGCAAAAAAATTGAATTCTCTATAGGGTCTACCCGATAACGAAGGGTCACGGCGAAACAGAAGGAACCAAAGTATGATTAATGATTGAATTGCCTTCAGTATAACTGGTGGATGTCTCAGTGATTGTTTCACTATGAATAACAGAAATTCAAACACGGGGGAACGAGTATCGATTTAATTGCCTTCGGCATAACGTTACATTGATGAAAATGAGAGTTTAGGGAAAATTTTCATGATTATTCTTTTTTGGATGGGTATGGAACCCTAGCCTGGGTGCCATCATGAGAGTTTTAGTTTCTATAGTTGCTAGCTATAACAGTTTTATCAGTGGTATATGGAAGCTTTATTTGGTACATTTCTGGCTGGAAGCTCGACAGTGGTTGATGGAGCCATGGGAGTTGCAGATTTTTCTATGGTGGGTAGTTGTGCTTTTTAAGCAGTGAAATGATCGATACGTTTTAGATTTGTTAAAGTCGACTCTTAGCTGGGTGAAACGGCTCTTGTATTGGGAAATCAATTTCACCTCAACTAATAATCTTGCTAGGTACAAGATGAAGATTTCTATTATAATCAGCTTTGTTAACTTCAATCTGAATATTCTCAAGTTGGTTGTTCAGCTGTTACTTCTGAAGACAGTTACTTTTCTGGCATTTAAATCAAAAAGATGTATAAATAAAAGCAGAAAACTATGTTTTCTGTTCGGAAGTTGTAATTCTAAGATTATCATTCCTTAGCTATATGAAAATGTATGGATAAAACTCTGCAATAAAATTTGAATAACAAGATGCAAAGATATTGTAAATTTCTTCTCTATATAGTATTTTAGGGATTCAATTATTGAATCTTTAAGGTATTCTGTAGACAAGAAAATAGAGAAATCCTCTGAGTTATTATTGCTGTTCAAATCATAATTTGAGGGGTTGGTACTCCTTGAGATAGATATCTCTAAAGGAGGGGTTGGTGCTCCTTGAGAGGGTGCTCAAAAATCAGCCTATAAGGCATTGTGAACAGTTGATTAAAAGATTAAGCCTGGAAGACATTTCAGGAGTGGTTTTTATACCCCAGGAGGGTTTTCCACTTGGAAAATTTTTCTGTCTCTTTGTTCTTCTGTGTTCTCATAGCTTTACTGTGTTGTTGTTGTTTCAATTCACTATTGGGATTATTACTTTTCTCAATTCTATTTATGAATGATTACATTCAACACATGAATGTATTAATCAAAGTAATATTGAGATCAAATCTGAGCTATGTTTTAGAATTTTGGAAAATTGGTCAAATTTGTCAAGTCACTAATTCACCCCCCCTCTTAGTGTCATTTTAACTCCAACAATTGGTATCAGAGCATAGGGTCCTCTAATAGGTTTTAATCACCTTGGATTGATCTTGGTCTTGGAGTTTGTTTTTAATGGTACATTCTCAAGACAGTGCCTCTGTAACCAGAGCTTCATTATTTGATGGAACAGATTATGTGTTCTGGAAAATCATAATGGAAGTTTTTTTTATTTCCTTTGATGTCGATGTTTGGAGCATTGTTATAAATGCTTACAATGTACCAGCCTCTATTCCCACTGATCCTGCTGAAAAAAAGAGGTATGAAACAAATGTTAGAGCTAAGCATGCCATCTTGTGTGGGTTAACTAAAGATGTGTTCATTAAAGTCATGCATATTAAATCTGCTCATGATATCTGGGAAAAACTTAAAACTATATATCAAGGGAATGAGAAATTCAAACTGTCAAAAATCATTACACTCAAACATCAGTTTGAGGAGTTGAAAATGAAGGATGATGAAAAAGTGGCTGAATATTTCCTAAGAGTTGATGAAGTTGTCAATTCAATGAAAGGTCTAGGTCAAGAGGTCAATGAATTTGATGTGGTCACAAAGGTTGTTAGAACCTTACCATCCAAATTTGAATCTAAGGTTTCAGCCCTAGAAGAAAAGAAACACTTTGATCAGCTTACCTTAGATAGCCTACAAGGAATACTTACTGCCTATGAAATAAGAACTAGCAAAAACAATTCAATAGGAAAAGAAACTGTCTTTAACAATGAAAAGAAAAATAAAGTCAAAGTCAGTGAATCAGAGTTGTCAAATTCTAAAGAATCCCATTTTGTTAGAAGATTTAAAAAGGGATTAGGAAAATGTAAGGGAAAACTTTCCTTTAAATGTTTTAACTATGGCAAAATAGGTCACTTTGCTACAAAGTGTCCCTATGATGATCAAATATGTGACAACGAGACAACTAAAAAATAGCCTAAGAAGAAGGCCTTCAAACCTAAACGAAACTTCAATTTCAAAAAGAAGAAAAGTATGTTTAGTAAGGATGAATCTGATATTGAGTTTTGAAGATTCATCAGTTGAAGAAGATGAAACTTTGTTCATGGCTGAAATTACTCAACAAAATGATTCAAACACTATTGATGTTGAAGAAGGTGAAGTAGATCTTGAAAGTGAGCTGAAATGTGCTTTACAAGAGGTCAGAAAACTCAAAAAACAAGTTCTTGCTCAAGAACATAAACTGGATCAAGAAATGGTCTCTCTGAAAACTCAGCTTGAAGAAGCTAAAAGAGTTGAAGACTATCTTCGAGAGACTATAAGCTACAAAGATCAAGAAATTCAAAATTTGGAACAAGAAGTAGTTTATCTTAGGAAGGAAATTGAAAAATATGAAAGCACTATAAAACTGAATGAGATGCTCAGCAAGCAGAAGCTGTATAAAGATAAAACTGGTATTGGTTTTGAAAAGGGTGAATGTTCAATTGATAATACAAAAAAAACCCCTCTTCTAAAGTCAAAGGTTCAAGTTCAAATCACTCAGAATTTAGTAAGGATAATGTTCAGTCTTTAAGAGGTAATAGACCTTCATACAGAGTCAATTCTTTCTTCTATGGTTATTGTTTTTTCTGCAACAAATTTGGCCATAAGGTGAGCACTTGTAGGCTTATGAATCCTAGAATACCTAGGTTTGGTCTTAGGCAACACTATGGTTTTGTTAGATAGATCAGATGTTTTAAATGCAATGCTTTAGGACATTCTGTCAAATAGTGTAGAACTAATCTGCAATCTAAACAGCAGAAAATTAAAAAGGTTTGGAAACCTAAGACTGTCAACAACATTGAACAAACTATGTTGGTTCAAACTACTTTTCATTCCAAGAAAAATGACTTATGGGTCCTGGTCAGTGGATGTTCTAACCATATGACTGGCAACAAGGATAATTTTATAAATCTTGAAGATTATGTAGGTGGATATGTTAAGTTTGGTGATAACTCTAGTATTCAAATTAAAGGTAGAGGTTCACTCCTAAATGAAGACACTCCTATCTATAATGTGTACTATGTGGAAAGTCTCAAACACAATCTTCTAAGTGTTAGTCAAATCTGTGATAGTGGTTATCATGTTCTTTTCACTTCGCAGGGATGCGAGATTAAGCACAAGCTTGGAAAGGTTGTTGCAGCTGGAAGGAGGACAAAAGGAAATGTGTACAATCTTCTCAACACATCAAACAATGACAATAATCAAGGTATGTGTTTAATGGGCCAAATTGAAGAGAATTGGTTATGGCATAAAATATTAGGACACATAAACTTTGAAAATCTGGTTAGAATTAGTAAAATTCAGAATGTTAGAGGTCTACCAGTTCTTAGCAAGCCAGAAAACTCTGTGTGCAAAGAATGCTTAAGTAGTAAACAAACTAAAATCAGCTTCAATACAAAAGAACCTCTTCTTCAAAACCTTTATAGCTTGTGCATACTGATTTATGTGGACCAACCAAAACAAGGTCTATTAATGGTGAAAGGTACTTTATGTTGTTTGTGGATGATTATACTAGAATGATTTGGGTCACATTTCTTAAGCACAAATCAGAAGCCTTTGAAAGGTTTAAAATCTTTCGTAAATTGGTTGAGAAGGAATCTGATTTGAAACTTAAATGTCTACGTTCTGACAAAGGAACAGGTTCTCCATTCGCAACAGTATTCACACCGAGATCTCAAAAATGGGCGGGGAACGGAAGAGGGTTGAACCTACCAGTTTTGAGTCACACACCAAGAACACTAAAGTGTCGAGCAAAATAAGAAGGGGTGGCTTACTTCCATTCATCGAGAAACTCCATGGCCCTCAGGAGATTACTGATTTCTTTGAGAAAAATTGGAATAATGGGGAGGTTCTCCTCTTCAGGAGGAAAGTTTAGATTGATGAAGCATTGATAGCGGAGGTGACAGGTATCCCGATTGAAGAGCATAATTTTTTTAGAGACAGAAAATTTTCTGATGAAGTTGTGGTGAGGTTTCTTAAGACCGAAAAGGAGAAGCAAAAACTTGTTAAGATGACGAATAGTTACTATGAAGCGGACACCATAAAAGCTTTATGGAGAAAAGTGCTAAGGGTTATCATGGAGTACATCACTCTTGAAGGCCACTTCACTAGGGTTTATGGATATCACTTCGTGTTGCTCAATCACTTCCATCATAAGGTGTGTGTTTCCATCCCTTTCTTCTTGCTCTATTCCTGAGAAATAGCTTTTCTGACCACAGTAGGAGCCCTAAAAGATACCTGATTCTTCACACGGGTCTTTTAAGGCTCATCTCTGAGCACTTTCAGAATATGCTTGCCCTATCAAACCCTATAGCCCCTTTAGATCATGACGAGGACGATACTGAGCCTAGTACATCTGAGATTAAAGCTTCTTCCGGCTATGTCAAGCTCTCCTCGCTTCCCCTACCCCCCTTCTGCCTCTAGCCGATCCCCCCAACCCTCTGGTGCCTGCTCTATTCCTGTCCCTGACTGCACAATCCCTAATGCCAAACTGGTGGGCTCTAGTTCTCCAGTTAACAAGTTAGTTTCCTACCCTGATGACTCTCCTGTTGTTTCTACTAAAGTGGCCGAGGTCAGTCTTGTGGATCCCCACTCCCCCCAGAATATTGAACAGGAGAACTGTAGCCCTCCCAGAGGTGCGGAGTCGGTTAATTTTGGGGTCAATTCTGATTGTGACCCCCCTTTTGACTTCGTTGAAACTGCCAAGAGATGTTCTGTGGACCAATTTAATTCTGTCAAATGGTTATTTTATGAAATCAGTGAGTTAAAGACCAAAAATCTGTCTCTTCATAGTAAGTTGTGGGAAATTGAAGCCAAAGTTGCGAGGCTAATGCAGCTCGAAGTGGAGAAGAATACCGTTGTGAAGGATAACATACAAAAGGACAACACTGTTAAAAAAGATCTTGATAAAATTAAAGGAACCATGAAAAAAATTGCTGATCAAAACTGTAGAATTGCCAAACATAACTCTTTAATCATCAAAGCCATGACCGAAAGATTGGAGAAAACCCAGAAAAGAGCGCTGATTGTCGACCTTGATCAAGAGAAAGACCATGATGAGGAAGTGGGGATCTCTAAGCGAACCAGATCAAGTATGAAAAGAAAAGCCCTAACTACCCCAAAAATAACTCAGATTTTCATGGAGGGGGTTCAGGATATGGTGGACATGGAAGAGGTTGCTGACGAGCTTCTAAAGTCTATGGATTAACTGTGGCTGGGCCCAGTTTTGTCTGTTTGCCGACCGTCTGATGACTTTTTTGCGACTTTTTGTGGCTGTCTATTTTAGCTGGTTTTTATCTCTGTGGTAGCCTTTTTATCTTTTGGACCTCTGTTTTGGTCTTTGCTTGTAATGTTACTTTGTGGTTTCAGGTCCCTGTAAAACCCGTTTATCCCTTTTATCAAAAACTTTAAATTGTACAATTTATATGTAAAAAAAATTAATTTTATATTAGAATACAAATATATAATTTATATGTGATAAAATTTAATTTAATATTAAATTAGAAAATAGGTAAGGAAAATTAAAAATAATTATTATTAAGCATTCAATTAATTTGACAAGATGATGAAAATAAGTAACACATATACAACAGTATTTAAAACCCTCACATATATTAAGGAGAAGATAAAAAGAAAAAGAGAGGAACTATGCCATGCTTCTCCTAGTGGGCTCACCAACATTTGAAAAAACTAACAAATATGCAGCGTATGTAATAACATTTTGTAGCCTCACATAACAAGATTCGCTCATTTAAGTGTTGATCCCTCTTAGATTTCTTTTGGTTTGTGGAGAATAATTAACTAAAGCTAAAGCTAATCAAATATGCATAACATTTCTTATCCTCACAGTAGGGAATCTGGGAAAATTTGTGGAAAATTTTGCAACAAATGTCAACAAAAGCAAGAAAAAGAAAGAAGAACAAAGAACAATAGAGTCATTTTCTCGGCCCCTAATATTTTATGCATTGATTCAATTAAAATAAATAAAAGAGCAACCGAATCACTCTACTGGTTGGTCCAACATAGTTTTAGTGGGGGAAGGAGGTATAAAGCACTTAACATGCATTTCTTGCCATGGAAAAGACTGAGGATAATGAGTCGTTCATAGATCAGAAATTTGCTTTTTTACATGGCATAGTACAAATCAGCTCCACTCAAGTCTTATCACCGCAATACCAATATGATGTATGTCCGCTGGTCTGTAGATTCCATCAATTCCACGCAGGGTTACATAGCAAATATATGGTACGTTATGCAATACCATGCTGAAGCTACAGACATCAGATACGATATGTATCTGTATAATAGTATATTTGATACCCTCACTGTGTTCAAAAAATAAATAAATGAAAAGAAAGGAAGAAATTGTAAGAAAAAGCGAAGAACAAAGATTTAACGTTATAGGGTCATCTCTGGTTGCCTTTGCCATGGGCTAGTTTTTAGTTGGCGAAAAGGAGAGAAAAGCACAGCTCAATGTACATGATTTTAGTCGGCCAGAATTAATTTTAAACAAATAGCAGGTATAAATTAGAATTTGGTACCTCCACTTAGTGAGTGGATAGAGAATCTGGTAAAGAAAGGGAGAAAGTGCAAGGAAATGGAAAAAAACTATTAATATTGAAAAATAAGCTTGAAGAATATTAGGTCACATCAGTGTAGTGGTGGCCTAAAATGATGGAACGACCTGTTGTTTTCTGTATTTTCCTTTAAAAATAAAGGAAAAAATGTCTTTTAAAAAAAATTAAGATTAGAAGAAAATAATAGTTTTTTCATTATATATTATAGTGTTGTTATGATTTTAGTGGGCTAAAACAACAAATGTTCTGTTGATCTATTAGTGAAGTTGAATAATTTTGAATGCACCCAAGATTGAATACAAAACCATATAGTGAATATACAAATAACATTCCGCATTCTCACATAACAAGATTCGAAAGAAATAAAAGAATGGAAAAATACTTGATCGCCGGGGTCGCTCATTATAAGTTTTGTTCTCTTTTGATTGGTTTGTGGAGAACAACTAACGAAAGCTAATCAAATATACATTAACTGTTGCTATCCTCATTGACAAGATAGGGAATCTGGAAAATTTTGGGGAAAATGTGGCAAGAGGAAGAAAGGAAAATCCGAGAAGACTAAGTTCGGTCAGTCCACTCAAGTCAGTCAATCGGTCGGTCCCCCATGTTTTTTCGTGGGAAGGAGAAAAAAAAGAACTTAGTCTTCCCGTGTCATTTGGCAAGTTTTTATGGGATAAGAGGAAAGGAAGACTAGACTGAATCGAAAGAAGAGGGGGGCAGTGGACTTAGGCAAAGAGAGGAGAGGCTTATCGTTGTGGTTCATTAGTGTAGAAAATATGGCAGAAGTAAAGGAAGTTGTAAGTAGGGTGTTGCTGCCATTGCAACTTAGCCTCGAAATTTGGCAGGTCATGAAGCTGACGCCTTTCTGGGCGGTCATGCACTGCACCATGGAATATTTACTCACCCGCTTCTACTTCCTCGCCGGCTCCTACTTCACCTGCTTCTCTTTCTTCAACACAGACTACAGCAAGTTGCAGAAGTTCAAAGGTCAAGTCTTCAAAAAAGTGATCTCTCACGCCACCACAGCTGGAAATGTATCGAAAGTGAAAAAGTGCAAGAATCCTAAGATATCTAAAAAGGAAGGGAAATCCGAGAATGGTGGATCAATCTTAGTAGACTACCTGGGCAAGACATTTCAACTGGAGAGAAAGGAAGGAAATAAAATGGTGATAAAGGGTGGGCCTGCATATTACATCACACATGAAATGTGGAAAAGTGTGCTGGAAATTAAAGAAGTGGCTCGGGAGACAGTGTTCTTGAAAAACCATAAAGAATTATGGGAAGAAGTAGTCGCGGGTGATATTATGGAGTTTGAAGAAGTGTTGGATTCAGTGATACTGGACAACCGGGCGGTTATTCATCTCCAACACGATTACTTTCTGCCTGTAAACTTACTAAAGTCAGAGGATAAATTGCTGAAGATTTTAAACTTGGTGGGTTTGTTCCTGTTAATTTCTATAACCCAGCAACAGATTAATTACACAATAAATTCACAGAAAGAAATCTGATTTATAACAATTAATACAACTGGGTTAATTAACAACTAATAACAGCGGAAGCAAAAAATAACATGAAGCCAAACACAAAAAGACAATAACACAGATATACCCAGGAAACCCCAATGCGGGGAAAAACCTGCAAATGTTGGATCTTCTATTCAGCCTAACAGCAAACTTTTCTTTCGAAAAATACAATATGAGTTTGCTACAGCAATCTTGTATTTATAGAGCCTAGCTGCTTTACTTAGCGTGCAAGGAAAGAATCTTTCCTTGCTTTCTTTGGCTTTATTTACACATAAAATCACTCTAGGATTTATCTTATCCTCACAAACTCGGAAACATTCTATTAAAGAATAAAATCCCCTCTTGGATTTATCTTATCCTCACAAACTCAGAAACATTCTATTTAAAGAATAAAAATCCTGCTGTTGCTAAAAATCCAACTCGAATTGATTTAAAGCAAATCTTATCTTGAGTTGCTTTAAAGAAAATCCATATCCCACTTTTCTAGCTACAAAAATCAACACTCCCTCTTAGCGAGGAAAGTGTTCTGCACTACACCCAACTTGTCCCTGAAGAATTCAAACTTGCTCTTCATCAAGGCCTTCGTCAGGATATCTGCTATCTGTTCATCCGTAGGAATGTAATTGAGCTTCACTATCCCCTTCTCCACACAATCTCTGATGAAGTGGTACTTGATCTCAATGTGCTTTGACTTGTCATTAAACACTGGATTCTCAGAGAGTTTGATGCAACTCTGATTATCACAGTAAATGACTGTAGGATCCAACTCCTAATTAAAGAGCCCAGCTAGAAGTTTTCAAAGCTAGATAGCCTCACATGTAGCCATACTGGCTGCCATATACTCGGCCTCTGCAGAACTCAGTGCAACTGACTTCTGTTTCCTGCTGTACCAAGAGACTGCTCCTGATCCCAAACTGAAACTACACCCTGAAGTGCTCTTTCGATCAACTGTACTGCCTGCCCAATCTGCATCAGTAAACCCCTTGAGCTTCACTCCATCTTGTTGAACATACTTCAACCCATAATCAACTGTGCCTCGGAGATATCTCAAAACATGCTTCGCAGCTATCTAGTGCACATGTTTAGGTTCCACCATAAACTGACTGAGTGAGTTCACTGCAAAACAAATGTCTGGCCTAGTGTTGACCAGATACATAAGAGAGCCTATCAACTGTCTGTATAAAGTAGGGTCCACTGCCTCTGATCTGGAAGCATCAATCTTCTTCCAATTGGTCATAAGTGGCGTTGACATAGGCTTACAGTTTTCCATCCTGAATCGCTTCAAGATATCAATTAAGTACTTCCCTTGTCCAAGGAAGATCTCTCCCTCTTTCTGCCACAACTCCAATCCCAGAAAGTAGTGCATCAACCCCAAGTCCTTCATCTCAAACTCTTCTACAAGATCCCGCTTGCAATTTGCTATGAGCTCCTCTGACCCTGTGAGAAATAGGTCATCAACATATAACAACAATATGAGAAGTTCACCCTTCACCTGAACATAGTACAGGTTCGAATCTGCCTCACTCTTGATGAAGCCCACACTCTGCAAGTAACTATCAATACATGAATACCACGCCCTAGGAGCCTGCTTGAGTCCATACAGTGCTCTTTTCAACCTGCATACATGAGAATCCCTCTCATGTGCTTCAAACCCTTCTGGTTGCTCTATGTAAATTTCTTCCTCAATCACTCCGTTGAGGAAAGCTGTCTTTACATCCATCTGATGAATCCTCCAACCCATCTGTGCTGCTATAGAAATGATAGCTCTTATGGATGAGTACCTGGCTACTGGAGCAAAAGTCTCATCATAGTCGACTCCCTCCTTCTGAGAAAACCCCTTTGCCACAAATCAGGCTTTGAACTTTTCCACACTACCATCTGTAGCATGCTTAATCTTATATAGCCATCTCGAGCCCACCACAGACTTATTTTCTAGTCTTGGTACTACCTCCCACACACTGTTCTTCATGATGGAAGAATACTCTTCCACCATGGCATCTCTCCACACTTGGTGCTTGGATGCCTCCTAAAAGCTGGAAGGCTCTACTTCAATTAATTCACTCATAAGTGCCACATAATCTGAATAACGTCTGGGAGCCCTTCTTTGTCTGACTGAATCTTGAGGATCACCTACGTATTCTTGAGCTTCTCTCAATGTCTGCTCAGCTGCCCTATTTCTCCTCTTCTCACTCATAGGAATCTGAGGTTGAGGAATTATTTGTTCCTCTATCTGATCATCCTGCTTGTTCTGCTCTCCAGCTTGTGTTACTGAAGTTTGAGGGATTTGTGCTACCTCAACTGTGGATGATTGTTCCTCCTCATTCATCAAGTTACTTGACTTTTGAAGAGCCCTTTCTTCCTCAAACTTCACATCTCTGCGAACCACTATTTTTCTGAGAGCAGGAATATAAACTCTATAAGCCTTAGAAGTTTCACTGTACCCAACAAGGATACCCTTCTCTGCAGTAGGTTCCAACTTGGTTCTCTTCTCAACAGGAATGTGACAATACACAAGGCATCCAAAGATGCGAATGTGCCCCAAATCTGGTTTCTTACTAGTGAATGCCTCTTCTGGAGTCAATTTGCCCAACACTTTGTGAGGGCTCCTATTCTGCAAATACACAGCTGTGTTGCAAGCTTCTGCCCATAAGAACCAAGGTAGATCCTGATAATGAAGCATGGCCTTGGCTGCTCCAATGATAGCTCTATTCTTTCGTTCAGCAACCCCATTTTGCTGAGGGTTGTACGGAACTGTCAACTCTTTCTTGATACCTTCCTGAGCACAAAAATATTTGAAGGCATTCGAGGTATACTTGCCTCCATTATCAGACCTCAGTATCTTGATCTTCTTCCCAGTTTGGTTCTCCACGAGAGCCTTAAACTCTTTGAACCTACTGAAGACCTCATCTTTATTCTTCATGAAATATATCCACGTCTTCCTGGAGAAATCATCAATGAAGGTAACATAATACTCATATCCATTCAAGGATGTTGTTGACATAGGTCCACACACATCTGAGTGTACAAGATCCAAAATCCCTTCGGATCTAGTGTCGCTGCTTGGAAAACTGGTCTTGGCATATTTCCCAAGAGCACAACCCTTGCACACCTCATGCTTTTCTGTCTTCATCTCAGGCAGCCTTGTCACTATTTCCTTAAGAATATTAATTGCTCCATAGTGAAGGTGAGCCATCCTCCTGTGCCACAATTCTCCTATCCCTTTATAGCTACTAACCAACGCATGTGCTGGCTCAAACTGTAACCGAAACAAGCTGCCATGCCTGACACCAATCACTTTTGCAATCTTGGAATCTTTGGGACGAATATAGACTTTTCCCCTCTCAAAGGTCACAATGTAACCCTTGTCTTCCAAGGCAGAAATTGATATTAAATTCTTTGTCATGCCAGGGACATACAACACATCCTCCACCAACAAAGGTTTGCCAGACTCCCTCTGAAACTTGACGGTGCCAATACTAGTTGCATGGTACTTGGCATTGTCTCCGAGCTCAATATAGAAATCCAGCTTCTTCTCCTCCAACTTGGTGAAACATTCTTTGACTCCCATCATGTGGCGAGAAGCCCCACTGTCAATATACCATACCCTGTTGGCAATTGAACTTGAGAGACAGGTAATGAGCGAAAATTCATTTTCAAATCGTGATGCAAACCCGTCCACCTCTGCTGTAGCAGCAAATTGCTTCTTCTGCTTGTCCTTATTTTTCTTATTCGGACATTGACTGGCATAGTGACCCATCTGATGCAGCAAAAATATTTAATCTTGCTCAGATCTTTCTTCTTCCCACTCTTGGAAGAAGAACCTTCTGATTGCTCTTTATTGGACTTCTTCTTACCCTTGCTTGCAAGAGCAAGATTTTCTTCATCTTGAACCTTCTTTGTCTGATCTCCTCGATGAGCACCTTCATGGATCTCCTCCTGAACAAAATCATCCCAAAGTCTTGCCCAATCAGGTAGCCGATCTCTGCCGACAACACACTTGACAAACACTTCCCAGTGCTTTGAAAAACCATTCAAAGCTATACGCACCAACTCATCTTCTTTAATTGTCTCTCCAACAGCAGCAAGCTCATCCCTAACCTGTGTCAGCTTGGACAAGTAAGAGGTCACACTCTCGCCTTTGGACATCTTGGTATTATGCAATTTGTCCTTGAGCATCATCTTACGACTCTGATAGTCGCTCTGATAAAGTTTTGTGAACGTATCCCACATCTCCTTGGCGGTGTTTTTCCCCGATAAATGAGGAATTAAATGATCTCTTACTTCATCCAGGATAATCCTCTGAGCTTTGGCCTCTTTGACTTCATGCGAATCTAAGGCAACAGGATCATTTGTTGGTGGAGTCACTTCTGTGCTAGCATAGATCCACAACCTGTTCTCCTTGAGAACAAATGTAATCCGAACCTTCCACTGCAAGAAGTTAGACGCACCCTCGAGCCTGTCCTCGTATCGAACGCTAGTTGCCATAGCCACAAAAGAACTGGAGACGAAAATCTGATGACTTTTTTTTTTTTTTGAAATCTGTTACAAATCTTGGCTTTGTATTCAGAGTTTAGAGTTCTGATACCATGTTAATTTCTATAACCCAGCAACAGATTAATTGCACAATAAATTCACAGAAAGAAATCTGATTTATAACAATTAATACAACTGGGTTAATTAACAACTAATAATAGCGGAAGCAAAAATAACATGAAGCCAAACACAAAAAGACAATAACACAGATATACCCAGGAAACCCCAATGCGGGGAAAAACCTACAAATGTTGGATCTTCTATTCAGCCTAACAGCAAACTTTTCTTTCGAAAAATACAATATGAGTTTGCTACACAATCTTGTATTTATAGAGCCTAGCTGCTTTACTTAGCGTGCAAGGAAAGAATCTTTCCTTGCTTTCTTTGGCTTTATTTACACATAAAATCACTCTAGGATTTATCTTATCCTCACAAACTCGGAAACATTCTATTAAAGAATAAAATCCTACTCTTGGATTTATCTTATCCTCACAAACTCAGAAACATTCTATTTAAAGAATAAAAATCCTGTTGTTGCTAAAAATCCAACTCGAATTGATTTAAAGCAAATCTTATCTTGAGTTGCTTTAAAGCAAATCCATATCCCACTTTTCTAGCTACAAAAATCAACAGTTCCTACAGACTCAAAAGCATGTTCATTGGCTACATCGCTAAGCTTCACATCGGCAGTTATGGGGTTCAGCACAACAGTCAGGCTGTCTATTGGTGGCGTTATCAACAAACTCCTCTGCGGAGCTATACAGTTTCTTTGTGACCTACTGCCTTTGAGATGAAGGAGGCGGGTGTACTTTTTAGGGAATTGGGTGGAGAATTTGAGGCCCAGTAACGACTTGCAATTAAAGATTGTGAAGCGTGATATATGCCCAGTCATTGCTGGAGGCGCAAAAGCTCACTTTGAATCCTCGGCTCACCCGTGCGAAATACGCGGGTTCGTCCTTCCCGTTGCAAAAACAGCGGAGCGGGATAAAAAGTATGTGCTCGTTGACCACCACTGTGAAACCTCAGAATATCAGACTTCTAAAGTTGGCCCATTTTTTTTCAAATGTGGCGAATCGGTATATATAGAGTGGATCTTCGACAACGATAATCATAGATGTTCGTTAAAAGCCGGTGTTGTTGCATGCGGGGCTGAGAAGAAGTTAAAATCGCATGATATTAATGTTTATATTGTATGTGATGATGATGCCTGTAAGATGGAGGAGGATATAAAAATCTTAACATGTGATCGTTGCGCGGTAGATAAGCTTGAGGAGGGAGTAGGATATTGTATATCAGTGTTCGGTGATGTTTATTGTGGAGCGGATGAGATGAAGGATGACATTGATACTGCTTCTGTAGATGTTGATTGTAGCAGCAAGGAGGCCATAAAGCTATTCGAATTGGCTTTTTACATGGCAGAGCAAAACTCAGGTTCTTTGAAATCTTATGAGCGCAATGCTAATACTGTGTCTGTTCGCCGCTTCATAGAGTCCATCAACACCTATGTCAGAAGCGGCTATCCACCACTCTACAAATTGGATAAGTTGAAGAATGTAGTTGTCCCCTGATATTCTTCCACTCCATTAGAAGATACCTTATATATTTTCTCTTCTAAGCTGTTATAGTTTCTTAGTGGCTAAATCAATATATATTGTATTAGATAAAATAAAACTGGAATGATTGCAAGGCATACATCTTGGAGACAAGCGTCTGATATTCCAATCTAAGAATATTGTAAAGCATTGGCAATTATCATGCCTTAAGCATCTGCTTAATTGAGAAAGATAGTGTGTATTAAACTACGCTGCACAACTTTTTATATATGGTGCTGCTTTAACCTAAACAGGAGTTGTGCGATTGTTCCACCAATTTAAATAGTGTATAATGGCAATGATTGCCTTTTGTGGTGTAGTTTAGTAGTCCATCGCATGATATAGAATAGCAAACGGCACAAATTCAAAGAAACGGCGATTCTATGTCGTATATTCCAAAATTATAGAACCAATTCTGTTTGGTTTTGGATAGCATTACTTTCCTTCATACTCAAATTGGTGTTGTTGAAATAATCATTTCTTTTATAAAGATTTCAGAGGCTTCAAAGAATCGTATTCTCCTTTGGTTTATATACGTCAAAGCCGAGCTTGATACCCATGCTCATTCACTCTACTAATAATTTCGAATTATTATTTTACCATTTACGTATGTATGGAAAAAAGGTAAGAGTAGTCAAGGAATATATAATTGGGGCTGCAGTACTAACAAATGCAACTAGATTGCAGTAGCCACTAATATTTGTCTCTTGGCATGTCAACAAACAGAATGCCTATCTATATAAACAAAATAAAGTGCAATACTTGGGAGCCTAAAGTCTTCCATAGTTTTTCTTAAAACTGTGCAAAAAAAATTTGAATTTTTTTTCACACACTTTAATTACACAAAATTTGTCATCTAAAAAACGCTTATTAACCAAAGCCTTTTGGCTAGGGAGATTTCAGATTCTCTATTCAAAACAAATAAAGGAAAAACTCTCATGGAAAAAAAAAAATTACTCTTCTCTCGCAAATACATGATAATAATCCAAACAAAATTTAATCTGCGGCATAGTTGAATGCTATGTAAGTAGCGCACGCTTCCTCTCGCAAGGATAAATTCAGGGGAGAGGATTTCGATGGGGATGGACCACTTCAACTTCAACTTCAATGCCATTATGCCAGACGAGTCTGCACAAAGAAGAGAGAAAAATCATTACAGGACATCGTTGTCTATCCACTAAAACAACCCCACTTAAAACCTCAGGTTCAAACAACAATGCCTCTGCAACTCACAATGCAGAGCTCTGGCTGGCCCTGTACATTGCCATGGCGCACAGGGGGGTCGTTTTCCTGTTAGCCACCGTTTACGGCCTCTGTGGACGATTCCATTCTCCATGCCACTGCGTGAAATTCAGGGTGCCCTGGTTGATTTCTAAACCCAGCCATTAAAGCCCAAAAGCATGGGCTTTAGGGTAAAGATGTTGTCATTTACCTCATGTTTAGGTTGGTCTTGTGCTTTTGGTATTGGTATTTCCTGTTTTCTGTTGGAAACCAGAGAATTTGTGGAAGCTCAAGAAAACAAAAGAGATGAGAGAATGAAGTTTTGGGGGTTTTGTTTTGTCATTTATGGTCGTTGGCTTTGGGAACATTGTTACTATTACTATTGTGGTCATGCGGTCTTGTTGATTCCTTTTTGGTATCTGGTTACTGATCTTCTTGTTGCTTATTGCCATTGGATGGATATCTTTTGGAAGGATTTAACCGACCTTGGTAAGTAGTTTTACTGGCTTCTCTTGCTGGTTTGAAGATCTTGTGTTTGACTGTTATGAGATGTAGATATGTGAAGAAATTTAATGTTGCAAAGACATGTAATAGGAAGATGGGAAGTTGCTTTTTAGGCAGAGCAGTGTGATTTAAAACAGAACAGAACAGAGAGCTAAACAAAAATGTAAAACAGAGATAAAATAGAGATGAGCTGCAAATATTTATATTTCAAAAATACACAAATTTCATTATATTCATAGATCATGAAATATTTGAAATCAATACATAGAGCTATTGTTCTTTCATATGCTTAGAAAATACCAAAAATATGCTACTTTGTTTCACCGTTGCTATAGCAAATACTGATTGTTTCTTCTAACTGTTGCTACAACAGAGCATGCACTTGTTCTTTTCATTATATTCATCAGTTGAAAAAAAGACTAACTAAAACCTATGTATAAGCCCAGCAAGAAGGGAAAACATTTAATTATGCTATGTGGGAAATTTTGTCTAGGAAGATTATGCATTTCAATTTTCATTTAAATCTATCCTATACTTGAAAGTTGAAAAAGATTGCTTGAGATGGACACAAAATTTATTTCATAATGGTTTGGTGAAGATATCTACATATTGTTCTTCAAACTTGCAATGTTCCAAAACAATTTCTCCATCATTGATTAGGTCCCTTATGAAATGATACTTTGTATCAATGTGTTTACTTCGTTTATGAAAAATTGAGTTTTTGGATAGTGCAATTGTAGAGTTGTCACAAAATATTGTAGTTTCCCCTTCTTATTCATGCCTTAAGTCTCTTAGCACTCTTCTCATCCAAATGACTCGACATGTTTCCCCTTGTTGCTGCTACATACTCAATTTTAATTGTAGAAAGTGAAACAATAGGTTGTTTCTTGGAAGCCCGTGAAATGACTCTCAAACCCAAATAAAATACATATTCTAATGTGCACTTTCTATCATCTATACTTCCTTTCCAATCACTGTTCATGTATCCAACTAGCTTAAAGTCATTTGTTGCACTATACATATCATATCCCTTGGTTCCATTCACATACTTCAAGATTCTTTTAGCTACTAGCCAATGTGTCTCTTTTGGAATCTCTATTAATCTTGAAATCAAACTCACTAAATACATTATATTAGGCCTAGTTGCAATCAAATACATTAAACTTCCAACCATGCTTTTGTATAGGGTTAGATTCTGATAACAATGGGAAATTAAATCCAATTCCGTAATAATGGTAAATGTTACAAAACTAATCCACAACTATCTTATTTGAATTTCCAAATGTATCAATTCTCATTTATGCCAAAAACAAGAGAAATCCATACACAAGAAAAAGGAATATTAAAGCTCCAAACTAAATCCACGCCTCTTTTCACATACTAATTATTAATACAAACACAACAACAAGCATATAACCAACATCCCTATATTATGTTTGAGAATTAAACAGATAAAATACAAAGTAATAACACTAAAACTACAACTCTTCTTTGTAGAGGTGAATTAAATTATTAATCTTCATGTTCTTCATCAATGACAAAGTGAGCACGCTACAGGAGTATGAAGGAAAATTATCATTCAATATGCAGCAACTAATCTTCATCCCATGCTGAGACAACAAGCAACTTTTGGTTTTTTTGCTAATTCTACTCTCAAAAACCTGCTCTCCTCCTTATTTTCCTATGCTCCCTCCTCTTAGAGTATCACTACCCTCTCTTGAAGTTGGTTCTTGAAATGAGGTTTGCAACTAATTGGTATAACTATCTCTTCTTTCCTCCCCTCGTGGGTCTATGAAGGTTCTTTTTTTTTCTTTTTTTTTATTTTGCAACATATTTAAACTGCCTTTCCCCTATGTGATATGGTGTCTTTCATTTTGCAATATTTAAAAAAAGAACAACTCCAACATAGAAGTGTGGGTCCCTCCACACTACATCACGCCCCTCCTTGATCTAATCACAAGCCAAAATTTGGAAACAAAATGGAAAATAAAATTAAAACCAAAATGTAAAAGCTCCTGTGTCACTACTCCACATACACTTCCTCTTTCAATACTTCATTTAAGAAGGCTAACTTCACATCCATTTGATATACCTTCCATTAGTGTTGGGTTGCTATTGTTAAGACTACTCTCACAATTTCTATTCTTACAACTGGAGCATATGTTTCATCATAGTCTCTTTTAGGTTGTTGTTTGTATCCCTTGACGACCAATCTTGCTTTGTACCTTTCAATCCTTCCCTCTACATTACTTTTGGTCTTATATACCCACTTTACTCCTATGACATATTTTCCTTATGGAAGACTCAGTAATTCCCATATCTTATTCTTTTCCATTGTATATATTTCTTCATCCATTGTATTTATCAATTTTTCATCTTTAATTACATCTTCAAAATGAAAAAGAACATCAACAAATGAGTATAAAGAAAAAAGAGAATTCAAACCTACACTATTCTCACCTTATTTTTTCCTATAAATATCTCTCATATTGTTGAATTTGTCTTCTCAAGCTTTCCAAGGTTGGATTTGACATGTTACTTGAGGTTGAACTTGTAGAATGTGGACATGATGGGTATGGACTATGAGTGCCTATTGATGATGGTGATTGATATCCACTTGAATGTGTGGGGATGTCCTTGTGCTTGTTGAACCTGTGTCACTTGAGGACCACTTTGTTGCGCTTGAATGGGAGTGAGAGGATTCACCATTGAAGGTTGTTAGCTAATGAATTGGCTCTTTGATTATAATTCTAATATTATTGTTCCATTGCCCAAGGTTCTCTAGACTAAAATCACTAACAGCTTTGGAAATGTCACAATTGCATTTGTGACTTTCCTTTGAATTTTAGAGGTACAACTCCCTCATGTGATTTAATTTACTATGGGTATGCTTTTAACCAGAAAGCAAGAAGGGAAACAAACACTAACTCATAATAATCAAGTTAATTCGAGTGAATTAAAAGGAGACCATGAACTATTTAGCACAAAGACTAAAACAATTAATGATCATTAGGAAAGGATATCAAGAACCTATCATAGTTGCAATAAATGAATACAATGCAAGAAAGATTATCCTACATAGAGAACATACTTAGATTACACACACAACACATAGATTGGTATGATTAACACTGAATTCAAGACTCATGACTCACAAGCTACAACTTATCACAAACATGAATAAATTCCAAGAAAAAGAGAATAGAAATTGTTCCTCTTCTCTATTACAACACAATGCACTTTAGAAAATCTGGACCCTTTCAAATTCATTATCACCTCTCATATAGGGAAATAGTTTCTTCCAATCTTGGCAGTTATCAAAATAGTTGCCAAGTATAGTAGTAGTTTCTTGCCAGCTAATTACTCACCCTAAAAATTAATGAATAAAATTACATTAATGGTCAGAGGTAGTCATGATTACTTTTTAATTAATGCAATCTTCAACAATCACCCAAACATTTCTTGATCATAATCTTTCCTTGTGGCAGTTGAATTTACAATTGGTACAGTTCATAGGTGTTGCATTAAATGACCAATCCATACTAAGTCATGCTCACAAGCGCAAACTATCAAGATGGAGAGGCAACTTGGAAATTTAAATTAATCCTCATAGTATCAACATTAATCTTACACCACCTCATGGTCCTTCTAGTTGCTTAGTCCCAATGAGATCCAACTTAGATTTGCCTCCCTTAATTTCTATAAATTCACTAGAAATAACCATATTTAGCCAATTCAAACAAAAACCTGAAAATGGTCAGTGCGCAAAGTGATGGTGTTTCGATGAATGAATTCATTGAAATTAAAGAAGTCGAGTGTAGCCCTTTGTTTAGGCTATTGTCAGATCAACTAAGGGAGGCCTTTTCCATTTAGAGTGAGGTAGAGGAAGTACTGCACAGTATCCTAGGAGAGAGATTTATGAACTAGGTTCATGTGCATAACCACGAACTCCTGGAGTGCTTTATTTACAATGTGGTTCATACTTTCGGGTGACGTGATTGGGGAATGAGGGCAATGAAATGCTTGGTTATCCTTGAGTACTTGCATAGAGTGAACGTTTCCATTGGAGGGATAAGTCATTTTCCTAGGACTAGGCTTGTGGAAAATGTCATTTGCATCACAACTACAACCCAACATGAGACTACTGAAGAAGTAGTAACTCTCCTTTGCATGGGGCTAGTTCAAAATGATATGGGACTATTCGCTCAATTCCTACAATCTCATGAGAATCTACTATTGCCAATCCAAATTGAGCATCTCTAAGAGGTGGTGAAGGGAATTCATGTGTTGATGTTTGTTTTGTGTACTTGGAAATTTTATTCTAAAACCCCCCAATTTTGTAATACGCATTACCAAATTTTGTAAACACTGACTATACAACATAATATATTATAAGCTTTTTGATACTTGGGTGTTCTCTTCTTTCTAAATATTTGCATGCATGCCTCAATTACATTTTGTATCTAGTAATGGTATTTACTTATATTGATTTCCATGTATATGAGCACTTTGTATTTTTACACCGTTAGTTTCATATTGTTAGCGCTCATTTTAGTAGTTCTAAAAAGCTTCTTGAAATCCACCATAGTTAAAGAAACCTATTTCCTTACCACCTTTGCCTCTTTGGAGAATAGTGTGCTTTAAACTTTGGAAAAATGAGGAGTTCACAAAACCCTGGCAAGAACTGCCAATGGTTTCTGAACTTATCGTAAACCCTGCCTACACCAATAAATTCATCTTTCACTTGCTAGCAAACTTTTAGGGGAGTTATAGAACCTTAGGTATGGACCGATCGTACTTAGAACCCTAAGACATGAGACTTACACAAAGCATTTCAACATTTTAGAAAGTTATAAAAGCTCATCAACTTACCACCCACACAAGAATATGAGTAAGTTTTAAAGGGAAAGTGGTGTAAGAAAGAGTTAAGATAACCTACGTGGTATCCACCAAAGTTAGAAAAACCTAATAAAATGTTGCCAAGACTTAGATAAGTAACAAATTTTATATTAGGGATGAATATTTTAAAGGGCGATGACCAAAATTGAAGTAACAGTAGCTTTGTCTAGGGACAAGGACTAAAAGGACGTAGCAAGGAACCTAGAAATATGCTTAAAACGATTGTTGTATCCATTGGGAAGAGAGTCAAGGATGAGGAAGGAACCAAACTGAAACAAGGAAAGCAAAAGAAAAGGAAAGGAAAACCCCAAACTAAGACCAGGCACAACAAAAATGACACGCTAAAAAGGAGACTAGACATATAGGGTAGGGTGAAACCTACCAAAAAGAAAGGGGAAGACTATTCATACGAAACTATTAACTGGTTGAGAAAATAATGAGTCAGACCTGGAAAAGCTCATCTTCCCATGCTACATCTAAAGGATGGCAAGGATTTGGACTGCCCATAGAACACTAGCATAGATGAAGAAGGCTTCATCGATCCCCACACCCCCAAAAAACCACCATTCATTATACACTTTCTCCTCTTGAGGAAAATGATTTTGAGTTGAATTGCCCACATTACATTCTATTTCTCTCCAAGGTTCAAACATCAAAATACATTCCTTTCCAGGCAAAGAATTAAACTTTTCCCGAGTAGTTGAAACATCATGACCTTCCATCCCATGAATTACCACCTTGCTATCATAATGTTCCTTTGACTCTACTATATTTTCATCTCTAGCAAATTTGACATCCTTATAATAGGCAATCTTACCCACTACTTCATTTTTAGGATGAAAATTTGATTCTTCGTGTTGGTGTACACATATATGTACACTTAGCTTACTTAAGCCTGCTTAGGTTTCTTCTACTTAGGTGTCTTTTGCTTAGGTGTCAAGGAAATGGTCCTCGACACCTCTTGCTATCTTCTTGGGTGGTTATCCGCCACCACTCCATGTTGAAGGATTCTTTCCCCTCATTCATGGGTGGTTAGGAGTCTCACCCTATCTTTGTGGTTGACCTTTTTCCACCACTCCAATCCTATCCACTTTTGGTGGATCTTGGTTTCCTTCTCCTTGCCTATATAAGAAAGGCTCATTTTACTCTTGAATATCAATTTGGTTTTTCGTGTGCTCATGCTTTGTAGAAGTTTATATTGTTTTTCATTTGCAGATCTTAGCTAACATTTTGTCATGGTATCAGAGCCATCTAAGTGAAAAGCTTCTCATTTTGAGCAAAATCAAGCACTCAACCATTTCAAGGTTCATTTTTTGATATATTTTTTGCAATTAGGATCCTGTACTAATTTTTTTGTGCACAAAAGTTGTAAAAAATCAAAAAAAAAATTAGTAGAGGGCCTTTCAACCCTCTGCCCATCTACCCATTTGGGTGCATGAGAGTATGAAGGTGTGACGTTAAACTTTGCAGAAGAGGCATGGGATTAAAATTTACTAGTTTAACTGGCTTAATATTTGGCGATGGAACCATTTTCATTGCTGAGGAATGGTGTCCAACATTTGCAGATGTGAAAGGCCTAAAGATTGGTGCTTAAAATTGTAGATGCATCTAATATTTTCTGTGCCTGTAATTTGATTAGCCTCCTTACATTGATCGGGGCTTTCCATTAGTGGATCACATTCACTATGGTCGGTATACACCTCTCCCCCATCGACGACTTGATCCCTCTCACATCGATGGCCCCTCTTGTCAGTGGATTAGCGCTCACTCAGCCTGCATTAGATCCACGTACACCTCTCGTAGCCTAAGCTCAGGCTTGAGATTCTCACACCCAACACCCAAGGCATGAGGAGTGTGTAATGAGTGAAGAAATTCGCGTGAGGGGTCTCCAAAGGCACGTCGCCTAAGGCCTCTTCCAAGGCACGCTATGTGAGGCCTCTCTAAAGGCACACTTCTACATTTCTTGGTTTAGTCGGTGATCGACTGTCAAAGGCTTGTAGTCGGCAGTCTTATCTCTGCATCAAATCTGGCCCAGTTAGCATCGCCCTTGGTCTGCAGGTCACAATAGAACAACGGCCGGTTAGTCCTTCACTATAGGGTCTAGTTATCTCCATTAGCAGTAATCAGCGGTACCCATGCATCTATTGTTAGCAGTACTCGGTGGTAAGAAGCAGAGATTTTGATGTAAATTTTCTTTTAAATATTAAAAATTTGTATTAATCCTGCATCTTAAAGTCTTGAGCCGACTATGTATTTGTAAAGGGCCGATGTTTTTAGCCCTAGTTGGTGTTTACTTTTGCTCTATCGGCGAACTTGGTCACATGGATGACCTAATGGCAGCCCTTGGGTGCACAATTCTTGCGCCAGTTTAGTTTTATGTAGGATTATTCTACACTTCAAATGGCTCGTCAAAAAAGAATAGGAGATTAGAATTTGCACACCAATTCACCTCCTCTTTCACATCTCTAATCTGAATTTTCTCATTAAGATCCAATCGTGAACCAATGCATTGTTTAACACTCATAGAGTTTACAGTAGTTTCATCCCTAATAAAAGGATCTTCATTTTCTCCATTTATTATGTTCAAAATTTCACAATCTAAATTTTTGAATGTAAAAAAATCCAAATTTTGGGATGCACAAAGACTCTGGTAACTGATTTTCTTTGTAAGGGTTACACAGAATCATATCATCATGTCAACGATAGAAGGATCGGTAAAAACATATTGTGATGTAGAGGCATGTATTACCCAAGGTGAATAATCCTCATCTTCATTTGATGATCTAAGGTCTTCTTCCATTCCAACGGTGCTTAAACCATACACCTAAGCATTCCAAACTTGGTTTATATTCTTTTCATTTTCCTTTCTATCACTTTGGAAATGTGAAGGAATCAAAACTGTCAAATTCATGTTCTTTACAATAGGGCGAGACTAATTATTAATGTATTGAGAAGTTGAAAAATTGCAAACTGATGACCTTCATGAATAGAAATAGGTCCCCTAACACAATCTCATTTCCACAACCCCACAACAACTAAATCATCTTCAACGCTTATTGCTTCATGTTGGGCTTATTCAATCCCATAAACTTTATCCCTTTTAAGAATAAGTTGAACTTCAAAATTTAGAGTAGAAGTAAATATGTAAAACTAAATTACCTTGCTAGGCTGATCAAGCACTGGGATTTGTCAAAGCTCTCGATTGAAATGGTAGACAAAAATCCCTCATATATTCACCTTCTTTGACAACATGAAAAAAATGTTGAAGTAAAGCAAGAATATTGACAACATTTTTTAATCATCCTAGAAACTTCCACTCTAGAATGCTCCAGCCAGTTATGCACCCTTTTCCAAGCCCCTTGAACCATTCAGCTGCACTTTCAATCAGGTTGTTAAAAAAAATCCGTACAAAAAAATCTTCTTCCTGAATTCCTACGATTTCACTTACAACGGTCATGGCCAAAATGTGTTCTTCAGGGTCTTGCAAGTTCTTACGCAAAAAATTTAAAAAGTGTTTCCTTGATCCATTTGGCAAGTCATTACATGTTATAGGGCTAATGGTCCAATACAATTACCCTAAGGATTTGAAGCCATTTATTATGTAGTCACCAACTCCAAAACAAAGTAAGAGGAGATGAAACTCCTACGTCAATTCCTAGGTGGTGGTTGAGCTAAAGGAGGTTCCTAGCATTTATTAGGATGTTGATTGGGATGATGAGGTGGATTATTGTAGTAGATGAACACCAACCTATGGGATGCTCAACCATGGGTCTAGGTGATTGTTGGGCCTTCTCTTCTTCCAAAACAAAGTTAGCCTGCACATAATCGATGACACTCCCTTTGTAGCTCTAAGCAACTGTATTTAATTGTGAAATGATGTCTTCTTGCTCCACCTGCATCCAATCTAAGCCAAGTTGAAGTACAGGAAAAACATTTTCATGTGGCAGTACCATTTTATTGCATGGCCTAGTAGCAACTTGCTAAAATTATATTTTTTTCCCCAACAAAGTCACCAAAAATCTATTAGCAAATGAATTGTCTCTTTGATTATAATTCTAATATTAACTCCATTGCCCAAGATGCTTTAGACTAAAATCGCTAACAACTCCGAAAATGTCACATTTGCATTTGTGACTTTCCTCTAAATTTGAGAGGTACATCTCACTCATGTGATTCAATTTACTATGGGTATACTTTTAACAAGAAAGTAGGAAAGGAAACAAAAACTAACTCATAATAATGAAGTTAATGTGAGTGAATTAAAAGGATACCATCAACCATTTAGCACAAAGACTAAAATAATTAATGATCATTAGGAAAGGATATCAAGAACCTATTATAGTTGCAATAAATGAATACAATGCTGGAAAGATTATCTTACATAGAGAACATACTCAGATTACAAACACAACACATAGATTGGTACAATTAACACCGTATTCAAGATTCGCTACTCGCAGGATGCAAGTTATCACAAACATGAATAAATTCCAAGAAAAAGAGAATAGAAATTGTTCCTCTTCCTCTGTTACAACACAGTGCACTTCAAAAAATTCGAACCCTTTCAAATTTGTTACCATCTCTCATATAGGGAAACAATTTCTTCCAATCTTGGTAGTTATCAAAATGGTTTCCAAGTATAGCAATAGTTTGTTGCCAACTAATTTCCCAACTTGGAAATTAATGAATAAAATTGCATTAATGGTTAGGGGTAGTCATGATTATTTTTCATTAATGCAATCTTCGACAGTCACCCAAATGTTTATTGATTAGAATCTTTCCCTTTGGTAGTTGGATTTACAATTGGTACAATTCTTGGAGGTGTTGCATTAAATGAACAATCCACACTAAGGCATGCTCACACACATAGACTATCAAGATGGAGAGGAAAATTGGAAATTTAAATTAATCCTCATCAAATTAGCATTAATATTACACCACCTCATAGTCTTTTCAGTTGCTTAGTCCTAATGAGATCCAACTCAGATTTGCCTCCCTTAATTTATATAAATTCACTAAAAATAACTATATTTAGCCAATTCAAACAACAACTCGAAAATGGTGAGTGCACAGAGTGATGGTGTTTTGATGAAGGACTTACATTACAATTGAAGAAGTCAAGTGTAGCCCTTTCTTTAGGCTATTATTAGATCAGTTAAGGGAGGTCTTTTCCATTTAGAGTGAGGTAGAGGAAGAAGTATTGCACAGTATCTTCAGAGAGAGATTTCTCAACCAAGCTCATGTTCATAACCACAAACTCTTGGAGCACTTAAATCTTTATTATGTGGTTCATACTTTTGAGCAATGCGATTAGGGAATGAGGGCAATGAAACGCCTGGTTAGGCCTGAGTACCTGCATAGAGTGAACATTTCCATTGGAGGGCTCAGCATTTTCCTAGGACTAGGCTTGTGGGAGACACCATTTGCATTGCAACTACAACTCAGCATGAGGCTACCAAAGAAGCAGTAACTCTTATGGGACTGTTCGCTCAATTTTTGCAATCTCATGAGAATTTGTAGTCACCATTGCAAATTGAGTGTCTCCAGGAGGTGGTGGAGGGAATCTATGTGTTGATGTTTGTTTGTGTACTTGAAAATATTGTTTTGGAAACCCCCAATTTTGTAATACGCATTACTAAATTTTGTAAACACCAACTATACAGCATAATATAATAGAAGCTTTTTGATACTTGGGTGTTTTCTTCTTTCTGAATATTTGCATGTGCCTCAATTACATTTTGTATCTAGTAGTGGTATTTACTTGTATTGATTTCCCTATATATAAGCGCTTTGTATTTTTACACTATTAGTTTTGCATTATTAGCACTCATTTTAGTAGTTCTGAAAAGCTTCCTAGAATTCATTGCAGTTAAAGAAACTTGTTTCCTTACTACCTTTTCCTCTTTGGAGAATAGTGCCCTTTAAGTTGGTAAAATAAGGGGTTCACAAAACCCTGGTGGGAACTACCAATGGTTCCTGAACTTATCATAAACCTCGCTTGCGAAGTAAATTCTTCATCTTTGACTAGTCATCAAACTTTTATGGGAGTTATAGAACCTTAGGTATAGACTGCTTGCACTTAGAACCCTAAGACCCAATAATTCACAAAGCATTTTTGTATTTCCTAAAGTAATAAAAACTCAACAACTTACCACCCACACAAGAATATGAGTAAGTTTTAAAGGGAAAGTGATGTTAGAAAGAGTTAAGATAACCTGGGCAGTATCTACCAAAGTTAGCAAAACCTGATCTAAAATTCCATGGTCAAGATTTCAAGACTTAACAAAATTTAGAGTAGGGACGAATATTTTAAAGGGTGATGATGACCAAAATCTAAGTAACAAAGGAATACACATTCTGGTATTATTTCTTCTCTATCTTCTTGTGGTAAACTTGTTGTTACATTAACTATTTTCTCCAAGCTACCATCCCATGCTTCCTCCTCTTTGAACAACACATCTCTATTGATTATTAATTTTTGGTTATTAGATTGTATAGCTTGTAGTCATTTGATTCATCACTATGTCCTACAAATATGCATCTTTATCCTTTTATTCCCAATTTATTTCTCAATTCATTTGGGACATGTGCATATGTCATACATCCAAA
Organism: Sequoia sempervirens; assembly: GCA_007258455.2. NCBI lineage: Eukaryota > Viridiplantae > Streptophyta > Pinopsida > Cupressales > Cupressaceae > Sequoia > Sequoia sempervirens. The sequence continues at coordinate 70,449,347 of VDFB02058242.1, forward strand.
TACTCTCATTTGAGCAATATTGTGTAATTTTTTGGGTGGACATCTATTCATTATTCTTAAAACTTTATGTCCATATGTACATTTCCATAGCACACGAGGGGCTCATTTTCCTGTTATCCACCATTTATGGCCTCTATGGGTGATTTCATACTCCATGCCACTACATGAAATTCATCTCAATTTATCAATTTTATTTTCAATTTTCTCCTTTACCTAGATCGACATCTCTTTCAAGTTAGGTTCAATGGAAAATGGGATCCCAAGGTACCTTCAAGCTTTTGAGGCCCACCCCATTGCAAGTTGAATTTCATTAACCATTTTGGCGGTGTATCTGACCAACCAAGCATGCAATATTTGGCAAGTGCAATCTTTGCACTCAAAGCTTAACAAAAGATATTTTGAGTTTGTCCATTAGCTTAACTATATTTCCCTCATATAATTGAATGAAAAGGGCTTATATCATCAACAAACTAAATGTTTATGAGTTCATTATTGTCTAGGAGACTGATTATTTTTACCATAGGAGAGGACCTACAATCCCTTAGAAGGTAAAGTATTGCATCAAATGCTATCACAAAGGATGTCGAGACTAGGGGACATCCCTACCTTATAGACCTCTCTAGGGTGAACTCCTCAGTGTGAGTACCATTCACATCAACCTGAGCACTACATCCTTGAACAATGTTTTGACCATGTCACAAAAGGATCTAGGAAAGTTGAAGGCTTCCATAACCATTAGAATAAATGACCATTCAATTCTGTCATAATCTTTTTCAAAATCAATTAAGAGCATTGTAGCCTCTTTCCCCATCTATTTGGCCCATTCCATAGCCTCCCAGTTGGTAATAAGGTTTTCCAAGATGTACCTTCCCTTTATGACGCTAGTTTGGGAGCTATTTATAAAGGAAGGTAGTACGTCGGTCGATTTATTTGCTATAATTTTTTCCAGGACCTTATACCTAAGACATTGACAAGGGTAATTGGCCTCCAGTTCTTGACAAGGGTTTCATCCCCATCCTTGGGGAGCAGTTTTATTATTCCTTTGTTGATGTTTCATCCCAGAGAGCCTTTTTCCAAAGCCTCATTGTAGACATTATATAAATCATTGCACACCCAATCTATGAAAGCCTTATACAATTCAGTAGAAAGTCCATTTGCCCTTGGTGTTTTATCATTTTTTAGAGAAAGGATGGCCTACTTAATTTCCTCTTTTGAAATGCTCTTGTCAAGATTACAAGCTTCTGCCATCTTAATTTTCTTTGGGATAGTCTACTTTATGAGCTCCTTGGCTCTATAGCTACACTCCTTGTCCCAATTTGATGTGAATAAGTGTTTGTAAAACTAGAAGAAATGTTTTCTTATATCCTCCTAACTTGTCAAGCTTACACCTTTTTCCCAAATTTGATCAATATGCCCCCTTACCTATCTTTCCTTGATATACTTGAAAAAGAACTTGGACCCCTTGTCTCCATTTTCCAACCAATTCATTTTTTATCTTACCCTTAAACCCTTAACTTTGAAGGTTTGTATCCTTCTCAAGGAATTCTTGGTCAAACATAGATTTTTGGCAAGGCAATCATCATTTGGCTTCTCCTGTAGGTTAGACTCAGCTTCAAGAAGCTTCTCCTGCAAAAGGCATTCTTGATTCCTCCCACCTCTTGTCCATTTCCCTCTACTTGCCTATTATTTTAAGGAGTGTTTTCCAACCCCTCACATTCAAATACCATCTATCAATGGCACTTAGGTCTTTATGCATCCATTTGTTAATTTATCTTAGGGATTGTATTGCATTCTTGCAATCACTATCTTTAAGCAGCCCAATATTAAGGTTGAATCATTCACCTAAACCTTAAATTTTACTTTTCTAGTCTTGAGGATAACTTTCATCCTAATAGGATGGTGATCAGAGAGGGTGTATGGGGTTGCCCCCACTTTACACCCATCCTTCATAGGAACAACAAAGATGAATTTCTTGTTCATATAGAATCTTTCCAACCTGTTGTAGATCCTTCTCCCTCCCTTTTGGCTATTGTACCAAGTAAACCATATACCAAAGCACTCATTTTTTCCCTTCAATTGGATCTTCTAAATTTAGTTTAGCCTTCATTCTATGTCAAAAAAATCTTTCATTACCCTTCCATTCTATGGGCACACCTCCCCACTTATATTCACTTTTCTCAACAAAATCAAAATCTCCCCCCATAATCTAGGGGATCTCTTGTAGGTTGCAAAGAAAATTCCATAGTAGGCTCTTGTCACTATAATCATTTGGGTCATAGATAGAACAAATACAGAAGCTAGAGTCCCCCTTCTTGAGGATGAACCAAATAGACCTATTGCAAGGAGAGACACCAGACTCAACCACAAACTGACCTGGGCAATCCTTGGCCAACAAGATTATGGCACCTCCTTTCCCTTTTTCATGCCTAGTGACAAACTAAGAGGCTTCCCCCAGATGAATTTAAGAGAATTTTCTAAAGCAAATCCAATAGCCTTCACCTCTTGGAGGAAAATTATGTCTTTTTCTATACATCAAAATTTCAAAAAAAAAATTCATGCACTAGTTATTGAAGTTACCTATTGGAGAAAAAAATTAGGAGAAAATGAAGTTTTTTTCCATTTGTTTCTTGATGTCAAGTGAATGTCACTTTTTCCTAAAATTATCAACATTCCAAAATCTTCTCTTAAATTGATAAAAAAAATAATCAAAATAATTTTTAAAAAATCTAAAAAATTATAGGAATAAACTTCACCAATATTTCTACCTTTCATTAGTTTACATCATTTTGAAATTCAAAACATAAAGACCACTTTTATGTGATCAAAGTTCATAATTTTTTTGCTATTGGTCGATTCCTTTATAAAGTGTGACACAAGTTTGTGCTTTTAACCAAGTCTTTGTCTAATATTCTCTTTGATGAAAAGGGTTGACTCTTTGGTGGACTCATGATTACAATTTGAATTTGAAGTTAGGGTTTTTTAGGAACTAGTTCTAGGGTCTTTAAAAAAATTAGATGGTAACTAAAGAAATTTAGAACAACTCAATACATTAGAATGTATGCCCTAACCTAATTTCAACTTTAGAGCTTATTTTACCATAATTGTAAACCCTATAATAGAAAATAAGTGAATTTCTTAGTCATAGACATACCTACTTGTTCTTACACATCTAAAAACCCTAGTAATCATGAAATTTTGTTGACCTTTGTAAATTCTTCTCATTGGATGCTTATAATACCATACCTTAACTATTTAACTGATGGGATTTAGCATTTATAGAAGAAAATTTGTTATGGATATGATAGAAAGCCATCTTTTTTTCCATCACTCTCAACTAATACAAGCTAGAGCATGAAGATGCCCATTTTTTAAGTTTGAATGTGGGTCATTGATCATCGAACAAAAATACAAGATCTAACGATTGTTGACCATTTGACTAATTTGAAAATAATTGACATGAGTTGACAAGATCTTTGGCCAATAAGATTGCTCCTTGTGGGATCACCTTTACACCTCATTATGAGACACATTTCTAAAGACATGAAAAAAGAAGCTAACATCATCACTAGCCACATGGTAGCTTTTTGTAGCTCTGCAACATGTAAATTGGATTATTGTAAAGAGCTCGCAAACCCATGTAATGTTCAAAGATTGTACCACATGTCACTCAATTTGTGCCTTGAAATTTTGGATTTTGATGTAAAACCTACCAAAACAATTAGATCCAGGAACATGTCCACTTTAATAGCTCTCAAACCTAACAAGTTTCCTCTTTTTGTGGTTCCACGATATGCATTCAGGCCTTCCTTGAGGTTTCCAACAGAATGGTGGAATCATCCAAAATCATGCTATCTGTCGACCTACGGATGCATCTAATAGAACCATTTAATGAAACATCTTTAGAATGTGCCACATGTCCATTTCCTATAATTTTGTAAGGTTTTTATGGGCCCCCTTAAGGGACTCCATAGAATGGTGGAATGCTCTTAAAATGTGCCACGTGGAACTTCTTACGGTATTTGCAAAAAAGGGTTGTGCTCAACATGCCATGAGTCACCATTTTTGTTGTTCCATGACCAACTTTAGCGTTTAATAATAAACTCTTCGTAGAATTACAGAATCCTCTAGAAATGTGACAACTGTCAACACTTGATTGGTTCCATAGAGCATTTGATTTATAAAATATTCATGCACAAAGGAGTGATGGGATCCACATGCTAGGTGCAGGAAAATTTAAGGGTCTTGTACGCATGTGCTCCTGTTAAAACAACTTATCATCCACTAGGGAGTGAAGGGTCCCATGTGTTAATAATTTTGAGGGTGCAAACATAAGATCCTAGGGATAAAATAAATTATTTAAGGCAATAGGTTCTATGCAGTTAACTAGGCATGAGGGGCCAATAAACAAATGAATCATGAGACTTAACGATGTAACCTAAGGCACCAATGATGGATGATAGGTAGTCAATGTGTGATTATAACAAAAGTGTAGGTACATTTCCTAGAGAGGGTTTTTAGGGATTTAAGACCTAATCCAATGCTTGCAATGGTGTTTATATCAAACCCTAGGAAAAATATGCTCATTTTTGAAGCTCAGAACAAGGGAAAAACTAGGAACCAATTTTTTTTTACAAAACTACTATCACACTAGAGAAGAGATTCCTTGTCAAGATATAAATTTTTTATTTTAAATAAATAGCTAAGACAAAAGGTGACATCCCATCAAAATATTTTTATTTTTAATGCACATAAAATTTAAGATTTGTTTTAAAATATATTTATAAAAATGAGAAAAAATAATCCATAATCTAAATTTTTGAGTTATATTTATACAAAAAATGTTATATATAGAGTGACATCTCGCTCAACCTCGTTTTTTAATATTTTATCAATAATTAAATTATGGTATCAATTTTATAAAAAAAAAATATATTCAAATAATTTTTTATTTTTTTGAAAAATACAAATATAAAATTCATTATAAATATATATTTCATTGGTTTATATCATTTCAAAATACAAAACATATATATTACTTTCTATTGATTTAAGTTAAAATTTTATATCGGTTTTGGTTGTTTCTTATATAAAAGTGCACAATAGAGCTTTGAGATTTCACCTAGACAAAAATATTAGTTGGAAGATCTTCAAATAAATAAAATCTCACATGCCAAGGTTTAATCAACAAGACAACTTGATTAGGAAAGTAATGTCCTCCCTTGAAAGCTAATTTTGATCAACCATTCTAGAAAAAAATACAAAGGAGACACCATTTGTAACTAACATAACCTCCATATCCCCCTCTAGCTACCAAGTTTAATGTGTCCAATTCTCAAGGAAAGTTAACATGGCATTCAAACCCATAATTTATAATCAAAGCATGCTCTAATAAATAAAGAACGTCTTAAGCTATAATATCAAAATTAATAACAAGAATGAGATGAGCCTCACTCTTTTGCAAACAACCATTAGATTGAATATGATTATCAAACTTGATATTAAATATAGCTTCATGCATAACCTACATAAGAAAATTAAGAGTATTTTTTAGTTGGATGTAGAGGGAACCTATCCATCCCTTGCCTTTATCTATTAAGAATAATTTTTGAGTTGATGAGTAGCCTCATCAACTCAAAAATTATTCTTAATAGATAAAGGCAAGGGATGGATAGGTTCCCTCTACATCCTACCATATGTAAACCCTTAGGCTCAAATCCTATAAACAACCAACAAAAAAGGAGTAGAAAATCGAGTTACGACAAGAAAAACCAAACTAAATCACCACACAAGTGTAGTTTAAAAATTAGAGAGTATGCCCTTGCATGCACCAACATGTAAAGGCCACACAATGAAAAAACAAGCATAATGATTTCATTGCAACCTTAAAAGAAATAACCATATTAAATATAAAAATTTAATTAATAATTATTTGTAGAATGTTTTAACTTTTAATCTTTCTTAACTTTTGTATATGAACTAACTAATCTAATAAAGGAAAACTTTAATGTGATTCCTCAAAAAGATCTTAACCTGGAAGTTGTGGTGTGCGCTCCCTATGATTTAAGGATAGCAAAAGATTGGAATATTAAAGTGGACATTTCATCTGCTTCCAAGCCAGCTAAGAAAAGTAGGGAGGGTGTTCATTGGATCTTTCCCCCAAACGGGTGGTATAAGACCAACTTTGATGGAGCTGCGAAGGGCAACCCGAGTATGGCTGAAAGTGGAGGTGTGCTAAGGGATTCAAATGGAAACTTTATGGTAGTTGTGCCTATATCCCTTGGCCATCAAACCGACCATGTGGCAGAGGCTATAGGAGCTCTTCAAGTTTTAAAGTTAGCTTATAATCTAAATATAAGAAACTTATGGCTTGAAGGAGATTATAAAAATATTATTGACTGTCATTTAGGAAGGACGCCACCCTCATGGATGATAAAGAATTGGATAGATGAAGCAATTTCTATTCTAGAAAATTTTGAAAAATTTAAAGTTTCACACATCTATAGGGAAGGTAACAACCTGGCAGATTACTTTGCGAATGAAGGATTGAACATGTGGCAGAATTGTAGGGACTTGAGAAATGAAGTTAGGGCATTACTAGATTATGATGTTACACATGGGAAAGAGGAAAATACAATTAATGATTAAAGAGAAAGGGTCCAGGTACATCAAAATCAAGAGATTTTATGGGGTCACATCATGTTACTTAGAAGGGAAGAAAAGGTGGCACACTTTGTGGGTGCATTGGAACAGCTACATAATTCTGCAACAGTTGCTCAGCGCTGGTAGAGTCTGCACTAAGGAGCAAACAAAAATGGGGGGGACAGAAAAAGAGTTGAGCCTAAAAGCTATGAGGTGCACACTAGGAATGACAAGGTTTGGGAACAGATTGAAAAAGGTGGGTTGGTCCCATATCTGGAAAAACTTCATGGGACCGATTATGTGGCTATGGAATACTTCGAGAAGAACTAGAATAACTGTGAAATTATTCTCTTTGGAAGAAAGGTGAAGCTAGACGAGCAGATTATAAGGGAGATTACTGGAATTTCCACTGAGGGCGTGAAGTTTTATCACAATAGAAGATTCTCTGATGAGGCGGTCATCAGATTTCCTAAGAAGGACAAGGAGAAATTAAAACTAGTTAAAATCTCTAACAGCTATTTCAAAATTGATACTATCAAGGCTCTGTGGACAAAGGTACTTCGTGTTATCATGGAGTATATCACCCTGGACGGGAGATTTACTAGAGTGTATGGGCATCATTTCGCCATTCTTAACCACTTCCGCCATAAGGTACAAATTTCTTTACCTCACTATTTGTTATGTTTGCTAAGTAATAGCCTTGAGGACCATAGGAAAAATCCCAGGAGATACCCTATTCTTCATCCTAGTCTTATTAGGTTAATTTACGAACACTATCAAAGCATGTCAGCTTTATCTAAACCTATGGCCTCTTCGGAGTCTAAAGACTATGATACCAATAATGGGGGTTCAGAGATTTAGCCAAATGGTGCAGGAGCACCTAGGCTAACCTCCATCTTGTTAATGTTCAATTTTGGCTTGTACCTGACCTTAGCCAAGTCAGGGTGATAGTGTGTTTATTTTGGACCTTAGAAGGTCTTGCTTGTGTGTGGAATAAGTGAATTAGTCATTAGGACTAAGGTCACCATAGCATAGTCTTTGTTAAGTATCTTTTGCTTTAATTAGCTTAGTAGGTTAATTTGAGTGTTGAGCCTTAAATGTGTTCTGAAAACATGGTCATTGTTAGAAGATTCCAAGAGGCAGTTAGGGGATTTGATGGCTCGAAATTAGGGAGATTGATGTCCTAAGATTTAAGATGATGGTGAAGTTGCAAGAATGTTGCAAAGTTGCATGACAACATTTGTTACGTTGCATGCAACTTAGTTGTCTTGGATTCCCTAAAAGTCAGGAGTGTGGGATCGATCAACATCCCTTGTTACATGGTAAATGCATCTATGTAAGTGTGGTGGCTCGTAGAGAAGCAGTTAGTTTTTAATCAAGTTTTTGTTGTGTGGAATAGAAGAAAGGATTGCAGAATTCTGTGTTTTTCCCGAGTATCTTGAGAAACAGAGATATCAAAGGCATTGTATATAGTGATTTAGCACTGTATTTGTGTTCATAGAATAGTTTTGATTATCTTTCATTTTGTAATCAGTTTGTTTAGAGTAGATTTGTTGTTTTGAATTCATAAATTAGGTTGTAGAGGGTTTGTTATCTCTATTTTGAGCAATCAGTCTTTTAATGGCTCCCCCATGAAATCTAACCACAGGATCTTCCTGAGATTGGGTGGAAATGATAGGGGAACCAATCATCTATACATATTTAGTAGTAGGAAGTATTGGGAGTCGAGCATTTGCTTTCAAATCCAAACCCTAGGCGAGTTCTTACTACAAGGTTAGAGGTTTGGCAATCAAAAAGTAAAGAGAACAAGCAGGGGAAGGAAGTACTGTATGGAACAAGTACAGTTCCAGGTGGGGCATGACCATACCTAAGAATGCTGGGAGGATTAGGGCTTGATCAATCCTTTTGAGTGATAAACTAGCAAAAGATCAGTAAAACCCTAAGAATTAGGCCTATTAGCCCTATTTTCCCTAGGTTCAAGTAGGAACCCACTGTACGGAGGAGACAGGGGTTTGGAACCTTGTGAAACGTTTAAAGGCTCAAAAAGGGTATTTGGAAGTGAATTCTATTTGCTAGTTTGCTTGGAAAGTTTAAGCAAGGAAAGCAAAAAGGTGACTGGTAAGGGCTACAAGGAATTAGGCCTCACCAAGGCAAAATCTTGAAATCGGGTAGTGTGAAGATTGAATACCATCCAAAATGGATCTAATAGGATGTGAAATGCATGTTTACAGTACCTCTAGTTCCCCTGCAAATAGTTCAAGATTGTATGTGATGTTGGCACTTAGATTCTTCTAAGTCCAGGAGAGAGTATACCATATTTGCAAAAGAGGTGTTGGTCTTCCAAGGTAAAGCACAAGTGGAAAACTCTTGAGAAAGAGTTGGAGCAGGATTTGCTTAATCATCCAAGTCAAACAAGGACCTATTGGTCAGGTTCCAGGAAGAAGACGGGGAAAAGGTCTTCTTAGTTGATTGTGCAAGCAAGCTTTGGTTCACCATACACCACCAAACCAGGAGAGAATTGTTGAAACCCACCCGTCCTTTGAGATGCCTAGTAAGAAAACCCAATCTAAAAAACCAAGCTAACCCTGAGTCCTTACCTGGCTACTCTACCCCCTTAAAGAATCTTGTTCTTAAGGGCTCCCCTGCCAACAAGTTGGTTTCCTATTCTACAGAATCCATGGAAGACAAAGCCAAGAACCTTGAAGCCAGTAGAAATTTTGTGCCCTCTCCTCCTACCTCTTTCAGATTTGAAGGTACTAGATTTCCTAGCTCCCCCAACCCGGGTGATGTAAATCTCATCTTAGACTGGGTTCAGTCTGGTGACATTCTGGCCTCTGCTAAAAATGACATTATATATATTTTCAAGGTCTTAAAGTGGGTCTATCAGGAAATTAATGAGCTCAATCAAAGAAACAGGGCTTTGTACAGTAAGTCAGAGGAGCTAGAGCTTAAGCTGGCTATCCTCGGCAATGAAGAAGGGAAACAGAATAATAACAGTATTAGAAAGAAAGGAGGTGATATTGAGGAGAAATACAAGTCTATGGAAGAGGAAATGGTTAAAATTAAAAATAATTTGAAAACAGTCATAGAAAAAAATCATAAAATGGCTAGGCACAATGCCATTATTATCAATGCTATGTTTGAAAAGCTGGAAAAAACACAATAGGGTTCGTTGGTTATTTATTTGGAAGAGAATAAGGAAAACAAGAATAAGGACCAAGGTATTTCTAAAAGGATCCAGGCCAATCTTAAAAGGAAAGCGCCTCCCACAACATAGATGGTTTAGATCTTAAAGAGGGGAGTTCAAAACATGAACGAGCTGGAAGCTAAGATTGCTGATCTTTTAGAAACTCAAATTTAATTGTTGTTAACTTTTTGTCTGTTTTTTTGTTTTGTGGCCTTCACTAGCCTTTTTGTTGGCTGTAGGAGTTTTCTATTGTTATTTTTATAGCCTTCTAACTGTGATGTCTCTTTTGACTCTTTCTTTATTCTGTAAACTTTGTGGTTTCAGATCCCTGTAAAACCTATTTTTTCCTCTTTCAAAAACTAATCTAATAATATATATATTTATATATATATATAAATTCTCAATTTAATATTAAAATACAAATATATAATTTATATGCAATAAAATTTAATTTAATATTAAATTAAAAAATAGATTAAAAAATTAAAAATAATAATAATTAAGCATTCACTTAATTTGACAAGATGATGATAAACAATAACACATATACAATAGTATTTAATACCCTCACATCTATTAAGGAGAAGGTTAAAATAAAATGGAAGGTGATGAGATGAGAGAGTTATTAGATGCCATGCTTCTAGTGGGCTCACCAATGTTTGAAAAAAATAACAAACATGTAGTGTATGTCCAATAACATTTTGTAGCCTCACATAACAAGATTCGCTCATTTAAGGGTTGACCCCTCTTAGTAGGATTTCTTTTTTTTTGTGGAGAATAATTAACTAAAGCTAAAGCTAATCAAATATGAATAACATTTCCTATCCTCACAATAGGGAATCTGGGAAAATTTGTGGAAAATTTTGCAAAAAATGTGAACAAAAGCGAGAAAAAGAAAGAAGAACAAAGAGCAATCGTAGCAATATTTTGACTGTTCCTTTGTAATATTTTATACATTGATTCAATAAAAGTAAATAAAAGAACCACCGAATCACTCTACTGGTTGGTTCCGCATATTTTTAGTGGGGGAAGGAGGACATAAAGCTCTTAGCTTCCGTCTTTTTCCCTCCAAAATGAATGCCTAAACCTCATGTGAAATAATTTAATTTTTAAAACATTTAATTCATCCTCTTGCATCCAAGTCTCAAGGAAACATTATTAACATTTGAAATATTAAAAGCATTCTCAATGAGGCGTCCACCCTTAAGAACCACCTTTTAAAACAACTTTAAGTCATTAATACTAGGCCAAGGGGGCAATAAGAAATTGTAACATTAATGACTCAAAATAAATCATTTGACCCAAAATGAGTCTCAAAATGTTGAAATCCAAATATGCTCCAAATTGCACTACCCGAAATGGAAGTTGAACTGACTGTTGAAGCTACTACCCAAGATAGCATTGCTAGAAACATAGCTTACTAAAAATAGTAAACTATGAAAAGTTTCCCAATGTAACTGCATGTCATAACACTACGAAGCTTTATGAAAACCCAGAAAGAATCCGTAATCCAAATTTTGAAACTCCAATGTGCAAGCTAAAAATAGCAAGTACCAGAAAAGGTTGTTAGATGGAGATGCATGTTGCACCATCCCAAAACTCTCCTGAAACCTAGAAAACTCCACCAAAAATGCATCAGAAACTCTTACACGCAAACCTTCAAAAATGCTTCAAAACCCTATAAAATAGGAAACCCTAATTTTACCTCTGACAAGCCTATGAGCTTCCAAAAATAGGCTAATAGTCACCAAAGAGTGTATGGCTAAAATGGGAACATTACAGTCTGCCCTTCCCAAAATTGCTTGTCCTCAAGCAATGCCACAACAACCCAAACTGATCCCACCAAAACAAATAGGATCTCGGGGTTCCATGTCCATCTCTAAAAAGTACCACTATGTTGATGCTCCTCCACTCTGATCATAAAAATAAAATCATTGCACTAGAATTGCACAAACCATCCCTACGACCTCAAGGAGATAACATGCCTTAAATTCAAGCTAAACAACATGGAAGGATTTGAATCAAAACCTAGTAGCATCTCACGCCCCATAAACTCTGAGGAATTATCATCTGCAATGTCAATGTTAATCATTGTTCTGAGAACAAAGAAGAATAATCTAAACTTGACTCAAAAATATTCTCATCATCATAACTCCTCAAAGCCTCAAACCGAATCACAATACCAACTGTGACTCCTTCATAGCTATTTTCAAAGAAAAAAATGGCTCTTTGCAAAGTCATAGCAGCTACATCCTCATAACTCCTCAAAGATGTGTAATGCCTCCTCTAAGTAATTCTAACATATTCAAAAAAACTTCTAAAAAATTCCACCAATCTCTCCTCAAAAGTCTCAAAAATTTGAACCAAATCAAACAAAGGTTTACTTCCCCTAACACTAGTGCCAAGAGATTGAATAAATATGATCACTAGAAAAAAAATTGAAAACCATCCAAAACTGATCCAAATCACAATGAAACATCATTTCCCACTTTAGGGCCATCAACCCTCACTGAAAATAGATTGTGAAGAGAAAAAATGAGTGTACCAACTTCCCAAGAAGTCTAAAAAAAAAAAATTGAGGTATGATTTTAGCAAAATTAGCATACAAAGAGTTGAATAGTTGCTGCAACACTACAAATCAAAGTCCATAATATCACAACTGTTCATGCCCAAGTCTAGAAACATCCCCTCAAGAAACTCCAACCCATCATTAAACCATCTTTTGTTCAAATTATTTATCCAATCCACCAATAAATGAACCAAAGGAATCATCAAATGATTGGTAAAGATGGAGGCAACATCAAAAACTGAAATTGAATCCTTATCTCTTCCAAGATCCCTCTTTCTACTTGTAACAATCTCCATCAAGCCATGTTGAGAATTCCAAACATGAATCCCCAACCAAAAATAAACTCCAACACATTGGGAAGAATTCCCAACATATCTCCAAGAGTTATAATGAAAGTATCGTGCACAAAAAATCCATGCAATCAACTGCAATCATCAATGCAAACTTTGAACATTTCATGACCAACATTTTAGAATAATCACTAATCAACAATGCACAATTTAGAAACCAAAGGGCCAAGTCTGAAAATTCTCCCACAATTTGATGCATATTTCTAAGACCTGACCAAAACAACCATCTTAAGATGGGTGGTACTCTCCCATTGGTTAATGTTGAGTGAAGACCAATAAGTTCAAGTTTGGACACCATTAAATTCTCATTTACTAACCATCCCAAGAGGGTCTTTCCTAACATATAGAGTGAATCCACTAACATTATCTCATGCTTGACTATAAAATCATGCATGTGAAATTTACATAAAACCTCTTAACAATGCCATCCACGTAGAAATTTTCAATCACCTTATAATTTAACAAATCATGTGAAGATAGTGGATTATTGTACACAATCATAGAAACAATATTTCCATCATCCCATTCATTGGTGTCTTCATAGAATTCATGCACATCTTCTTCATCTACTTGAGGATTCCCATTATTAGTTGTTGATCCATAGAATGTAATGTGATGAATACCACACTCATTACTAGTCACTACATCTACCTCATGGTTGCAATCTATTCCTTCTTGTGGAAATTCTTCCTCCCTACTTAATATTTCACACTCTTGATATACCTTCCAATTACAATCATCATCATGAATCTCCTTAGTATTCTACAAGGTTTCATCATTATGGATTTCATTTTTTCCTTCAACTATTTGCTTGATCTTTATAATCCTTGTATTACCTTCTTGTCCTTCAAGTGTGGCTGCAATAGGTATTTGATTTTGTGCTTTGCATAAAGAATGATGAGGTAAGGTAACATCAAGGAAAATAATATCAACCTCTTTCTCCTTCTCTTGGTAGGCATCATAAGTCTCTTCTACAAACTTAATGGAATTATCCCTATTTGAGAGCAATTACAAATATTTCATCTTTAATGATTCCAATGCCTCTTTGATGGTTTGCATCTTAGAAAGAGTGTCTCCATCCTTAACTCCATTTGGTCTTTCTTCAAACTAAAACTTTTGGTAGAGTTCTTCAATAAAATGGTGTGTGCTATCAAATATTGATAACACTTTAACAATCTTCTCTTATGAAACCATTAATTTATCCTTCAAAACTTGTAGCTCTTTAGGCCCTTGATCATAATCGGCAAAGAGGCTTTGCTCAACAAACACTAACTTTTCTAATTTGCTTTCATTGACAAGATTTTCAAAATCACCTTCCTTACTAACCTCTTCATTGCATAATTCTTGAATAGAAGGCTTGTCAGCAACTTCTTCAAGCAAATTAATATCTCTATCTTGACCTTTCAAGTTCTCATGCTCTTCTCCTGTGTAAATCAGAAAGGAAACCAAATCATTTTATGATTTTAAAACGTTATTCTCTTCAACAAAAAAATTCATGTTCTCATTAGCCTTTGTTGAAATTTCCCCTCCAATGTCCATCTCATAGCTCGCATTGAAATTAGGATTTTGTACTTTATTGGGATCCAAGGGAAATTTATCCCATAAAGTTTCCTTGACAACCTTAGACTCCTCCACACCGAGATCCCAAATTCTGAAAGGCTGATTATTTTGATCAAAAGGAAGTTTCCCTTCATACTCCTCTTGAAATGGTGACTCTTTGAATGAGACACCTCCCAACTCACTAAAACTAATATCTTCATGAGAATATTTCTCCAAGAGCTTAATTTGATGATCAAACAATTCAAATCCATGACTACTCATGTCATCTTCACTGAAATGAAGTAAAGGTTCATCATTGTTAGCTGATTTGAAGACTTTATCCTTCTTGTCTTCAATGAGCCCTTCATGTGAAGGTATATTACTAATCTCTTCATTAGTGGTCACAAGCATACCAAGGAGGTCTTCTTGAGAAACTGCCATAGAATCATTGAGAAACATCTTTTTATTTTTGTCTTTTGTATTAAATTCCACATCATTTATTTCCTTTGTCTTCTTCAACTATCTTCAATTTTCCCTCACATTGATTGAACAAATCTCTTATCAACATACTAGCAGTGGAGGATTTCTTCCCTTCTTGTTCATGAATGTTTAGTAGGAAAGATAGGATGGAATTTGGAATTTCATCTATCTCATTGATAGTTAAAACTTGAATGCTTCTCATTGTTGTAACTACAACCTCCTCTCGTTGACTCCAAGTTGAAAAGAAGAGGTAATGGATCAAATAATATATTCGATCTTGCATACCTAATCCAACCAACAACTTACTTGTTTTGAGTTCTGAAAATATCTTCAGTATAGCAGCTCTTCTAGAGTACTATTTGTTGTCAATTTCATCAAGATCTTGAAAGATTTACACGAACATGTGAAGAACTCTCTCCCTAGTTTTATCATCATAGGGCACCAAGGGTTCCAAGATTCTCATCACTTCACTAAGGCATGAAGTAACCAATAGATTTACTTCTTCATCTGGATGCCACAACCAATAAGGATGTTTCAAAGAGGTCACTACATATATCAATGTTGTTTTAATTAACTCTGAAGGTGATTGCTTCACCTAGCTCAAACATTGTTCCAACATAAGAAATATTCTTACTTGTTTCTTCCTTGTTTGACATTCTTCATTGAGCATTGTTCTTGTGGTGAAGTGACCTTGCAAAACTTATTTCTTCTTCAGAAGTCTTGATTAATTCAAATAGCTCCCAACCTCTAAACTTCAGAATATGCATCATCTTCAAAACTTTTGAAAACTGAAATTGAACTTTGTTCAACCCATGAAGTAGTATCCGATAAAAGATCTATCCCTAACCCTTTTCTGCTGCCCAAGTCAAATAGTCACATAGGAAGTGGTAGTGATAGACATTCCACTAGTGTTCAGAATGTGCTTATCAAGGGATTTTAGTACTAAAATTGGTGGATATCTGGCACTTGAATGGTCCCACTTGATTTTGAGAACCAAGCATGGGGAAAATATTAAGATTCTCTCTAAACCTTTACATCTCGAACATATTGTGAAAAATGCAATCCTATGCTTTGACGTCATGCATACTTCTATATCTCAGCAGGAGAAATATTGCGTAGAAATGCTAGAAGACAAGGAGGATACAAGTGAGCGAACTCCTAAGGAAGAAGTGTTGCTCAACTAATTCATTGATTCTGATCCATTCGACAATTTTCATGCTACGAGGCTAGGCACCTATATAATTTTCCATGATGATCAAAATTTTCTAAAGCTAGTAAAGGATCAAGATAAATCCAATGACCCATCTAATAATGGTCTATGGACCCTATATTTTGATAGTGCCAAGTGTAAAACCGGCTCTAGAGCAGTTGTCCGATTACTCTCTCCAATGGAATCTGAGACTCTTAGAGCTTACCATTTCATGTTCTCATGCTCAAATAATGATGTCAAATATGAGGCCTTGGTCCATGGTCTAAGCCTTGCAAAAAGGATGGGTATAAAGAGATTACAATATTTCAAAGATTTAGAGCTGGTGGTGAGCCAAGTCTATGGTCAAGCAGAAATAATAAATACCTAAATGAGGTCATATAAACACTGAGTCTGGGACCTAATGAGAGTTTTGAAGCCTTCAACATGCAATTTATCCCCCAATATTAGAACAACATTGTTGATCAAATGGTGTAGGTTGGGTCAAAGTTTGAGCCAATATCTGACTCAACTAAGTGAAATGCAGTACAAGTCATTGTCCAACCTTCAATTCTTCACAATGATGAAAATTAACAATTTTTTAATGATGACACTTAGATTGCTACCTTCATACAAAAGGGAGGAATAGTCCCTCACAACCTAACCCCAGGAACAGAATTTTTTTATGGGAAGATCATTCAATTACAAGGGAACAAGCTTTCGAGGGGTTGATTTCCCTTGAGAACCTCTTTGACTATGAAGATGATAGAAATGGTAAACGAAGGTTCACTACAAATGAAAGAGATTATGAAGAGCTCAATGTCAGGAATGGCAGGAAGTTGAAAGTTGAAAAAGAGGTTTCGTTGAAGGATAAAGAAAGATTAAGGGATTTGTGCTATGAGTACAATGGAGTTATGGATTGGACCTATGATGACCTTAGAGGTTACAACCCCGGTGTAATTCACCATACCATCAACTTGGAGGAAGGGTGTAAGCCCATTGGACAAAAGAAAAGGCCGGTCAACCTGAAGGTTGAATCATTAATGGAATAGGAGCTTAGCAAGTTGGTTGAGTTGAGAATAATATATATCCAATCAAACATTCCACCTAGGTGTCAAATTTGGTGCCCGTCCAAAAGAAGAATGGTGATATGAAACTTTGTGTCAATTTTTGGGACTTGAACAAGGCATCGTTGAAAGACCATTACCCTTTGTCGTCGATGGAGAAAATTTTGTAGACAATAGTTGGATCTGAATTGTTCTCTTTACTTGATGGTTTTTTAGGATATAATCAGGTATATGTAAAAGAGAGTGATCAACACAAGACAATGTTTTCCACTAAGTGGGGAACATTTGCATATGCCAAGATGTCGTTTGGCCTGTCGAATGGTAGTGCAACCTTTCAACGAGCAATGGATATTGCTTTCAGAGGTCTAATCAATCTGGTCATTTTAATATATCTGGATGATCTAACAGTGTTTTCAAAATCAAAAGATGATCACTTTGATCATCTAGAAAAGGTTTTCCAGAAATTCCAACAATTTGGGATTTCTCTTAATCCCAAGAAATGTGTCTTTGGGGTGCCTCAGGGTAAGCTACTTGGTTTTGTAGTATCTAAAGAGGGGATAGCAATAGATTCAAAGAGGGTTAGGTCGATAATGGAATTACCCTTACTAGTAAACTAGAAAGGACTCCAATAGTTTCTAGGGAAAATCAATTTCATTAGCAGGTTCATTTCAAACTTTTCCAGTATTGTAAGGCCTATCACTCTAATGCTTAAAAATAATCTACTGTTTAAATGGACCCTTGAAGGAAAATAAGCTTTTGAGCAAATAAAGGTAGAAATTTCTATTGCTCCAATCTTAGCTAATCTTGATTTATCCAAGGATTTCCTACTTTATGTATATAGTGGTCAAGATAGTATAGCTTTGGTGCATACTCAAAAAGGTGATCAAAATGAAGAACATCCTATTGCATTCCATTCAAGAACTTTGAAAGGTCATGAGGTGAAGTACAACTTTGTAGAAAAGCAAGCTTTTTCCATAGTTAAAATTTTAAAGAAATTTTGACACATGGTGTTAGCCAACAAAATTACTATCCTTGTAGCACATCCCAATGTGCGGAAATACATCACCGAAGGTGAAATAAGTAAAAAAGGAGAAAACTATCACTAAGATCCTAGAATATGATGTAGATATTTGACCAACCAAGTTGGTTTGAGGAAGAGGTCTGTGCAAATATATCAAGCGCAAGAAATGAGTCTGGTGGTTGAAAAGGAGACCAATCAGGTCTACTCAAACCAATTCGAGTCTGAAGAGTCTTGGGTAGTTGATCAGACATGGTACATGCAGAAGGGATATTACCTAACCAATCTTCCATTCAAAAAAAGGAGGTACTATCAATTGCAAGGTGTCAGGTACATGTTAATTGAAGATGTGTTATTTAAGAGAAATTATGATGGTGTTTTTCTCTGATGTCTTGACAACCTACAGGCTGAGATATTTCTCAACGAATTTCACCATAGTCCTATGGGTGGGAACTTTTCCACCAAGACCACTGCATTATCTTTAATGCAAGTAGGGTATTATTGGCCCTCTATGTTTATCGAAGCACATCATCTAGTGCAGAAGTGTACACAGTGCCAATATTTTGTTGGTAAAAGAAAGAATGTTGCTAAACCTCTGAGCCCAATTGTAACTAAAGAACCCTTTGCCTAGTTGGGTTTGGATTTTATTGGCATGATAAATCTTATGTCCAATGCCAAACACAAGTGGATCCTCATTGTGACCAATTACTTCACAAGGTGGACAAAGGTTGTAGCCCTAAAGGATGCAACAGAAGGGGAGATTGTTAATTTTCTCGAAGAGATAGTGACCAGATTTGGGCCACCCAAAACCATCATATCTGACAAGGCCTGAGCTTTTTTGGGGATAGGGATGTGATATTTTTCTATCAGACATGGGGTTTTCCTTATAAATTCATCAAATTACTACCCACAAGGTAACGGGTTAGTAGAGTCAACCAACAAAAACCGAATTAGGTTAATTAAATGCATTGAGTCAAAATGACAAAGGGACTAGAACAACCATCTACGGACCACTCTTTGGGTAGACCAAATTACCCCAAAGCATATTTTAAAGACCTCTCCTTATGAGTTGGTATATGGATAAGAAGAGTGATACCTATTTCCATAGAAATTCTTGCTTTACAACTACTAAAAGCCCTAGAAATCAAAGAAAATGGTGGAATGGAAGTACAACTAGTAGAGCTCCTCAAACTAGAGGAAGATAGAGAGAAGGCTCATGGAACCATGATCAACCGACAATAAATAGTCAAGTGATGGTTTGATAAAAATACCTCTAGTCCAAATTTCAAAGAAGGGAGCTTAGTGCTAAAATATGATGAACATACTCCAAAGCCAGAACAACACACCAAATTTGAAGCTCTATGGAAGGGACCTTTCCGAATCGGGACATGCCAAGAAAATAATGTGTACAAACTTAAAGATATGGAAGGCAACGCTTTAGGTATAGTAGTGAACAGTATTTATCTAAAGATTTTTCATTCAAATGCATAGTTCTTTGAAAAAATTTGACAGTTATATACCATATGTAAATATTTTATAAATATTTCAAACTTTTGATAATAAAGCAACTAAATAAGAACACTAAGAAATAAACAACTTGTATTATATTTATAAAAAAAAATACATACAATGCAAGCTCAAGGATCAAATTTAAACATAAGGCTCTCTCGAGCAAACCCAAAAGGAGTTACCAAGCCAAAGTTTCAAAAGAGGAGGTAGCATGCAAAAAATAGTGAAGGGCCTCTAGCTATTGCCCAGGAATCTGAAAAGGCTCATCATCAGGTCTTCTTTCTTTTTCTTTCTTTCTCTTCTTCTTTTTCTAGTTGCAAAAGAGGGACTAGAAAAATAATAGACACAAATGCAAGCTCGAAACTTACTCATTATGAGTCTCCACCAGGAGGTCAAATTGCTTCTTCCAAGCCAGTCCCATAACCCACTCACGTCGTACTCCCACAATAGAAAAATAGTCACCGGCTGAGAGTAGTAGCGGTGTGCTTCAATGTCCATAGTCTGGAAGTTAGAAAGCAAGGGTAACCAGGGTATGTCTATGCCAAATTCTACATGCCTGTGGAGATCCATAGCACTTGGGATACCAATACCAGGCATGGCCACTTACACCACCTTGTCAAGCCCCTCCATCAACAAGGTGTTGAACATCTCATGGCATAGCTCAATTATCATGGCCTCAGACACATTCAGGTCCAACAGTGAGGCTACGAAGTAGGAAAGCACATTGTAGTTGCTCTGAAGCTGGTTCTTGTCAGTAATGAAGTCTGTGCCCACCACCCATTTGAATGAAATCATGATAAGGGGGTCACATTTCTTCACTAGGCATTTGATTTGGTCAGCAGTGACCTCTCCTACAAAGTTGTATTGTGGCCTTTGTGGAAGGAGCCGGATAGGGGTGCCTAAGCTAGCAGACATTCTAATTAAGTAGCAAAGTATGGCGGAATGTAGATAAGTAGGAGACTGGCTAACTTAAGGGATTATTTGTTCGAATGAATGTTGCAAAAGGTGGCATTGTTATATATAGAAAGGGGAAACTGGAAAACTTGACCAACGAAATGTTTATTTCTGGCCAGATGGCAACGGGAAGATTCTAAGGCAGAACAAATCAAGGTGGATAAATCATATAGAGAATCCCATCAAATGGCTTGAGAAATAAATATGGGCATTGGGACTAAATTCCCTTAGGCTCCAATTATTGACATGTGTATTTCTCTATCATTACTGCCGTCTAGCTTATTAATGAGAAGAGACATGGGTTAACATGCTAAAACTTTCACAAATTAATGGTCATGACTTTCCAAGGGTACTTTGTGTCACCTCGGCATGCTCCCCAAGGCAATAATATATTTTGATTAAAAGGCAACGGAAGGAATGTACTAATTCCATTCTCTTGGAATTTTTGGTATTCCTAAGGGATATAGATCTCTAATCCACACGAATAACCTTGGTGGCATCATTTAATAACCTAGCAGCAATTACATAGTCTTAATTGCATGTACAAGCAAGAAAATTAATTGCAGTCAAAAGTAGGTTTTTCCTTTTCAAGAAAGGGGAAAGTGGTCGTTATCCCTAAGGAATTTCCTACAACTTCTTGATATAGTCATGGAAGAACCCTCAACCTTTGGAAGACAGGCTACAACTTCAAGTCAAAAAACCTGGCTATGCCAATATTTTTGGGCGAAATTCATTCGCCAACACCCTGGTAGTGGAGGAGCGACCTTTCAAATACTGTCAGAAGGTTCCGGTCGATAAACATATAAAGAGGGAGGCAATGCAAGATATCACTGATAATATTTTTGACCCCAAGCTATCAGTCAACCCTAAGAGCCTCAGAGAATGTGTGTTTCAGAGAAAGGAAAAGTATGGGTAGTCTAAGGGTTTTGCACTTCAGTTCTAGGATTGTAGTTTTCCATAGTTCATGTTTCTCACCATGCACCTGTGTCTAGAGTTAGTTGATGCATGTGCCAAAATATTTTACTAAGTAACAGAGGTTATTCAGAATGGCAAGATTAGGGTTATTGTTTATGTGCAAGCCATACGAGACATGTTGTGTATCCCTATAGCTTGGGATTCAAAATTTTTTGATGGAGAGAAGATGGATCCTTATGGTGAAGAGAAATCCAAGAAAAAAAATTTCTATGAGGAAGAAACAAGGGAACTGCCAAATAAGGGCCACGTCCCCTTTCCTATATCATATGAAAAAATCAAAAGACTCACAGTTAGCATTTTAAATGTTGTCCTAGGTTTTTAGTCTTGACGGCGATGTAGATTTTCTTCCTTTT
This sequence comes from Sequoia sempervirens, assembly GCA_007258455.2. Classification (NCBI taxonomy): domain Eukaryota; kingdom Viridiplantae; phylum Streptophyta; class Pinopsida; order Cupressales; family Cupressaceae; genus Sequoia; species Sequoia sempervirens. The sequence goes on from VDFB02058242.1 coordinate 70,471,173, forward strand.
TAGTTCGGCTTGGTCTTTGAGCTAAAGAAAGAATGGATCTAGAAGTACTATTATTTTGCTAAAGTAATAGCTAAAAAAATGTTGAAATAGCTGAAGAAGTATGAGACTGATTCCAAGTTTGGGTATTCTTCCTTCTTGGCTCATTTGGTTTTACGTCAAAATTTTGAATGGTTGGGGAGAAATGTATCGGTGTCTAGGTTGGATGAAAGGGGTTGGCTTCAACCAGTTTCTATGTGGACCCATATGCTTTATAAAACTAGGGACTAATATGGGTTTGTGGATTAATTTTTGAGGGCAGTGCTCCATGAATTATTGCCTCACCCTATGGGTCGTTTCTCTCCTGAGGTTCTATAATGGATGAGAATCTTGTCAAACCCAATGGATTATTTCTTAGGCACAAATTTCACATTATTACATTCCATGGATTTACAGATGAGTCTTTTTGACTCACCAAGATTATGATAGACAAATTCTTTGTGTTGGAGGCATGCCGTCAGGTAACGACTATCGACAGGATATACGACGCAAGAAGTGATGAGCCCAAAATGTGCTCATAGTTTGGATATCATGATGAACTTTTAATACCTTTACTTTTGTTATTCATGGTTGTTTAAACTCTTTTGAAACCTTTTATTGGGATATCCTGTAGCAATACACTTTCATGTTCCTGCAGCCTATCGTGTTGACTTATCTATATGTATTACCCCATTTGACTCCCTAAATGACTGGTATATCACATATAGTTTTTGAATGATGAAAATAGATTTAAATATGTGATTAATGAATGGATATTGTGTATGTGCCATGCGCCTTTTCTTTTGTATCTGTTACCTTGTGTTTCGTAGGTTGTTGAAGAAAGTATGATCAAGTCAAGTGCAGCTAATCTCGGCCTTGCAGTAAAGTCTATTTCCTGCACGACTTCGAGGAAGCTCTGGCAAAGACTCTTTGACTGAAACTGTTGGGAAGGATTTTTAATGACAGTCAATTTGGAAAGAGTGGAGCGCTAGATTCTCTTTGGATCGGGTTGAATGGATAAATTCATTTATGAAGTCTGTTCCTCAATTTTGGGGATACATTTTACTTCCACGTCTTTCTTTGTTAGGGTTAGTTAGTTAGTTGTTCTCATGATTTTAAATAAGTGCTCCTCCTGTGTGAATGAGCAGAAGATGGTTAGAAGTAAGATAGAAGCATAGTGATAGGGAGATAGAAGATATCATGTAAGAGTTAGTATGATAATAATAAAAACAAGAATATGTATGACAAGAGACAAATTTTGTTGTTAGTTTTCATATCAACAGAGCAATGTATACCATTCTGAGTTTATGAATAAAGTTTGATGAAGTTCTGAGTTAAGCACTTGCGTAATTAGTAGATGCTTGCTAAGGGGGCCCACTTAGTAAGTATCTGTAGCTAGTTAGTTAGTTGTTCTTTTTATGTTGATCATCAGTTAGATTTCATCTTTGAAGTTTCCGTACAAACTCAGTCTTATATTGTTCTTGCAGCATCGGGAATCCATTTGTGTGCCTATTCCTGCAACATAAGGCTAGTTCATAGTTTGTGTCTCAGTCATAGCTGTTATGATTTCTACTTTGGTTAAATCATGGTTGAGTTAAGAGAAATTTGCATTACCTTCCTGTAGCATAGATAGAATTCTTTCCAAGTATTTATTTATGTTAAGTTGTGACTAAAACTAGTTCTTAGTGCATATATTGTGCTGCTCCATTCAAAGTATACGTTCCCTTGTTTAACAAGTAAATGAATGTCCATAAAGAGATATTAGTCACCTGCTGGAATGTCCAATTCCCAGGATAGGTTTTACTGTGATTTTCATATGCTTTTTGTGGGCGCGACCAGGAAGAAACAAGACAAAGTTATATGCGCTTCCCCTGAATATTGCTAGCAATCGAGTATCGCTAAAAAGGTGATTTTGTGAAGTAGAGCTCAAGGATCTATTGGCAGCTTTGGGCTTGGTTATCATCTATGATAACTAGGACTACAACCCATGACAACTTTACAGCATGAAGCATGAAGAGAAAGAATACTTTGAGAGGAGGAAGAACCCGACTCAAGAAAGTGTAGAGGCATACATTGATTTGAAACAAATTCCTTTCAAGCGACTAGAGTGGCTGAGCATCTGTACACCAAAGGTAGCGTATGACAGGAATCTTCCAATAAATAAATACATCAATACACAGCTGAAGAAAAGGGACTAGTAGGAAAGAAAGAAGGCATATTTTTGGAGGTTCCGATAGGAGTAGCGATGCCTCAACCTTCTTGTTGGACAATTCCCACAGGATGAGGAATTTGAGGATATTTATGACAAGGAGGTTGATTCTGATAACAACAATCTAGAGACTAGCCATGAAATTGATGAGGAGCAAGTTTCACGTCGGGATTCCCAACCTCAAGGATCCAATAGTTGAAGGATTCAGAGTGAAGAGATGCATGATTTTCATCCTCCTCTAATGAATAGAGTAAAGGAAAAATACCCCGACGGTCAACAAGAGCATCCTCTGCTGCAGTGGTCGAAGGTCAAATCTCGAAGGGGTTGGTAGCTAGAAGATCAAAACATGTTAGTTCTGGTCATGAAAAAAGGAGATGGGTCGAAGATCTAGGCACATCTGACATGTTGGCCTAAGGAGAAGAAGAAGTGGATTCTGCCTTCTAGGATGTGCCAACTACTATGGTTCAGATAGGTTTCGCTCCATATTTTCTTCCTATTTTTGTATCTTTGATCACCCCTTCTCATCCTTCCTTGGAAAGGAATTCTCCATCCTTGGGCACCAACTTAATAGTCCTAAATACACCTCCCCCCGTTTAGAGTGAAATCCCCAAAATTACCCCACATTCCAAGCAGGAAACATCCATCACGGCCACCACTGACTCTTTGTTTTCCCTGTCGAGGGCCCCTTTAGAAAGAGCCGAGACATCCGTGTTTCCCCCACTCCCAGCCCATCAACTTCCGAGCAAGCATCTTTCTACCCAACTATGTATCTATTCATCCCTACTGGGAAATCTCTCATTCAATCTTAGCTAGGTGTGCCCCCCTTTTCTATGATAACACTCCCTTTCATCTCTCCTCACGCTCATACATCTGTGTTATCCCCTTTTGTTACCCTTTTTGGTTTCCCTCTCGATGCCCCCATTGTGGCACAAAATTTCAATGTCATCCAAACCCTCTAGGACCATTTCAATGTAACCAGGCTGGCCTAACAAAGTACAAAGTAAAGACAACTATTAAAGAATGTTGAGTTGCTTGCTACCAAGAAAATCAAGCCTTGTTAAAAAATGAAGATCAAAATTCTCTCTTGATCAACACCATCACCCCACTCATGGCTAAGCCCAAGGGGCGGATGTAAATGGAAGATTACAACATCTAGATGATAGGCCTAGATCTAAATGAGACTCATCCATGCAACAAGGTGGTCCTAGCCAAGACCACCCAGTAGGTGGCGTATGCAGACTATGAAAAGCTAGGAAGAAAATTAAAAAAGCGTGAGGCAGAGTTGGTTAATGTAAGGGAAACAGTTAGAAAGTTGCAGACTGAAATCAAGGCCAAAGATATTGAAATGGCCTACATGATGTAGATTCAAGGAATGCAAGGGGAATACTTGAGGTTGTTGGAAGAAGCATAGAATGAACAAAATCGACTAAAAGTTGAGATTGAAAAATTGAGAGCCAAACTCATAGTCCAACATCAAACCAACATAGAGTACAGGAGTACTCATGAAAGCTTGTTGAAGGAGCTATCCAGTGTCTGATCTCAAACTTCTGACAATATTGGGAAGGTATAGGTGAAGGTACAAAAGATGAAGCTAGAAAAACAAGAAGATGCATCTGCATTACAGACTTGTGACCTAGAAATACGATGGATAAGCTCTAATTTGGAAAATTCTCTCTAGGAAAAGGATCAAATAGAGGAAAATGCAAGGGTTAAAGAGACTTAGCTCAATTAGGAGCTAGTTGTTACTCGTAAGACTAGGTCTCTCTCATTCCTAAAAACATTGGTATCTTTACATTGGGAGCATATTGCAGGTATTGTTCTTGTTCTCAAGCTCATTTTGCAATTCCTAAGAGATTTCCAAGAGATAAATGGAAATATTGGCTCAATGGCCAATCACATTCTTCAGACATCTGAACCCCAAGTGTCAAAATCACAAAGTTTCATTTCAAGGCTTTGTGTGGCTTCTAACAAAGTTTTGAAAGATGTTGGGATTTCTGATCAAAGAGTTGCTTCCATCAATGTAAATGAAATTGTCAACTCCTATAAGGTTGCCAAGAGTTGCAAAGATTTCTAGAAAGTGTTGGAAAGAAGAGTGGAAGAGATTAAAAAGGATTTCAATGTTTTGATCAATTACAAGTTACCTCCCCTTTTCTCCCCAAATGGAGATGTGGAAATGATGGAACAGATTATAAAAGCCATCAAATAGAAGGATCAAACTTTTGCAGAACTCCCAAGTTCAAGCACGATGCATGCAGAAGATGAGATTGAGCACGATATTTTATGCCTCTCTCATATTTATCATTACCTTGGAGTGGTCACAACAAGGTGGGGGGTCATGACTTTAAAATAGGTTTTCCATCTTGATCAAGCCTACAAGCTCATCCACAACATGTCCTTGCTAACCAAATGAGAATGGTAGGTGCAACACTCCTCCTTTCTCAAACTTCGGGAATTTCCAAAGAGTTGGGTTCATTCCTCCACAAGTGAAGGCCCCTGTGAGTCACTAGAACTGTGAAGTATTTTTTCATTTCCTTGGTCTTTCGATCTTTGAGTTCCTTTATTTTGGTTGTTGAAATATACGAGTAAATAAAAGACCAATATGAACTTATATGGGCAATGCGCCATGTGTTGGCTACATGACTTTCCTTTATCATTTTCCTTTCGGAGGAGAGCCCAGGACACACATCATCATGGTGGAGGTTTTCTCTAAAAACCTTTTTGAAAAACATGAGGTCTCTAACCGCGTGACGTGTCACCTTTTCACTATAGGGGAACTGTGTCTCTTGTGAGACAATATCTTTTGAAGCTTTTCATAGCTTGTTCGATTTTCTTTTCTTGGTTATCGGGATGAAAGCTTTGATTCAGTGCCTCGAGGTGATGTAATTGGTCATTTTAATTATCTTGCTAGGTTGTTGTTTTAAAGATTTGATCAATTGTGAGCCTCTATCTTTGCTAAATATCTAAAGGGTATTAATGTGGCAGTTGGGAATTAATTAACAAATATCAGAGCAACCTAACAAAGGGTCTATGATCAGATTGCAAGCTATCAAGTACCGACATCTGGCATAAATTACTTTTGAGTTGAGGCAACATTTTTCTTTTCCTATGGCTATATAAGGAGGGTAACGAAACAATGAAGGGTTAGATTTCAAGTGACAGTTTCTTTGTAAAAGAAAAGTTTCTTAAGTTTTTTAAGGGTTTTATAATTAGTTTCAGAAGTAAGTTACAAAACTACTTTACTTTTGGCATGTTATATCTATTAAGATTTAAACTATTTTTGGATTGGCATCCGACCTCTATTTCAAAGTTCATTTAATATTTAAAAGCACGAACTATTGAGGAGAAATTGTTGAGACTATACATGTATGGCCTTTTTCAAGTTTCTTTCTTTATATTATTGTTTTGGATGAAACATTGTGTCTTGCAAGCTATATCTGAGTAGTTTAAGTAGTAGATTTCCATGCTTTATGCTTGTGTGGTAAATTAGAGGCTTAAGGAAACTAGACTATGTCATTGTACTTTTTTGTTTTCTTGAAAGTTGTTATTTTTTTTTGCTATGTTATATTGGAAGGAAGAGTTCATGTGATTTCTAAAATATTATTTTGTTACCCCCCTAAGAAATCTTTATGTTTGATTAGACCTCAATGAACACTTCCTGCAGAAAGATTTGAAAGTCTACATTGTGCTTGAAGTTAGCCTTTGTTGTTCATTCTCTTTCCAACAATGAAGGGTTGTGGCATTTTGTGTCTATTCATATCAATCATAGGAATGATTTGGGCTTGAAATGTTGTAAAGCTTTGGCGCATCACCTTTTTGTGTTTTATGTTTACATTTCCTTTTCCCCTTATCTCAAAACCCCAAAGAAGAGCCAACTTTCTATAAAAATCTTAGAGGTATTCAGTGGGACACAACTTGTCCCCCACTCGCTGAATTTCCCATAAGACTATCAGAGAGGCACAAGCTTTGATGATCTTAACACTATCAAATATTGATAACACTTTAACAATCTTCTCTTCTGAAACCATTAATTTATTCTTCAAAACTTGCAGCTCTTTAGGCCCTTGATCATAATCAGCAAAGAGGCTTTGCTCAACAAACATTAACTATTCTAATTTTCTTTCAATGATAAGATTTTCAAAATCAGCTTCCTTACTAACCTCTTCACTGCACAATTCTTGAATAGAAGGGGGTGAAATCACAATACTGTGTCTCACTTTTTTCCCAAGACGGACATTTACATCAATATTTTTAATTGAATCTTCATCTTCTGAGACCTATAGCAGCTAAACCATAACAAATTTTAAGATGATGTGAACTAGTGATTTGTGGCAATTTGTGTGTAGATTCTATAAAAAAATAATCAAATTTTCCAAAATAAATCATGAATCTTTCAATATCTCCTTTAATAATTGGTTTTAGACAAAAGATAACATTTTAAGAAAGTAACATTTGTGTCGTACAACATAACTTTTTTTTCTATAAAGGATTAAATTCTAATTTTTGTAATATAGATTCTCAACATCAATATCTAGGGAAAACATATTTTTTCTTAAGTTAAGTTTTGAAATCACTGTAACTATAATTTGGACATATGTTTGTGTCATACAAACTAAATTTTTATGTATATATCGAAATCAATTTTTTTCTTTTTTGAGTGAAACAAGGAAATCAATATCTATGGAATGGGTATTTTTTAAAAAAAAATTACAATGGTTTACTATTTTTCCACCTCTGCACATCAAAAAGCTTGATGTTTAGAGAAAAACCTATGTTTAATAAAAATTGAAAATTAAATACATAATAAAATGAAAATATATCAAACCTATACTTGTTGGACAGCTAGTTTCAAGGGCTACAATCTTGTAAAATATAATTTTTAAATGATGTTATTTAATCCCTCAAAAGGTACAGAAAAAGTTGTTTTTTGCCAACATTTTGATAGTTGTGAAGGAGACTCCATTATGGGTACGATTTACTACTATAGGGGTTATATCCAAGGGGCTTTGATCTAAGGGGGTCTTATATATCCCTCTTTAATTAAAACCCTTTAGATGGAGCCTCTCAAGACTTCAATGATTAGTTTTTCTAAAAACGGTGATTTCAGGAAAAAATCAGCACATCCCAGAAGTGAGACACAATATTGTGGTAGCACCCAAGGCTTGTCAGCAACTTCTTCAAGAAAATTAATATCTTTATCTTAACATTTCAAGTTCTCATGCTCTTCTTGTGTGTAAATTGGAAAGGAAACCAAATCATTTTATGATTTTAAAACATTCTTCTCTTCAACAAAAGAATTCACATCCTCATTAGCCTTTGTTGTAATTTCTCCTCCAATATCCATCTCATATATTGCATTGAAATTAGGATTTTGTTCTTTATTGGGATCAAAGGGAAAATTATCCCATAAAGGTTCCTTGAAAACCTTAGATGCCTCCACACTGGGATCCCAAATGCTAAAAGGTTGATTATAGTGATAAAAAGGAATTTTCCATTCTTACTCCTCTTGAAATGGTGACTCTTTGAATGAGACACCTCCCAACTCACTGAAACTAATATCTTCATGAGCATCTTTCTCCAAGAGCTTAGTTTTATGATCAAACAATTCAAATCGATGACTACTCATGTCATCTTCAATGAAATGAAGTAAAGGTTCATCATTGTTAGCTAATTTGAATACTTTATCCTTCTTGTCTTCCATGAGCCCTTCATGTGAAGGTATATTACTGATCTCTTCATTAGTGGTCAGAAGCATACCAAGGAGGTCTTCTTGAGAAATTTCCATAGAATCATTGAGAAACATCTTCTTATTTTCGTCTTTTGTATTAATGTCCACATTATTTATCTGCTCTATCTTCTTCAAGTGTGGCTTCAATTTTCCCTCACATTGATTGAAAAAATCTCTAATTGAAGCATACCAACAATGGAGGATTTCTTCCCTTCTTGTTCATGAATGTCTAGTGGGAAAGATAGGATGGAATTTGGAATGTCATCCATCTCATTGATAGTCAAAACTAAAATGCTTCTCATTGCTACAACTACAACCTCCTCTTGTTCACTCCAAGTTGAAATGAAGAGCTAATGGATCAAAAAATATATTCAATCTTGCATACCCAATTGAACTAGCAACTTACTTGTTTTGAGTTCTAAAAATATCTTCAATATAGAAACTCTTTTGGAGTACTAATTGTTGTAAATTTCATCAAGATCTTGAAAGCTTTCCACAAAAATATGAAGAACTCTCTCCATAGTTTTATCATCATAGGGCACCAAGGGTGCCAAGATTCTCATCACTTCACTGAGGCATGAAGTAACCAACAAATTTATTTCTTCATCTAAATGCCACAACCAATAAGGATTTTTCAAAGAGGTCACTGCATATATCAATGCTATTTTAATTAACTTTGAAGGTGATTGCTTTACCTGGCTCAAACATTGTTCCAAAGTAAAAAATATTCTTACTTCTTCTTCCCATGTTTGATGTTCTTGATTGAGCCTTGTTCCTGCAGTGCGAAGTGACCTTTCAATACTTATTTCTTCCTCAAAAGCCTTGATTAATTTAGATAGCTCACGACTTCTAAACTTTAGAATATGCATCATCTTCGAAACTTCATAAAACTGAAATTGAACTCTATTCAACCCATGAAGTAGTATCCAATTTCCTTGTCACAATTCTAACAAATAAAGTGCTAAACTCATAGGATGGAAGGAAAAAAAGCTCTGATACCACTTAAATATGCCCCTTAGTTTTTTCTAGAATTTTTTAGCACAAAAACTAGCACAACACTAAAGATTAGCATTAGCTCCCAAAGATAAGAAACTTCAAGGCAACCTTCACCAAGAATTTTCACCAAGATCATATTAAAGGCGAGGTGATAGCATATGGGAAGGGATCATTAACAACCAAACTTGAATGAAGAACAATACTGAAATGAAAGAGACGGAGAACCGACCATGAAGATTCCACGCTACCACTTGTTCAGTGGGGGTAAAGATAATCATAATGAATTACAATGCATCTGCTATTAGGAGGCATCCACTTAGCAGTGGGGATTCACAACTTAAAAAATGGGTAAAATATGAAAGATACAATATTTATTCCTCCAAACTGGCAGTAAACCATCCAAGGGTTATAGTGTTTGCATTTTAAAAAATCAAAAAGTAAATGTAGCAATATTATTGACTGGATTAGTACTTCTAATTCACAGCCTTACAATGCAAATTATCTGCAATTACAAAGTGTTACAATTGAATAATCAATCCAAATGCTATAGGATGATTTCTCCAACTTTTAATCTTCCCAACTACAGAATTATGAGCCAAAATCTAAACTATTGATAAGCTAATATGAAAAACAACAAATTGAAAGAACATTACCAACAATTACACCAACACCAAAATGTTCATAACATCGTCAAAACTCCTCCAAATGACCTGAAACAAAATGCAAATGCATCTAAGGAGGAAGGTGCCTAATTCCCAACCAAGTAACTGCATCCAAAGTTCACAAATTAATTATGCATGAATCCCAAGGAACTTCCCAACATGGTACAACCCTAGGAATGGTACAACCTCTCGAGAAAATTTATCACTTCAAGATAAAATATAATACTTTGCAAATAGGGTCACCCTTAGCATAGAATTGATTAGCTTCAATACCCAAAACAAAAATAAAATCACACCAAGTACTGCAAGTGAAAATCTATTTCAGCCATTGAATAACTAGCAAGTACAAAACTATAAATTATCACCAAATTCACCAATGTTGAAGCTCAATATGCACTTCTGAATAAAGAAAACTCTCAATTGACCATCTAGGGAAACATACTTTTAGGCCCAAAGAATGGTACTGAAAGCTAAGCTCCCCCTTAGCTCTATTCTGAATTCAATCCAGTAGCATTTCGATAAGATAAACAATAGATGTTGAATGAATGAATAAAGGTCTACTTATAAAGAACTTGAAGTGACTCCTCAACTTCCATCCTTTACCCTCCAAAAGGGATTCCCAAACCTCATGTGAAATAATTTAATTTTTAAAACATTTAATTCATCATCTTCCCTAGGCATCCAAGTCTCAAGGAAACATTATTAACATTTGAAATATTAAAAACCTTCTCAATGAGGCATCCACCCTTAAGAACCACCTTTTAAAACAACTTTAAGTCATTAATACTAGTCCAAGGGGGCCAATAAGAAATTATAACATTAATGACTTAGAATAAATCATTTTACCCAAAATGAGCCTCAAAATGCTAAAAGCCAAATCTACTCCAAACTACACTACTTGAAATGGAAACTGAACTGATTGCTAAAGTTACTACACAAGATAGCACTGCCAGAAATAGAGCTTACCAAAAATAGTAAAATATGAAAATTTTCCCAATGTAACTGCATGTCATAACACTATGATGCGTTCTGAAAACACAAAAAGAATTTGCAATCCAAATTTTGAAACTCCAATGTGCAGGCTAAAAATAGCAAGTGTCAGAAAAGGTTGTTAAATGGAGATGCATGTTACACCATCCCAAAGCTCTCCTAAAACCCAGAAAACTTCACCAAACATGCATTAGAAACTGTTACATGCAAACCATCAAAAATTCTTTAGAACCATAAAATAGGAAACCCTAATTTTACCTCTAACGAGCGTACAGGCTTCTGAAAATAGGCTAATAGTCACCAAAGAGTGTATGGCTAAAATGGGAACATTACAGTTTTCCCTTCCCAAAATTGCTTGTCCTCAAGAAATGCCACAACACTCCAAACTGATCCTACCAAAATAAATAGGATATTGGGGTCCCATGTCTATCTCTGAAAAATTCCCGCCATGCTGATGTTGCTCCACTCTAATCATAAAAATGAAATCATTGCACTAGAACTGCACAAACCATCCTTGTGACCTCAAGGAGATAACAGGCTTGAAATTCAAGCTAAAGAACATGAAAAGATTTGAATCAAAACCTAGTAGCATCTCATGCCCCATAAACTATAAGGAATTATCATATGTAATGTCAATGCCAATCACCATTCTAAGAACAAAGAAGAATAATATAAACAACTCAAAAATATTCTCATCATCATAACTCCTAAAATCCTCAAACTAGATCACAACAAGTGTGACTCCTTCATAGCTATTTGCAAAGGAAAAATGGCTCTTTACAAAGTCATAGCAACTTCATCCTCAAAACTCCTCAAGGATGTGTAATTCCTCCTCTGAGTAATTCTAACATATTCAAGAAACTTTTTGAAAACTTCCACCAGTCTCTCCCCAAAAGTCTCAAAAAGTTGAACCAAATCAAACAAAGGTTCGCTGCCCCTAACACTAGTGCAAGATATTGAACAAAGATGATCACTAGAAAAGAATTTGAACACCATCCAAAACTGATCCAAATCACAATGAAACATCATTTGCCACTTTATAGGCCATAAACCCTCACTGAAAATAGATTTTGAGGAGAAAAAATGAGTGTACCAGCTGCCCAAGAATTCTAAAAATAACCAATTAAAGTCTGATTTTAGGAAAGTCTGCATACAAAGAGTTGAACAGTTGTTGCAACAATGGAAATCAATGTCGATAATATCACAACTGTTCATGCCCAAGGCTAGAAACATCCCCTCAAGAAACTCCAACCCATCATTAAACCATCTTTTGTTTGAAGTATCTTTCCAATCCACCAATAGATGAACCAAAGGAAACATCAAATGATTGGTGAAGATCGGGGCAGCATCAATGACTCTGAAAAATTGAATCCTTATCTCTCCCAAGAACAATCTTTCTACTCGTAACAATCTCCATCAAGCCATGTTGAGAATTCCAACATGAATTCCCGACCAAAAACAAACTCCAACACATTGGGAAGAATTCCCAACATATCTCCAAGAGCTATAGTGAAAGTCTCGTGCACATAAATCCATGTAATCAGCTACAACCATCAATGCAAATTTTGAACATGTCATGACCAACATTTTAGAATAATCACTAATCAACAATGAACAATTTAGAAACCAAAGGGCCAAGTCTGAAAATTCTCCCACAATTTGATGCATATTTGTAAGACCTGACCAGATCAACCATCTTAAGATAGGTGGTACTCTCCCATTGGTTAATGCTGAGTGAAGACCAACAAGTTCACGTTTGGACAGCATTGAATGCTCATTTACTAACCATCCCAATGTTTCCTGACATATGGAGTGGATCCACTAACATTATCTCATGCTTGACTATAAAATCATGCATGTCTAAAACATAAAACGTCTTACCAATGCCATCCACATAGAAATTTTCAATCACCTTATAATTTAAAAAATCATGTGAAGACAGTGGATTATTGTACACAATCATAGAAAAAATATTTCCTTCATCCCTTTCATTGGTGTCTTCATATAATTCATCCCATCTTCTTCATCTACTTCAGGATACCCATCATTAGTTGTTGATCCATAGAATGTAACATGATGAATACCACACTCATTACCAATCACTACATCTACCTCATGGCTACAAATTATTCCTTCTTGTGTCAACTCTTCTTCCCTACTCAAGAGTTCACACTCTTGATATAACTTCCAATTACAATCATCATCATGAATCTCCTTAGTATTATGCAAGGTTTCATCATTATGGAGTTCATTAATTCCTTCAAATATTTGCTTGATCTCCATAATCCTTGTCTTAGCTTCTTATCCCTCAAGTGTGGCTGCAATAGGTGTTTGATTTTGTGCTTTGCATAAAGAATGATGAGCGAAGGTAAGATCAAGGAAAATCCTATCGACCTATTTCTCCTTCTCTTGGTAGGCATCATAAGTCTCTTTTGCAAACTTAATGGCATTATCCCTATCTAAGAGAAATTACAAATATTCTATCTTTAATGATTCCAATGTCTCTTTGATCATTTTCATCTTAGAAAGAGTGTCTCCATCCTTAACTCCATTTGGTATCTCTTCAAATTGAAACTTCTAGTAGAGTTCTTCAATAAAATGTTGTGTGCTATCAAATCTTCATAACACATTAACAATATTCTCTTCTGAAACCATTAATTTATCCTTCAAAACTTGTAGCTCTTTAGGCCCTTGATCATAATCAGTAAAGAGGATTTTCTCAACAAACATTAACTTTTTTTATTTGCTTTCATTGACAAGATTTTAAAAATCAGCTTCCTTACTACCCTCTTCATTGCACAATTCTTCAATAGAAGGCTTGTCAGCAACATCTTCAAGGAAATTAATATCTCTATCTTGACCTTTCAAGTTCACATGCTCTTCTTGTGTGTAAATCAGAAAGACAACCAAATCATTTTATGATTTTAAAACATTCTTCTCTTCAACAAAAGAATTCAAGTTCTCACTAGCCTTTGTTGCAATTTCTCCTCCAATGTCCATCTCATAGCTTGCATTGAAATAAGGATTTTGTACTTTATTGGGATCAAAGGGAAATTTATCCTATAAAGGTTCCTTGATAACCTTAGACACCTCCACATTAGGATCCCAAATGCTGAAAGACTTATTATTTTGATAAAAGTAAGCTGCCCTTTGTACTCCTCTTGAAATGGTGACTCTTTGAATGAGACACCTCCCAACTCACCAAAACTAATATCTTCATGAGAATATTTCTCTAAAAGATTAGTTTGATGATCAAACGACTCAAATCCATGACTACTCATGTCATCTGCACTGAAATGAAGTAAGGGTAAATCATTGTTAGCCGATTTGAAGAATTTATCCTTCTTGTCTTCAATGAGTCATTCATGTGAAGGTATATTACTGATCTCTTCATTAGTGGTCACAAGCATACCAAGGAGGTCTTCTTGAGAAACCGCCATAGAATCATTGAGAAACATCTTTTTATTTCCATCTTTTGTATTAATTTCCACATCATTTATCTGCTCTGTCTTCTTCAAGTGTGGCTTCAATTTTCCCTCACACTGATTGAACAAATCTCTAATTAGCATACCAGTAATGGAGGATTTCTTCCCTTCTTATTCATGAATGTTTAGTAGGAAAGATAGGATGGAATTTGGAATGTCATCCATTTCATTGATAGCCAAAACTAAAATTCTTCTCATTGCTACAACTACAACCTCCTCTTGTTCACTCCAAGTTGAAATTGTGTGCCCTATAAATTTGCAAACAACTCAAACCTCAAACACATATTAGAAATGGGTTAGTTCAAGCCATGCACATCTACAAATGCTCCTATGAAATAATACATCATGCCTTATAAGCAAACTAATTGAAAACATGAAAGAAGCATGGTCTATACCTATTCCATAGTGGATTGGTGTCACTTGTGCAAAGTGACCCTTTCCCAATCCTTGCCAAGCTCAATGATAGATGCCTTGAAGATGGAGTGAAATGGAAAAAAATTAGCTCTCAATTGAAGAGAGTAACTTTGCATGGAGGTTGTGGATGGATTTTTGAAGAATGAGGATTCTACTTTATAGGCTCTCAAGTTGAAAGAGTGCTCAAAAGAGAGAAATGTGGGATAAAGTTTGAGCCAATAAGAAGGATCCACTTGTCACCTTGTGAATGGTTGAAGAATGTGCAAACTTTAGTCAATGTGCCAATAAATGAGATCGGTTGGCCTTTTCAAATTCAAATTTGGCTTGTTGGAGGGAGAAAAAGTGACTTAAATGCCAAGTGGGGGACATGTAAGAGGGGAGTTATTGCCATGTTGGAAGGCACAAGTCAAGCTCTTCTCAAATTCAAACTTGAAGAATATTTTCCAAAGATGCTTTGTTGAGGGAAAATGATGATTTTAATAAATGAATTAAAAAAAATTATTTGTGCAAGTGGGAAAAGCTAGAGGATGTGATGGGTGATTAGATTAGATTAATTAGGATTAAAGTAATTAAGATGATGATTAGGTGTTTTGACCCATTTGACTTAAATATTTGGATTTATTTAAATAAAAAAGGGAGGAATATGAATTTGAGATTTAATTAAATAAATTTTGGTTTATTTAATTAAAAGGATGATGTGAGATAAAGGTTAATCAATTTGAAGGAGATGAACCTAGAAGATGATTTATAAACGATAGAATGTTAGGATGTGATTAAAATTGATTTATTTAATTGAGGTAATGGTAAAGTGAATTTATTTAATTAAAGGATGAAATGTTAGATTTAATTAAATGAAGGTTATTTAATTAAACTGGTGGATTGAAATGCATGCATATTTTGTGTGTCTACATTTTTCCCCTCTTTGAAGCAATGTACTTGTTGTGTTGGTTCTAAGAAAAAACTTGATGCAATCAAAATTCAAAAAAAATCTAATTTTTTTGGATGCTCTAGTGGAAAGAAGTACACTAGTACATTACCCCCTCAAGAGATCGAGCGAAAAGATTTGATGAGGCTTGATCTCGCAATAAAGAGGTTCAAGATTGATGTATGGATGGTGATGCAATTGAGTTGTTTTCAAGATGCTTAGAATAACCTATCTATATTATCCTAAACAACTTAAATGATAATGCAATGCATGTGAGATGGATGATGTGATAATGCGTTTATGATTATGCAATAGATTTTTTATGCAAATGTATGATTTTATGAGATGTTTAGACTAACAGATCTATATTATGATAATGAAAATGCATGGTGAGATGATGTGAAGAATGTTGATGGTTTGTGCATGCATGATGGTTGCATTGATGATGATGATTAACTATTCATGACGTGATGTTAGTGCGAAAAAGAAGAAATGAGAAATGAGAAGATGACAAGAGGATCCAACAAGCCAAATTTATGAGTGATGATGATGAGAAATGGATGATGATGATTTTTTTATCAAGAATTGGGATTTTAAAAGGGTCACTTAACTTACGTTTGATAGCACACAGAAGCACGATGCATCAAGGTATAAAGAACCAGGATGGCATTGCACTTAGTGTTATGGACTTTGATTCGACAAACAAATAGGAGTATTCTTGTTCACATCTAGCATACAGAAACCTTGCTAGAATGCATTTTAGAAGTTTCAAACACCTCAAACCAAAACACGGAAAGGTATAACCTATTAATGCAATAGTCAACAAGTTTCCCAAAACACCCTCCATACATATCTAACAAAGCAAGTATTCGCCAAGGTTATTTTACAAGAACGTCCAACAAGCACAACAAATAAAAGATAATGATCATTGCCCCATTCCTATCTCTCTAAATCCATTTGTTTGGACATCATTGAGAGGTTATTGGAATGAGCGCAAAGAGATAAGTCAAAAAACCAATATAAAGTAAATAAACAAGCGGATGTTCTTCAATACTGCTAACCAAAGGGAAATGTGTTTTTAAAGATAAGAACTGAAACTATTTCCAAAATATAATGCCCATTGTAGGAAGGATACATCCTAGGACATGTTAGTGGATGGCGGCACGCCATTTCGCTTATCCAAAGTGCTCTTTCTGATAAATAATGCCCATTGTAGGAAGGATACATCATAGGCCATGATGTTATCAGATGATTGATATGAGACTGATTAGATGATAGGCTATTGACACAAAGAGTTGACCAACTTGTTTATGTATTGACTTAGACCTAAGACTTGACATTTTGAGTTTTCACTTTTCACTTGCTAGACTTGTTTCTGATTTTTTCACCAAATGTTGAGGATGACAATCGTTTATTATGAGTGGTGTTTATTGTGGGTGAAAGTGAGATGAGATGGATGGATTTTTTCAAATATTTGGATGTTTTTAGATTTTTGCAATGTTTTGAGGCTATTTTTGGTATTTTTGAGATTTTGCAAATGTTTTGATTTTCAATTTTCCAATGTTTTTGGGGTTTTATGAGATTTTGACCAAGAGACTAACCTAAGGACCTATCTGAGGGGCCTCGGGGGCTGATCAACATATTAGCCTTGCCTAAATTATACACACAAATACCACATAGTTTGACTGATGACTTGGCCAGTTTACAAATGAAGATATACATGATGAAATGTCAATTTATTATGATGGACTCCTAAAGGACTGACCTAAGTGTCTCGGGGGATGATCAAAGATCAACCTTGCCTACGTTCAAGGCTT
Organism: Sequoia sempervirens; assembly: GCA_007258455.2. Classification (NCBI taxonomy): domain Eukaryota; kingdom Viridiplantae; phylum Streptophyta; class Pinopsida; order Cupressales; family Cupressaceae; genus Sequoia; species Sequoia sempervirens. The sequence goes on from VDFB02058242.1 coordinate 70,488,411, forward strand.
AGAGACCAGTAGTTCGACAAGACAACTTTGTTTTTGACTTTGGACCTATTTTTGGATTTTGATATGTTTTGAATGTTTTTGGATTTTGTGCTTTTCTTATGTTTTTTTATTTTTTAATGTTTTGATGATTTTAGATTTTTTGGTTTTCTGATGTTTTTAGATTTTTTTTTATTTTAGGACTTCAAGAATATACATGAATCCTATCTGATGAGAACATGCCCCTAGCGTGATGCAATAGACTACTTTGATAAAGGTAGGAAAAAATGACCTTGAGGATGGGCTGAGTAGTACTAGGAGGGATCATGATACGAACACAGGACCAAGCTATGGTGCAGATGTGGGTGGATGAGTGATGGATGGGGATCCGAATGTGATGGATGATGTGAACGCAATGGATGGATGATGCAGAAAAAGCCATGAAGGACCTGGTGGATGGAAAGTGCTTATTTACACAAGGCACCTATTTGTCAAGTTTTCACCAAGGTACTTGTCCAAAGTGCCACCGAAGTGGTTTTCACTAGAGAATGATTTTTCTCTTTACTATTTTTATCCTTTTTTGGATTTTTTTTTGTATTTTTTGCTCTTTAATTTATTTATTTTGTCACCAAGATGCCTGTTTTCCAATTTTTCACCAAGGTAACCATTTCTTTAGGACATTTTCTAATTTTTTTAGAATTTCTGGTTCTATACCTTGAAAGATTAGGCATAAAACTTTTTGAGATGAGAGTTATTCATGGGTTCTTGTAGAGGTTCCCCTTTGGGTGTTAATAACTAATATGCCCCTAACTTATAGCTTGCTATGATAAAAAATGGTCCCAACCAATTGGGTTCAAATTTTCCTTTGTTGTTTGGATTTGGTACATTCTTCTTATTCTGCTTTAGTATCAGTTCTCTGACTTGGAAAATCTTGCTTCTAATTTTCTTGTTATAGCTCCTCTTGAGTTTGTTTTGATAGACTTGCAAATGATTTAAAGCGTCTATACGCCGCTCATCCAGTAGCTCTAGCTCATTCAATCTTGATACTCTGTACTCTTCATCCATGATGAGGTTTTGCAGTGATATTCTTAGTGATGGGAGTTCGATCTCAATGGGGAGTACTGCTTCTGATCCATAGACCATGGAGAAGGGGGTGGCACCAGTGGGTGTGTGGATATTAGTTCAGTAGGCCCAGAGGGTGGGATTGAGCTACAGATTCCAGTCACAACCTACGTCATTGATTATTTTCTTGAGGATCTTTAAAATAGTTTTATTTGTGGCTTCTGCTTGGCCATTGCCTTGGGGATAGTATGGGGTGGAGAAGCGATGTTGGATTTTGAATTTTTCACACAAGTCATGGACATCTTGATTCTTGAATGGTGTCCCATTATCTAAGATAATGGCTTGTGGGACACCGTAGCGGAAAATGAGATAGTTCAGGATGAACTTTGATTCCACTTCTTAGTTATATATGTCATGGGTATGGCTTCCACCCACTTGGTAAAGTACTCAGTGGTGGTTATGATGAACTTATGGCCATTAGATGAAGTGGGAGTGATTTTTTGAATGAGATCAAGTCCCCACTGTGAAAGGGCCATGGTGTGGTGATGGGATGAAGTTCTTGAGCTAGAGCATGGATGAGGTCCCCATGTTGCTAACATTGTAGGCACCTTCTGACGTAGTCATGTGCTTCTTTTTCCATTATAGGCCAATAATACACCATCCTCAGTAGTTTCTTGGCCAGGGTCATTCCACTCGAGTGTGAACAACAGATATCATTATGTACTTTAGTTAAAGTGGTCAATGCCTCCTCAGCGTTTAAACAACGTAATAAGGTTCCTTCTATGCTCCTACAATATAGGGTATCTCCTAGGATGACGAATCAAGATTCCTTTTTGAAAAAGTTTTGTTTTAAGGTTGAAGGTAAGTCAACAGGTATGACACCTATTTGTAGGTAGGTATAAATACTTGGTACCAGGGATCATCGGGACCAACGATTTCACACACAAATTTTGATTATGGTACCTCGAATGCGGGCACAAGAAGTTTCTCTACAAAGAATTCATGTTTTGGGACATTGTGAGGGATGTCCAGTAGGGATCCAATCATTGCCATGGCATCTACTACTTTGTTGTTGGCTCTAGGTATCTACTCAAATGTGATCTCGATAAAGGATTCCTTGAGAGTCTCCACCAGTTTCTTGTATGGAGTGAGCTTATCATCCTTAGTTTGGTATTCATCGTTCACTTTTTTTATTATCAGTGGGAGTCTTCGTATACTCTTAGGGCCAAGATGTGCCACTACACTACTATTCTGAGACCTATGGTTACAGCCTTGTATTCTTCAATGTTGTTGGTGCAAAGGAACACCAATTTATATGATCTAGGTATGTAGTCCTCCTGTGGGGTAATAAAGAAGACACCAACTCCTGATAGTAAGTACTTGAGGGGATCATTTTTGGTGATGAGTTTGACTTTGTGTGCCAGCATGTAATGTTTGAATTTCTATGAAGCAGAAACTACTGCTAGACATGCTTTCTCAATGAATGAGTAATTTAACTCATGACCAACCATTGTTCTACTGATATAATAGATGGCCTTTTCTATCCCATTTTCATCGTGCTGAGATAGGAGAGCTCCAAGGGCTACTATTGTTGCTAACACATAGAGAATTAATGGCTTTCTTGGCATCAGTGGCATTAGGACAGGTAGTGTAAGTAGATATTCTTTGATCTTATTAAAGGCTTCTTCACACTTGTTATCCCATTTGTATGCTACTCCCTTGTGAAGTAAGTGATAATTTGGATTATGTTTATCTGCCAGTTGTGCTATGAACCTTCGGATGGACTGAAGCCTACCTTGGAGACCTCTCAATTGTTTCAATGTTTTGGGTCCCTCCATCTCAAGGATTTCTTTTAATTTTGCTAGATCTACCTCAATACCTCTCATTGACACTATGTATCCTAGTAACTTTCCTAATTGTACACCAAAGTACACTTCTTTGGATTTAATCAGACCTTGTATTCCTCCAACCTGTCAAAAATGACACTTAAGGTTTCTATGTGATCCTTCCTCTTTCTAGATTTGGCTAGTATGTCATCAACATAATCTTTAACAATTTTATGGATCATGTCCATGGAAGATTAAGGTCATGGCTCTTTGGTATGTTGCTCCTGCATTCTTCAAGCCAAATGGCATCATATTCGAGTAATAAGTCCCCCATGGACAAGTGAAGGTCATTTTGTGTTGGTCTTCTTTAGCAATCATTATCTGGTTATATCCTAAGAAAGTGTCCATCAAGGAAAGCATTTCATGTCTCGTCATCATGTCTATGATTATGTTAATGTTGGGCAATGGGAAATCATCTTTTGGACATGCTTTTTTCAAGTCCCTGAAATCTATGCAAATTCTTATGCCCCCATCAGGTTTTGAGATAGGAACTAGGTTTGACACCCATTATGGATAATATATTGGTCGAATGAATCCTGCATCCAATAGCTTCTTTAGTTCCATTTTGACTAACAGGGTGATCTGAGGGTGCATTTTCCTGAGTTTTTTTCTAACGAGCTTTGCTTCAGAGTATACTACTAGGTGATGAACTATAATTTTTGGATCGAGCCCTGGCATGTCTGCATAGCTCCATGCATAATTAACTTGTCTTTCCCTCAAGAAGGCTGCTAGGAGTTCTTGTTCTTCTGATAGTAATGATTCTACATAGAATGTGATGTGTAGGGTCTCCTTTATTCCTAGATTAACTAGTTTGCACTTTTCTGCTAGGACCACTGAATTTTCCTAATGTAGAACTCTAAAAGGAAGATTGAATCCCCCATACTTAGGCACCTCAGAGAGGATTTCACAATTGGATGAGTCATTTATTTTTACTTTTTTCGTATCAGAGAGTGTCATATTGTGGTTTTCACTCAAGGACTTAGATTTTATTCTTAGTTTCTCACTTTTGTGACTGAGGGATTCAATTGTTTCCCCATAATAAGCTTGTGTATCTAGCTCAATGATGAATCCTACTTTTTGATCCCCACATGGAATGTTATCCCATAGTCCCATGAATTATGAGAGCACCTCATTGTTTTTGAATGTGTCAAGAACTAGTGAACCTCGTTGGTCATAATCGATGAGTTGGGGGTAAACTAGGTGGATTTCATGATTTTGATGGTCTGACTCAAAGGATAAGGTGCTAATCATGAGAAGGGTGGTATCCTTAAAGAGCCTAGGTAGGTTGGTTATGGATCCTCACCATCACTACTACTACAAATGTAAGTTATGTCAAATGTGAAGTTGTCTAAGACACGACCTGTAGATACGGGTAAGCAAAGTTCAGTTGCAGATAGTTGAGGAGGTTTATTGACCTTTCTAACTAGAGGACTTCGGCCATGTATGGTTATACTCAGAGGGGTACATCCAAGGCCAAGATTTCTCATTCATGTCTTTGGAATGATATGTATTATAAGCCAGTTGTCATTTTATCCAAGTCTCTGGTTTCTATCATAGCCCATTGCAAGCATCATTTGCAAACCTTTGCTTCTGTCATCCATTGGTAGATTGGTTGTTGGTCTACCATCTTAGTATAGGAGATGAGATGGGTCCTCCTCTATGACTTCTTGGCTGAGATCTCCCCAACTTCTAAAGTTGGGATATTCTTTAGGGGATTTTTGAGATGTGGAGGCTTCATTTTCCTGCAGACGTCCTCATGATCTGGGAGATTGTGGTAACTCTCCTACCACAAAAGTATTTTTGGGAATTGTGTAGCTTTTGCAACCATTATCCTGGATGATGACTTTGATATCAGAGATGGTGGGAATGGTGGGAGTGGTGGGTGTCTCTTTCATAGAAGTGGAAGCGAGGGTGGTTGGATCAATGTATGGTGTTGATGAGCCTTCATCATTTTTGGGAACTTGAGGGATTTTGTAGTATTTTGCCTCAAGGTTCTTGTAGTAGGAGAATGGTTTGGGATCTCCATGGATGGTGAACTCTTGTCCTTCATATGTGAATTTGACACATTGATGGAAATTTGATGCTACCACTTGCATTGCATGGATCCATGGATGTCCTAGGAGAATTTTATAAGGCAAGTCGAGGTCTAGGACCTAACAGGTGGTTTCCATGATGGTTGGCCCTGCTTGAATAGGGATTCTGATTATGCCTTGGGACACTCTTTCCTGATCCTCATATGCCATGATTATAATACCTTTTCCTTTGTCGATGGAATCCTTTGAGATTTTTAATTGCTTAATGAGCTTGAGAGAACAAATATTCAATCCTGCACCTCCATCCAGCAAGACTTGCTTGACTTTACTTTTCTACACTAGGAATTCTAAGTGGAGTGCATGGTTATGAGATGGTCGAGCGGGAAAGTCCTGGTCAGAGAATGTAAGGAGGTTTGGAGTGATAATGTTGCTGACCATAGCTTGGAATTGTTCCGCATCAAGATATGTGGGGACGGTGGATGAAGCTAATGCTTCCTTAAGGATTTTCTTGTGGGAAGATGATATTTTTAACAACTCCATGATGGAGATTTGTGCTGGCATTCTTTTTAGTTGATCAAGGACATTGTAACCATTGGGAACAGATCTTGAACTAGACATGAAAGTTCTATTTGGTTGAGATGATCCTACTTTAGTAACATTTTCGTCTCTTGTGCTGACTCCACAATCGGCTTGAGCTCCTTTGATAGTGATTACTGTGCAGTATTCATCTAGGGAGGCAGCGACAGTTTCATTCACATGATTCACATTTTTGAAGGTTCCTTTCCCCTTATCAGTGTTATTTTTCCCTTTATTGTTATGGTTAGGCATCTAATTTTTGTATATTTTAAGGTTTTGGTTGCCTGTTGGTTGTTCCAACACTATGCTCTTTAACCTCATGCAATTGTTAGTGATGTGCCCTTTGATTTTATGGAATTCGTAGAGTTGATTTTTGTTGTACCAAGGAGGTTTAACATCTGGTTCTTGGTAGTTCTCATAGGTGGGAATCTTGATAATATTTTCATTTATCATTTTCTTCATGTTGACTTCAAGTGGTTTCCCAAGAGTGGTGTACTTTCGCTTGATGGAATTCTTGTTTCTCTAGGGTAGTCCCCTTTGATCATTGACGCTATTGATTTCCTAGTTGTTTTTTTGATGTGTTGTGTTTGCGTGATGGTTGTTTTGATGATGGTTTTGGTTTTTTTGTTGTGGTACAGGTGTGTTTTGCTGAAGGGCACTAATAGAAACTTTGGCATCGATGACACCATTGTTCATAATATTTTTGTTTCTTTCCCATGTGTGAGGTTTTTCATTGGTGGCTGGGTGATTATTTTGTTGTTTGGGATATGAAGTTGATCCTCCAGGTTGTGTCATAAGGGCTCGTTTGATGTTGAGCACCTTGGAAATCAATTGGTTGTACGTGGTGATCCCTTGGACCTTGAGATGGAATGCCAAGAGGCCATCAAGGTTGGATATGATAGTGAACACTTGTTGTTCCTTAGGAATGGCCCATTTACTCTGATTGGCCTTGAATCACCATCATTGTAGGAATGAAGCAAATTATTCATTCTTACCTTGTTTCAGAGTTTATAGTTCCTCTAGACTGACATCCATAATGATATTGCATGTGTAGTTTTTGATGAATGCATCTATGATTTCTTGGAATGTTTTGATGCCTATAGGTAGGAGAGAGAACCATTCTATGGTGTAGCTAGCCAAACTCTTAGGAAATAGCCACATCAAATAGGTATCATCATACGTGACTTCCATGCAATGAACTTGGAATTCCCTAATGTGATCTTCAGGGTTTCCCGTCCCACGATACTTATCAAATTTGGGGATCTCAAATCCCTTCGGGAATAGTTTCATTACAAGGCTTTTGTTGAACGGATAAGAGCACAAGTTGCTAGGTGTTTTCATGGTTCACCCTGGTTGAAGGTCAAGCACTTGTTGTGAGAGCAACCCGATTTGTGTTATCACATCGTTTTGCAAATCATGGAGTGGGATGAAAGTGTTTTGAGGTGGTTCAATTGTTGGTGGGATGGGTGGATTGGATGATGTTTGCATATTTTGTTGAGCTAAGTATGCTTGTAACAACGCTTGTTGTTGTTCTTGTTGTAATTGTGTTATTAGTTCCTTTTGTTGAGCTTGTTGTTGCGCTTGTTGTTGAGTTGCTTCCTATTGTTCTTGATATTGCTTTAGTGCTTGTTGATATGATTGTTGTTGCACTATGTGTTGTTGTGCAAGATATTGTGCTTGTGTTTGTGCTTGTTGTGCTTGATATTGCGCTTTGGCTTGAGTGTATGCTTGAGCTTGGGCTTGATCTTGAGCTTGTGCAGCTTGAGCTACTTGAGTGGCTTGTTTTTGTTGTTGTTGTTGCTGTAATAAGGCTTGGGATTGTGTATCCTGCTGCAATTGTTGTGCGACTTAGGTAGCTTGAGTAGCTTGCGCGGCTTGCGCAACTTGTTGAGTAGCTAGTTGCATAGCTTGTTGAGTAGCTAATTGTGCGGCTTGTTATTTTTGTACTTGCAAAAATTCCTTTTGATAAGCATCTTACTGAGTGGCTTGTAACATCATACCATATTGGCTTGGTATATTGGAGCTTTGTGGTGGTGGAGGTGGAGGTGGATTCAGAATGGTGATCGTTGTGGTGGTGAGAGGTGTCGTCGTGTTGGTGATTGGGATTTAATTGGTGGATGGTGTGATCAATGTGGTTGGACCTTGAGAGACCATGCTTTAAGATGTTAGGGGGGTGGTTGATGATGGTGTGATTGCTTGTGTATTTGTCATCTATTGTTGCGATGTTGATGACAGGTTTTCAGAGTTTGGCGTGATGCTTTGATTGATGTTTGGAATGTTGGTTTGATTGATATTTGGTAAAGGGGGAAGCCCTAAGCCAAGAAGTGGTGTAGATGATGATGATAATGGTGGAAGTGGTGGAAATGTGAGAGATGTGATCTCTTGAGGAAATGGTGTAGTGTCAAAAATGCCCCGTGGTCCGAACATGTCACCCTCCCCTTGCGAGGTTATGGGGAGAGAGGTTTGGGGTGTTGCGCAGAATGATGATGATGATGGATCATTTGGATCATGAAAAGTATGCAATGGTATGGTTTGTTCCAAGATGGTTTTTGCATCCAAATCCTAATTGTTTATGAGATGATGCATTTGCAATGCATTGAGAAATGCACTTCCTTTGTTAACAATGGACTGCGTTGAAATGATGGATGATATGATTTGCGGGATGTTTTGAGTGATGCTTTGAAATGAGGGGGTAGATGAGATGGGGATGGTAGATGAGATTGGAAGCATGACTCCAAAAGATGGTTCCACAATAGTGCTCACATCGAAATTGGGGGGGATTTTTCCCCTTTCTTTGCTAATTTGAGCATGTATAGTGAGGGATTGATTCTCATCATGATGTTGATAATCTTATGATTCTCCAAATTTTGGATTATTTCAGTGATTTCCTCATGTGACATTCCAAAGGGATTATTGGTGAGATCCTCCATTTGGACACCTTCCTCTTGATGGTCTTGTGAAAATGGAGGAAGGTTAACTTTGAGACTTCCAGACCCAATGGGATTCATTTCAAGAGAGGTTTGACTTTTAAGTCACTTGAAGTAGATTTTTCTTTATTGGCTTCCATGTTCCTTTTGTGTTGCAATCTATTTTGTGCCATAAACTAGGGATCAATCTTCAAAAATGCAAAAGGTGAATTCTCTAATTCTTTGGATTGATCTAAGTTTAGGTACAAAAGAGAAATTTTAGGATGATTTAAGGATCAAAGGGTGATAATGATATGGATGCAAGATGGGTGTTTGATGGATGATTGGAACTCTTGAAAATATTGAAGGGTATGTTAAACTTTTAGGACTTGATTTAGGATTGATTTATTTCAGATTTGGATTTTGGTGGACTCATAAACTCTAAGAGATTGGATGTTGTCCTAGAGTTAAATCATACACAAGATGATAATTTGTCTAGGTGTGAGAAGAAGGATTTATCTAAAAACTCCTATCCAAACAAGATGATATTGATAATGAACTTTGAAATCCCAAGATTTTGGATGTTATCAAAGGATGGATTTGTTCACAATTTTTGATAATTTGATCAAATATGTTGAGAAGGATCCATCTACACACATTCAATCAAACAAGGTGGTTTTTGATTGATTTTAAATGCTTTGCCAAAAGTTTAACATAAAGGATTTTTCCAAGATTTTCGAAGAGTTGTTAATGAAATGATTTTGGTTTTGATGTTCAAAGATGAATTAAGGTTTGATTTTGATCCTAGGATGTACCTAAAAAGATACTTTTTTACTTAGACCTCAGTTACTTAGACCTCAGTTTTGATGAACAAGCTTTTCTCTAAACAAGATGTTCAAACTCTCTAAAAATATTTGGGTTTTGATCGTAATAGAACGAGTACAACCAAGATTGTTTCTTGAAGTCTTTCTATAAAAGTTAAAAAGCGGTCTTTGTTTGAATTCATATAGCGTGGAGAGATTCTTTTGATGGGATTTTAGACTAAGGGCTTTTACCTTTGGTTTCTTGATCTTGATCTTGCATGAAATCATTGGAGACACATGTGTGGGATCCAATTGTTTTTAGTCCTTGCTTAATGACTTTTTTTTACCACAAGCACTTCTTGATTAGGTTTTCAAACTAGATGTCCAATGTCTCAACTTCTTCTCATTTCACAAGGTGTATTATGTGAAACTTTGATAAAATTAAGGAAAGGGTTACCTATTGTTTAACTTTAGTAGGAAAATTAAGATGTAAATCCAAGTGTTTAGAAACCTCTAAGGATGAAATCCCAAGGGTAAGCAATAACACATGAATTTGGTCAATTGTATTTGCCTCCTAAAGGGTTTGAAATTTTGATGATGATGTTAAATGTTTGTTTTCAAATACTTTCGAACAAGCAAACTATTTTGTAACCAAGAACAAGCACAATCCTATGGATATGAAAGATAATATTTGTTGAGTCCCCACTTGGACAAGTCCATCTATGCTTATCTTTAGTGAATGGTTAGATGCTTGACCCCACTAGCTCCCCTCCACGACACTCACTTATATGAGGCATCCAAGCATCAACACCCATAAAACTCCCATGGCATGCTTTCCATTTCTACTAAAGATCGTAAAAGTGTGGGGCAGCTTCAAAACGACCATTCTTGCACCAACAAATAGATTAAGGATTTTGGAAATTATAAGACAAGGTTTTTAGTTCATACTTTCCATTCGTAGGAGTTGACCCAATGTGGCAAGAGACCATTGTTTCCCTTCTTATCAGATTCAACCATGTGATATTAGCATTTATTCCAATACCCACATTTATATCCTAGCTGGAAATACTCCTGGCTTTAGAGTGTTACTAGTTGAGTACTTTTTCCCCAAGGAAGTCCCTATAAGATAAACAAAAGTGAGTAAACATATTCATAGTTTGATCAATCTTCATTTTGAAACAAAGGGAGAACACATGCAATAGGTTTACTTACACTCGCACAATGTTTTGTTCAATTTTAAACCCAAAAATGAAGTGTGGAGGTGATTACTTTATCTCAACCTAAGATCACAAAAAAGGCTTTTTGATTCTCAAGATCTCTATGAAGTGTGAGAGAAGTGCATACGTCCTTTTTGATGATGTTAGTTTAAGTAAGCAATCACAAAAATAAAGTTACACATGTTCATTTTAAGTCCACAAAGCAATGATTTTGATTCATTTTAAAGCACCAAAATGAGATATGAAAGTTGTTTTGTTCACTTGTTACCCTCAAACAAAATCTAGTCAATTTTCCTAAAGTTCATTTTAACCCCTTTGCAATGAAAATTGAAAGCTTTTGAAATGTTCATTTTAAAGCCCAAAACCAAATGAGTTAGCCTAAAACAGAAAATTAAGGGATAAGATGGAATCTCCAAGCATTAAAAAACACTTTTGAGTTTCAAGTTTGATGCTCAATTCTTCAACTCCAATCTTGCTTTTTGTTCTCACTTGATTTCAATGCTTCACCATTTTCCTATCCCTATAAATATCGCAAATAAGAATTATGCATATATCATGAAACAATAAAAGTATACACAAGATATGTAAACCTTTCTAAAGAGAGGAAAAATAAATAAATAAATAAAATTGCATTGATAATGCACATGAGCCTTTTGTGATGTTAACTCAATTATAAATGCCAATACATTTTCAATTTTCACCCACTTTCATAAAAGGACAATTGAATTCAAACTTGATGTTTTTAATAATCAAGACCATAAAAACAAAAAATCTTCCTCCAATGAGCTTCAAATCAATATTAGTGGTTGACCTTGCATAATTTTAAAGAACATAAACAGTAGAACAGTACCTCAAAAGTAAACAAGATGTCAACAACATGATAAATGCAACTAGCACCTAAAGTTTTAAGTTTATGTTGAAAAGACACTTCCTTCCTTTTGAATGTATTAACTTTATACTTGTTGCCTCATGCATTCTTCAATCGTAAACTGTTGACTTATGGCAGCCTATTCATTTTCAACAAAAGTTTTGTAAGCAATTGGGAGATTTTGAATGCACCTTATATGTAGAATTCCTTTTATATGATTTAATCAATGCAACCAGATTGTTAGATTTTGAACGCACCTATACGCAGCGAAACTTTGATTAAATGCATTGCATCATATTTAAAGAGATATGGATCATATCTTGTTGGGCCACTTCCATTTTTCAACACCAAAAAGGAAAAGTCTGCCAACTGCATATCCACATATAAGAATTGTTGTCAAACAAACTAACAATTCATTATTATCACACTTAGTGAGCAAAGCAATGTTATGAAACAAACCAACTTTGGTTGAAAGAGAAAATCTATGAATTCAGTGAATGATGTGTCTTTCTTGTTTCTGACATGACACCACAAAAGGATAGCATAGTCACACTATTGATAAATTGAGCTACATCAAAGGCATTTTCAAGTGTACAGCAAAAAAAAGGTTCGGTGGCAGTCAACATGGTGGATGTGTAAGTCATATCATCATTCAAGGATCTGCACAAATTTTGTGGCACCACTAAATGCATGAACTCTGAGCACTATGGATTGAATCTGCACCTCACACATTTGGAAATTGGTGTGACTTGAGTAAACAGGTTTGAAAATTGTATGTACAATAGCCTGGAACACTTCCAACCACCTTGCAATGTTATAGTTTTCAAGGCTGGGTAAGATAAATATCCAACCATAATGTCCTTGCAAGCCACTACAATTGGTGAGTGTATTAAATAGCAGCGAATAGTGATTGTTAAAAAAATTTGAGCAAATGCAATTGGTAGGTGAAAAGCTGACTTCTATAACCTTTGACTAGCATCTATCCTACTAACTCCTAGTGTTAAAGCTTTGAAGAAGCTTTGCAAGCAAACACATTTGGCAAGAGTAAATTTGAAAAGAAACATTCATGCTAATGCAATGGGTAGGTGCAGAGTCACATTCCACAATGATTGTAAGACCTTAGAAAATAACATTTACTTCAGCTACACACAATTTCTTCAACACCAGTGGTAAAAGGCATGTAATATTAGCATACATTGCTTCAAAATGAAAATGTTTGCATTGCAATAAATACCACGCAGTGAAGTAGCCTGAAACTGGTAAAACTAATTGCTTTAAGATTGAACTCTTTCCTAATTAAATACAAATGTCTCACACCTCCTAGCCCTTCCATTTGTGCATGGTGTCTGTTTGTGGGTGTAGAAGAATGGAATTTGCACATTTAAAGCTGATTTTGACAAGATATAGTGAAAAGAAATTGAGAATGACCTCAACAAACTAGTAAAAGGGCTACATTCAATCCTGTAAGGAGACCATGGTTGGGAGTAGAACAATCAAGCGACCAGGTATGTGCAGGATCATGATGGGCCAAAAAGTGGCAATATGATGGGTATGTGGCTGATGACTATTTTTTTACCCAAAATTGATGAAATGAAAAGGGTTTTTAAAGGAGATTCTCAGCTTTCCATTGATATAAATTATGCTTTACTTTGAATTTAATAAGTAATTGTTATTCATTTTCTATTCAAATTACGATTAAAGTCTTGATTGATAGGTTGATTGAAAAACATCTATAGTTTTCAAATGGTATCACATTTTTTGAATCCAAAACATACACATTCTATGCTTCACATACTATAGGATTAAAAAAGAAAAATTGAATTTGAAGTTGACCAAGTTAAGGTGGTACATACAAGTTTTTATATAATTTTTTAAAATTTGTAATAAAAAATTCATAATTAATTATTTACTTGGAAAAAAATTATAAAAAAATATGCATCCATCGAGGCATGAGTCCTCTACTTATATCTAAAATATTATAAAAATATTATCATTTTATCATGGTTAGGGTGGTGCAACACCTACTTTATTTTTTTTCCCGAATTTAAGTACCACTACATTGAAATTTTAAATTTTCACCAAATAGATTTTTTTTAAACAAACCTAATGGTTTAAAAACTACATTCAATTTTCTAGAGATTCTATTCTTACATATTTTTGAAATAATATAGATAATTTATTCAATTTTTTACGTCAAGTTGCCTAACTCTAATTTTTCTAAATTTTTTGCCACTTAAGGGCTTGTTTTTTCCATGATGATCCTGCACATACCTGATCCCTCTCTGTCCCATAATGACTTACAACTTGTTCTTTCCCATTGTTGAGTACATACCATTTTACATCCTTATCATAGGCGGCTCTTCTTTGTCCCATGTTTCCTTCGCTTGTCTACGCTTAATTGATTTCATCATGGATTTTCCTATTTGACTGAAATTAAGACGCTAAATAAGAGCTTACCAAACATGTACTCTTTACTGAAATTATTCAGGTAATTTGAATGAAAAAAAGATAAGTGTAATCCACAAAAAAAAAGAAACATCCTCTGCAGCTGTATAAAATACAACTACCAAAAAGGAAAAAGTAGTTTGAGTGTCCTCTTAATACAAAATCTAGGGGAAAAGAGGTAGAGGGATCTACATAATGACTTACCTCTGTATATAACAAATATTCCAGCTAAATCGAGAAAAATCTATATATGCCCCACTTTATACAAATCTGAAGCAAATTTTTTGAATTGATCTATAGCGACTACAGAGTAAATGTTTCCAAATTGATTAGAATTTTTTTTTTAATTTAAAAAGAAGACAATCAAAGGTTGAATGGATATATTGCTGCCAACGTGAGTTATTTAACAAGTGAAAAGATCAATAAGAGAAACTCCACCAGATAAAGCAAGCTATCAACAAACATAGCAAATAAAGACAACTCCACCATGCCTTTTGAAACCTTCCCAACAAATCTAAGCACAACAAAGTGTTTTTGTATAGCATTCATATGTCTAGTCTAGAATATTCTGAAGCTTTCAAGCATATTTGATTTGAAAGAAATAGAAATGAAAAGCAACAAAATGACAATGACTACACCACTTTAAAGCAAAATAGAGAGAGCCCTCCTTCTAGCGCCATTTGTGTGCACTATAAATCTTCAAACAACTCAAACCTCAAACACATATTAGCAATGGGTTAGTTCAAGCCATGCACATCTACAAGTGCTCCTATGAAATAATACATCATGCCTTATAAGCAAACTAATTGAAAACATGAAAGAAGCATGATATATACCTATTTCATAGAGGATTGGTGTCACTTGTACAAAGTGACCCTTTCCCAATCCTTGCCAAACTCAATGATAGATGCCTTGAAGATGGAGTGAAATGGACAAAATTAGCTCTCGGTTGAAGAGAGTAACTCTGTATGGAAGTTGTGGATGGATTGTTGAAGAATGTGGATTCTACTGTATAGACTCTCAAGTTGAAAGAGAGCTCAAAAGAGAGCAATGTGGGATAAAGTTTTATCCAATATGAAGGAGCCAGTTGTCACCTTGTGAATGGTTGAGGAATGTGCAAGTTTTAGTCAATGTGCCAATAAATGAGATTGGGTGGCCTTTTCAAATTCAAATTTGGCTTGTTAGAGGGAGAAAAAGTGACTTAAATGCCAAGTGGGGGACATGTAAGAGGGGATTTATTGCCATGTTGGAAGGGACAAGTAAACTTATTTTCAAATTCAAATTTGAGGAATATTCTCCAAGGATGCTTTGTTGAGGGAAAATGATGATTTTAATAAATGAATTAAAATGCTTTATTTGTGCAAGTGGGTAAAGCTAGAGGATGTGATGGGTGATTAGATTAGATTAATCAGGATTAAGTTAATTAAGATGATGATTAGGTGTTTCACCCATTTGACTTAAATATTTGGATTTATTTAAATAAAAAATGGAGGAATATGAATTTGAGATTTAATTAAATAAAGTTTGGTTTATTTAATTAAAAGGATGATGTAAGATAAAGGTTAATCAATTTGAAGGAGATGAACCTAGAAGATGATTTATAAAAGATGGAATGTTAGGATGTGATTAAAATTGATTTATTTAATTGAGGTAATGGTAAAGTGAATTTATTTAATTAAAGGATGAAATGTTAGATTTAATTAAATGAAGGTTATTTAATTAAACTAGTGGATTGAAATGCATGCATATTTTGTGTGTCGACATAAATGAATGGGTAATGGATCAAATAATATATTTGATCTTGCATACCCAATTCAACTAGCAAATTACTTGTTTTGAGTTCTAAAAATATCTTCAGTAGAGCATCTCTTCGAGAGTACTGGTTGCTCTCAATTTCATCAAGATCTTGAAAGCTTTCCACAAACATATGAAGAACTCTCTCCATAGTTTTATCATCATAGGGCACAGGGGTGCCAAGATGCTCATCACTTCACTAAGGCATGAAGTAACCAGCAGATTTACTTCTTCATCTAGATGCAACAACCAATAACGATATTTCAAAGAGGTCACTACACATATCAATGTTCGTTTAATTAACTCTAAAGGTGATTGGTTCACCTAGCTCAAACATTGTTCCAACGTAAGAAGTATTCTTACTTCTTCTTCCCTTGTTTGACGTTCTTCATTGAGCCATGTTCCTATTGTGCAAAGCGACCTTGCAATACTTATTTCTTCTTCAAAAGTCTTGATTAATTCAAATAGCTCACAACTTCTAAACTTCAGAATATGCATCATTTTTTAAACTTCTTAAAACTGAAATTGAACTCTATTCATCCCATGGAGTAGTATTTGGCTTCCCTATCACACTTCTATAAAATGAAGCACTGAACTCACAAGATGGCAAGAAAACAAGATCTGATACCACTAAAATATGCCCCTTAGTTTTTTTCTAGAATTTTTGAGCACAAAAACTAGCACAACACTAAAGATTAGTGTTAGCTCCCGAAGATAAGCAACTTGAAGGAAACCTTCATCAATATTCTATTAAAGGTGAGGTGATAGCATATGGGAAGGGATCGTTAACAACTAAACTTGAATGAAGAACAATGCTGAAATGAAAGTAGGCATAGAACCAACCATGAAGATTCCACGCTACCACTTGTTTAGTGGAGGGAAAGATAATCATAATGATTTATAATTCATTTTCTATTAGCAAGCATCCACTTAGCAATAGGGATTCACCACTTATATAGTGGGTAAAATATGAAAGATGCAATATTTATTCCTCCACACTGGTGGTAAACCATCCAAGGGTAACAATGTTTGCATTTTAAAAAATCACAAAGTAAATACAAAAATATTATTGACTAGATTAGTACTACTAATTCACAACCTTACAATGCAAATTATCTGAAATTACAAAGTTTTACAATTGAATAATCAATGCAAATGCTAGAGGATGATTTCTCCAACTTTTAATCTTCCCAATTATAGAATTATGAGCCAAAATCTGAACTACACCAACACCAAAATGTTCATAACATCATCAAAACTCCTCCAAATGACATGAAACAAAATGCAAATGAATCTAAGGAGGAAGGCACCCAATTCCCAACCAAGTAATTGCATCCAAAATTCACAAATTAGTTGTGCATGAGTCCTAAGGAACTTCCCAATATGGTATAGCCCTAGGAATGGTACAACCTCTCTAGAAAATTCAAGGTATGGGCAAGATCATGATGGGCCAAAAAGTGGCGATATGATGGGTATGTGGTTGACAATTTTTTTATTCAAAATTGATGAAATAGAAAGGGTTTTTAAAGGAGATTCTCAGCTTTCCACCAATATAAATTATGCTTTAGTTTAAATTTAATAAATAATTATTATTCATTTTTTGTTTGAATTACAACTAAAGTCCTAATTGATATGCTAATTGAAATACATCTATAGCTTTCAAACAATATCAAATTTTTTGAATCCAAAACATGTGCCACATTATATGCTTTGCATACTATAGGATAAAAAAAAATGAATTTCATGAAGTTTTTACCAAGTTAAGGTGGTCAAACATATGCATTTTTATATTTTTTAAAAGTTGTAATAAAAAATTCATAATTAATTATTTACTTGGAAAAAATTACAAAAAAATATGCATCACATTAGGACATGATTCCTCTAGTTATATCTCTAAATTATAAAAAAATATTATCATTTTATTGCGGTTAGGGTGGTCAAACAGACACCTACTTCTTATTTTTTCCCTGAAATTTAAGTACTACTGCATTGAAATTTCAAATTTTCAACAAATAGATTTTTTTTATAAATAAACCTAGTAGTTTAGAAACTACATTCAATTTGCTACAGATTCTATTCTTACATATTTTTGAAATAATATAGATAACTTATTCAAAAATTTACGTCAAGTTGCCTAACTCTAATTTTTTTGAATTTTTCACCACTTAAGGGCCTACTTTTTCCATGATGATCCTACACATACCCTTCATCACTTCAAGATAAAATCTAATACTTTGCAAATAGGGTCATCCTTAGCATAGAACTGATTAGCTTCAATACCCAAAACAAAAATAAAATCACACTAAGTACTCCAAGTGAATCTATTTTAGCCATTGAATAACCAACAAGTATAAAACTGTAAATTATCACCAAATTCACCAACGTTGAAGCTCAATATGCACTTTTGAATGAATGACACTCCCAATTGACTATCTAGGGAACCATAGTTTCAGGCCCGAAGAATGGTGTAGAGAGCTAAGCTCCCCCTTAGTTGGGTTCTAAATTCAATCTAGTAATATTTTGATAAGATAAATAATAGATGATGAATGAATGGACAAAGGCATTCTTATAAAGAACTTGAAGTGACTCCTCAGCTTCCATCCTTTTCCTCCAAAAGGGATGCCCAAACCTCATGTGAAATAATTTAATTTTTGAAAAATTTAATTCATCTTCTTCCCTAGGCATCCAAGTCTCAAGGAAACATTATTAACATTTGAAATATTAAAAACCTTCTCAATGAGGCATCCACCCTTAAGAACCACCTTTTAAAACAATGATAAGTCATTAATACTAGGCAAAGGAGGCCAAGAAGAAATTATAACATTAATGACTTAAAAAAATCATTTTACCCAAAATGAGCCTTAAAATGGTGAAAGCTAAATATGCTCCAAATTGTACTGCCTGAAATGGAAAATGAACTGACTACTAAAGCTACTACCCAATATAGCACTACTAGAAATAGAACTTATTAAAAATAGTAAACTCTAAAAATTTTCCCAATGTAATTGCATGTCATAACACTGTGAAGCTTTTTGAAAACCCAAAAAGAATCTGCAATCAAAATTTTGAAACTCCAATGTGCAAGCTAAAAATAGAAAGTGTCAGAAAAGGTTGTCAGATGGAGATGTATATTACACCATCTTGAATCTCTCCTAAAACCTACAAAACTCCACCAGACATGCATTCGAAGCTCTTACATGCAAACCTTCAAAAATGCTTTAAAACCCTATAAAATATGAAAGCCTAATTTTGCCTCTGACGAGCTAATAGGCTTCCAAAAATAGGCTAACATTCATTGAAGACATATAAAATAAGAAACCATAATTTTACCTCTAATGAGCTTACAAAATTCTAAAAATAGGTTAACAGTCATCGAATAGCGTATGGCTAAAATGGGAACATTACACACCCTAGGTTAGCCTGTGAAGGAGGAGAACAAGACCACTGAAGAGGGTGGGAGCCATGCTAAGGAGAGGCTGAGATTGGGGGCGAGCAGAGCCACTTCGTCGTAGACCCCGAGAGGGTGACTGATCGTGAGAGGAAGTGGGAGAAGCAGACACCCAAGCCATAATACATGAGGCATTGCCCCAATGATCCAAAAGTACTTGAAGGTGAGACACCTCAAATGCAACTTTATTGGCTTGAACTTGAGTCTACAAAAGCACATTGGAGCAAATAATAGCTTTAGAATACAAAGAAACATTTTTATCCATTTGGCTATGAGAAAATATGTAGGAATTTTTATCTTTTCAAATATTGAAGAGGATTTCCACCTTGAAAGTGTGCCAAAGTTGGATGTATTTAGTAGGAAGCTTAGGAAAATCCCCTAGCAGAACCATATGCCAAGAGAAGGGCTTTGGTCTGAAAGGCCAAAAGAAGTCATGAATCCAATTCCAAAACTGTTGAGCTTTGGTACAAAACTAGAAGAGATTCTTAAAAGACTTAGCTTTCCCACAAAATGGGCACTGAGGGTCCTGGACCCCCAAGTGAACAAGTTGAGGCCCCACAGGTAAGCCTTGGAAAAGAATACACCAAGCAAAGTGGGCAAGTTTAGGCTCAACACTTATAGACCAAGTGGTAGAGAATCTTTTCGGCTAGACATGAGTAGAAGACTAAATATGCCACCTCTAGTTTAGACTTTCAATCATTGGAAAGTGTGGCGAAAGCCACATATAACCAAGACTAGGCTTATAATTCTTGAAAGGGGTGTCTAGGTACCATTTCTAGTCCTTCCACCAAGGCTTGGACCCATGTATTCCAACCTTATGAAGCAAATCCATAGGAATAGCATTCACCACACCATCATAAGTATAACGATCTTGGTTTTAAAGAGTATAGAGAGCATGAAAATCTTCCCATAGCATAATACGCATTGTGGGTTTGTGAAACACATGTTGCAAGTTCTAAATACCTTTCTTGTGGAATTAGTTTGTTTAATTTTAATAGGCTATCAAAAATAATAATTTTGGAGATGAAAATATATTAATCGTTTGTTTGTTCAATGATTAGAGTTTGAATAGTGGTTAAGATCAAAATTAGGAAGGAACATTCACTTGCTCTTAAATATAAAAGATATTGTTTTGTTATGTATTTTAGGGAGTATAAGGAAAGCTACTATTATATTCTTTTCTCTCCTTACATAAAAGGTGGCGGTGTCCCCAAACTGCCTATTTAAAGGGGTTAATGCATGTGCACAATAATTGAGGTTATAAGAGGGGAAAATAAAGGAAGAAAGCATTTCTCGAGCTATGTTTTGTAAGGTTATAATTTTCCTCTTCATGAATTATTTGTTAATAGAATGTAATTAAGTTTTATGAGAATATGACATTATTACTATTATTGAGATAAATATGATTGCTTCTTATTATAAATATATATATTTTTCTCTTTGTTTAAAGAAAATTATTATGTTTCTTACCTTTCTAATACTTATAACTTTATGATTTCTTGAATGGTGAATTATGGATGATTTGCACACAAAACTAAATTTGTTAGAAAGCATGATTTTTCAGTTTTACTTTGTTATATGTATATAATATATCATTATTTTGATTCTCAAGTCAATTTTTGAAAAGGAAATATTTTTACATTCATTTTGTTAAAGGTCTCCCACCATTCTCTTCATTAAGTTTACATATTTATAAACTTTTCTTACATATTTATAAACTTTGCTTGATTGTTAACTACTTATATGTTAAACCACATTTTATATAAGGACCACACCCTCTTAAATCTAAAGTGAGATTATTTCTCATTTTAATCTTGTTTATTGTCCTTCATATTATTTTTAGTGAAAACAATTATGAATTAAAATTTAATAATATGTTGTTAATTTCTAATTTCTAATTATTTATAAAAATTATATTTTTTCTTGACTATTTTAGTATTATTTATAGTTCTTTAATATGAATCAACTAATTTATCAAAAGATATATTTGAAAATAAAATGTCGAACAAAATGTGTGTACTCTCAATAATGTTATTATTTTTCAAAAAAAGATAATATATATCCAATTCTCACACAATAATAATTAGTGTTCTCAATTATTTGACAATATAAAAAAGGAAAGGTGAAAATGAAAATGAAAGGGAATACAATTATTAAATCACTTATATTGATGGCATAATGATAGGAAAGAAAGTGAATATATAGTGCATGTATAATAAAATTTAATATCTCACATAAATTGAAAATAAAGAGAAAATGTCTTTAAAAAAAAATAAGATGAGAAGAAAAGTTTAATCTTATAGTATAGTGGTGCTATGATTTTAGTGGGCTAAAACAACATAAGGAAAAATAGACTATTGATCTATTGATAAAGTTGAATGGTTTTGAACACGTACATCAAGATTGAATCATGTTATATTCAAAACCTCCTCACAATATAAAAAACAAGATTAAAATGATGACATAAATGACTTTGATAAAATAGATATCACTTAATCTTTAACTCTTATTTGAAAAAGTAAACTTAAACTTATAATTCCAAATCAAACTTAAAAAATAACCAAAATTGATAATAAAAAAAAAAAACCATCCAATGAATATACAATAACATTTCGTGTTCTCACGTAACAAATTCTAAAGAGAATAAGAAAATGGAAAAGACTTGAACGCCGGGGTCGCTCATTATGACTTTTGTCCTCTCTTGTTTGGTTTGTGGAGAAAAACTAACGAAAGCTAATAAAAAAATATCCAGTAACCATTGCTATTCCCATTTGACAAGACAGGGAATCTGGGAAAATTTTGAGAAAAATGACAAAGGGCAAAAAAAATAAAGAGCACTCAAGTCAGTCTACGGCTTGGTCCAGCATGTTTCTCGTCGAAAGGAGAAAAGAAAGAAGTTAGTCTACCCGTATGGGATAAGAGGAATTAGGAAAGAGAGGAGAGGCTTAGTGTAGAAAGTATGGCATAAGTAAAGGAAGTTGTAAGTAGGGTGTTTCTGCCATTGGAATCTGGCAGATCATGAAGCTGACACCTCTATGGGCAGTCATCCACTGCACCATGGAATATTTATATTAATTAAATTTCATTATATTTCTAAAATATATTATAAATTAATTAATTTTTTTCATAAAATTAATATTTTAGTATTTTTAAATTCTATATATAGATAAAGAGGAATATTAAATCAACCCCATTTCATTAAGAGAGGAAGGGGGAGGTGTGCAACGACAATCTCTTATTGAAATGCCTCTTCATTCCCTTGACTATCTTTACTATAGATAATTTAGATAAGAGCCCTCAATTTTGTTATAGTATGCTAAGTTTCTCTTGCATGGTTTGCTCATGCTACCACTTTTAGGCACTCTCAATAAAGGAGGGAGAGACACAATCTATTATGCATTTAATACAAGAAGAGGTGTGCACTAAGAGATAAGTGATAATTATTGTGAGACATTCAATTTTAACAAGTCAAAAATGAACTGTAAGCTCAACTATAGACCTCTTTATTTCTCCTACTTGACCAACTCTCCACCATTACATCAAGATCAACCATTTTTTCATTCTCTCAAACAATTAAGAGTAGCAACAGAAAAAATTATTAAATTAGATCAAAACCAACAAGAATGGAATGGTAGGGGAATGGTTTGGACTAGTTTGAGATTGTAAGCATAAATGTTTATAGAATTCACTCTAGAGTAATAAGAAAGAGATAAGCTCTCTTTTTTTTTTACAAAATAGGTTAGAGAAATATCCCACATTTGTTTCCTCTAAACCCTTTAGTTACTGAGATCAATAATGTGAGGAAAGCATCTATTCTCAAATGGTTTTTAGAAAATAGGGTCAAAAGGGGATAATTTCCAAGGAGAATAGAAAATTATTGATAGTCTCTATGATATAAATGAGAAAATGAGGTTCCCCTATCATATAGGTAAGCCTACAATTATTTAGAGAGAGATAAACTCAATCTATAGATTGATTACTAACCTAGTGTGCTAGCCTAGCTATAAAACTAATGTATGTGTGCACATCATCATGTTACATGTATGTAACCAAGCTATTTAGTTGAATAAATTCTAGTTTCAAAAAATAATGATTTGGTACTCAATTTTTTAACTTTTAACATATATATTTTGTCTCTTCTCCTTTCAATGTCAATTAGATATTTGATTGTTTTTTATACAATTAATCTATTGAATAAAATGGATGGCCCAACCAATTTTCACTCAAGTGACTTAGCCCTTAGAACTATTAGATAAAATTGAAGACAACTTTCAATATCCCAAGAAAACCTATTATAGATAGTTAGGAGAGGGGATAGAACCACCCCTCTCCTACCCCTTTATAATGGATCCAGGGAGGAAAGAGGCCTATCCATAGGAGGGGTTCATATGATTCATTTAATCAAACCCATGAAACTAAACTTGAATTGCATGGTTGAACACCACTGATTCAATAGTAAAATATATTATTAAGTACAAGTAGTAATCCCACTTTATACTCCCATTCACTTTGATCCTCCAAAATTATTGATTGATGTTATATCATGACATTCATGAACATAAATAGAAAGTATCCAATAAAATTCCTTTGTATATGAGATACAACTAATGACTATATCACATTTCTAATAGATAGATGACTAGTTGTATCACATATATAATCTATGGTGGCATTAATTAACCTATACTCATCTTGTTATTGGTTGAGTTTTTTTAGGTACTTATTTGAATATTTATGAGTAACCATCTCAAAATTATTTTGATATTAAATATTTAATATAAGTTATTCATACAGGAATATTTGACTTATTATAAAATTAGGGGAGAGCACTTGCATTCCATATTCATTTATAAATTTAAAAAGGTGCAAATAAATTACTCGAGATAACTAACTTGAGATAGCTAGTTCAATAAAAAGTTTGTACTAAGTTTGTTGATTAGATTGAATCTTTGCTTGAAATTATGTTAAGATATATTGATTTCTTATAGATTTTTTAAATTTAATAATATCGAAGATGAAAATACATGAATAGCTCATGTGTCCAATGACCAAAGTTTGAGGAGTGAGTGGGATCAAACACAAGAAAGAAACACCAAAATACTCTATAACCTAAAAGATATTATTGCACTATACACTCTATGTTTGGGATTTTAGAGAAGATAATCAAAGACCTCAATTAGATATCCTTGTCTTTCTACATAAATGGTGAGGGTTTATGTGGTTTCTTATTTAGAGGGGTTTAGAAATGAACATAATAATTGAGGTTATAAAAGAAAAATGAATGAAAAAGGTTTCCTCTCTAAGTCTTTGGAAGGCTATTTTTTTGTCTCTTTATAGTATATTTGTATGTCTTCTTCAATTATTTGTTAATAGAATGTATTGAAATTTTATGAGAATTTTTTTTTCCTTTTATTAAGATGGCAATGGTTGCTTCTTAATATAACTATTTTTCTCTCTATTAGAAGATTTGACTATTATGTGTACAACTAAATTTAATTGAAAGAGTTAAACATTTTTCACATGTATATATCATATTATTGTTCCAATTTTCAATTATCGAAGGGAAAAAAAAATTGCATTTATTCTCTCAAAGATATCTCACCTTTCTGACTCTAATTAATTTACATCTTTTTGAACATTTCACACTTTTTTAATTAAAAAATATACAAAACCTCTTATTATGCAAGGACCCTAACCTCTTGAATCTAAAATTAAATGGTTCACCTCAATGATTATTAAATTTTAATTAAGAATTAGTTACCAAATTGTAGACACTTCTTACTTTATTTGTAATGTTCAGACACAAGTTAACTAATTTAATAAAAGAATAATGTCAAACAAGAGGTGTTTAGCTTTTAATAATAGTATTATTTTTTAGAGAAAAATTTGTAATTATAAAATTTCTACATAATAATATCCAATATATTGTTTATTTGAAAAATGAAAAAAATGAGGAGAAAAAATGGAAAGAGAATAAAATTATTAAATATCCACTTAGTTTGACTAAATACAATAGAAAAAAAAAGTAAATATATAATACATGTATAATAATATTTAATATTTTCATAAAGATTGATGCAAGCACGAACTGCTACTCACAAACTCACAATACAGCATAGTCTCTATTGCAAATAAGAACAACTCATAAAACCCAAATAAATGCAAACGCATTCAAATTTTTATTGCATTCAATCAAATTGAGACAATTACATAATTTTCTCAAAAGAAAAAAGGCTTCAAATTTGCTCCACATGCTCTTCCTGTAGCTTCCTTTTGCTGCCCCAAAACTTCTCATTTCATTTCTCCAAAATAATTGCACCTTTTCTCTTATACTCCATATTGCCCTCTTCTTATTTTTCTTGCATAGAGCTTCTAAAAACCCATCATATTTTGTCCATCCTTGCTCCCTAATTATCACGAATCTTTTAAAACCCCTTCTAGGTTCGATGTGTCTCGTTCTTAGCTTTCCAAATCATCTTGAAATTCTTGATTTTGATGTACCATATGAGAAAGTTATGTTATTTTTACTGAAACTCTTCCTCTCAAGTATGGCCCCTTACTGTCTCCTTCCCCCATCAAACCTTTTGAATGCCCCCCACTCCTTGTTTTTTTGGCATGGGTTTTTCTCTTCTTGGAATATGCATTCAATAGCAATTCAAAAAAAATCTTCCCACCTCTCAACCCACTCTCTCCACTTTCTCCATGTCTTGCATCCCCTTTTTTTCAATGAATGAAATTTCAAATTTTTGAATAGAGTTATAATTTACAATAAATTCCCACTCAAGGCTAGGTGTGGGATTTTGTTTTTTTTGGAAAATTACAATTTTCAAACATTTTAAAATCAACTAATAACATAATCAATTAATCAATTGGTTTTCTTTTACAATCTCAACATCAAACCTTATTATTTTGGAGGAGTTGGGCATTAAAATAATAGTGTCTGCAATCTAAAATCAAAACAAAACACAAATATAAAATGTTAAAATATTTTTGATTGTGCAAGATTGCTTGGTACCCTAGATGCTCCTGCATCAAAGATGGTGAAAGAAAAGAAAAAGAGAGAAAATAGAAAGAGAATAAATTATTAAACATTCACTTATTTAATGCTTCTAAAAGAATAAAAATAAAAAATGAAAGAATTAAATGATTGTTCATTTAATTATACATTGGATATTATCACAAATAATGAAAAAAACAAGGAAAAAAGATATAATTATGCAATCTATATTTATTTATTTTCAAACTATTATACATATCAATACCTTCACAAATATAATGAGAAAAAAAGGAAAGATTCTATTTTAAAATATTGAAAGAGATAAAGGAGAAGAGATGAAAGAAAGAAGATGCATCTAAAATAATGAAGGAGAGAAAAAAGAGAATGATGCCTTTAAAATAATGAAAGAGAGAAGATGCCTTTGAGAAAATGAGATCACAGAAGAAGTTCAGTCTTTTTAGTGGACCAAAAAAACTTAAGGAAAAATATGCAGGATGCATACAGCAACATTTAGCACCCCCACATGAGAAGATTCTAAGCAAAGTAAAACAAAAAAGTATTTAAGCACACTAGGGTCGCTCATTGTACAGGTTGGGTTTTTCTAGGGGAAGGTGTTTGTGAACAACTAAGATTAATCTAAAACAAAAAAAAAGCAGCCGTTATCCTCGCCATGGAGAATAAAAATTGGTCAAGAATTAACAAAAGGGAGAAAAAGAAAGAAGAATAAATAGCCATCAAGTCACTCTGATGGTTCATCCACCATATATTTAGTGGGAAGGAGAAAAGAAAGAAATGACCCAGTCTAACTTTGTCATGTTCCAAGTTCTTATGGGATAAGAGAAAAGGAATAGCTTAGGGAATACCTTTTCCTTTTAGCTACAAGTAGGAGATGAATACATTGGAAGAAGAGGAGAGTAGAATTGCGTAGAAAATGAGAGGCTTATCATTGTGGTTCACTGGTGTAGAAACTATGCCAGAATTGAAGGAAGTTGTTAAAAGGGTGTTACTTCCATTGCAACTTAGCCTTGGAATTTTTCAGATCATGAAGTCGACACCTCTTTGGGCGGTCATACATTGCACCCTCGCCTACTTGCTCCACTGCTTCAATTTCCCTTACACAGATTACAAAGCTCAAGGGATTTAAAGGTCGAGTCTTCAAAAAAGTGATCTCTCATGCCACCACAGCAGGAGATGTGTCGAAGCTGAAAAATCCAAAGGATCCTAAGGATTCGAACAATCCCGATGAGATGACTGTGAAATCTGAGAAATCTGAGACAGTCTCAATGGTCTACCTGGGTCAGAAGTTTGTGCTGGAGCGAATGGAAGGAGACAAGATGCAAGTAAAGTTTGAATTGGAGTGAAAGGAAGGAGAGAAGAAGTTAATGAATGGGCCTGCATATTACATCACGGATAAAATGTGGGAAATTGTGAAGTACATTGAAAAAGTAGCTTCAAAGACAGTATTTGTGAGAGACCATAAAGAAATATGGGAAGAAGTGGTCACACGAGACATTATGAAGTTGGAAGAAGTGCTGGATTCAGTGATATTGGATAACCGCGCAGTTATTCGTCTTGATCACGATTACTTTCTGCCTGTCAACCTATTAATGTCAGAGGATAAGTTGTTGAAGACATTAAACTTTGTGGGTTTGTTCCTAAAGACTCAAAAGAATATTCATTGGCTCATTCTTGCATTGCTAACCTTTACATCGGCGGCTATGGGGTTTAGCACAATAGTAAGGTTGTGTATTGATGGCTTTATCAATAAAATCTTGTGCAGTGGAGTAAAGTTGTTGTTTGACCTGCTACCTTTGGCAACGAGGAGGAGGGCGTACTGTTGGGGGAACTGGGTGGAGAGTTTGAAGCCTAGTAACGACTTGAAATCAAAGATTGTGAGTGGCAATACATGCATGCTCGTTGCTGCAAGTGCAAAAGCTGACTTTGGATCCTTGGTTGACCGGGGCAAACTAGGTGATCTCTTTGCTAGAGGTGCAAAACCTCATCTTGAACCCTTTGTTGACTTTGAATCCTTGGCTAGCCATTTGGTAAATGAGATTAAAGTTCACCCATTTTTGTTCAAATGTTGCTTGAAATGTAACTCAAAAGGTGACTCAATTTACATAGAGTGGATCTTCAACAACACTAATCAAATATGTTCGTTAAAATCCGGTCTTATTGAATCGCACGAGTTGTCAAAAGCCTGTGATATTTATATAGTAGCTGATGATGTTAATTTTAGCTGGGAGAAGGATATAAAGCTCTTCACATTCGCGTCTTGCTGTGGAAAGCAGGAGCGTAATAAGTCGTCAATTGTCAGTAATTTCGATACCACATCTGTTGATGTTGAGTGTAGCACAGAGGAGGCCATAAAGCTACTCATATTTGCTTCTTACATGGCAAAGTACAAATCAGGTTCACTGAAATCTTATGACCGTAATACTAATACGGTGTATGTCCGCCGGTTTGTGGAGTCCATCAACGCCTACGTTAGAAGTAGGTATCCACCACTCTACAAATTGCATCTGGCAGATGTAGTTGTCCTCTGATATTCTTCTACTCCACTAGAAGATGTCTTATGTCTATTCTCTTATAAGCAGTTATAGCTCCCTGGTTGTGTTTTGTGTTGCAATTTGATCATCCATCACATGAAATAGAAACTAATGAATTGTACATATTTCAATGCTATTACTTTCCCTCGTGTTGTATAGTTTTTTGTTATAATGATCCAGAGGTTTCCTATTAAATGAGACTTTGAAGAATCCCTCTGTTATGGCTCATCCAAGTTAGAACATATTCAGTCGTCGTTGCAGTATACGGATAGCCACCAATATTTATGCGTTTATTGTAAATAAGCACATAGTGTAGTATAGCAGTTGTAAGTTTAGGTAACAATTATTTGTGATTTTATTAATTAAAAAACCATTTGTATTTTATTATTTTGGTTTTTTTTTTTTTTGTGTGTGTGTTTCAACAAGTAATTATAAAAATAAAAATAAAATTGATGAATAAAAATAATATTACACATTTAAAGAAAGATGGGTAGAAGAAGTCACATCTCAAAATGTTGGAGCAATCAAGATTTACTTGCAAGATAAAAAATAATCTTCAAGATCTAAGTGATAGATTGTATTTGGGAGTTGATTGACTATTTTTAGTTTTTCTCCCCAAAGTGTTGTTTGACTTTAACCCTTGTCTTTCAAACATAAGGAAATCAGAAGATTCTCACTTTTGATTGATTCACCTAAGGGTTGATAATCAATGCATTGTAGAGATCTCATTTCCTAATGAATGTAGGAAGATAGGGTCTATTTCCCCCTCTTTGGACTTACCTTTCCATTTTGGGGAAAACCCTTATTTTCTTTCATTTCAAGACCTATTATGCACTAATTTTCCATTTTCACAAACATTATTAGAAAATCAAATATAGTAAATCAAACTATGCATTTAATATTTTCCCCCAACACTTTTTATTCCAAAAAGATATTTTTGGCTCTAAATTTGAATATATCAGTGTCAGTAATTTACTATTTTAATTTCTAATTATTAGTGTATTTAAGTTTTCACTTAGGGTAGATTAATCTGATTAGTTTCTCCCGAGTGGTTTTTTCCCATGTGGGTAGTTTTCCCACCCGTCACCTATTTCATGGCTTTAAAAGCATGTAACATATGTAATTTATGCATCTCATATATTTCCTCTTTCTGGTGAAATAGCCTGTGTGCTTCTCTCGTTCTTCTATTAAGGTTCATCCTGCAAATGGTGATCTTGGGCTCCACCAACATGATATCGGAGCAAACCATTTTGCAACCCTTGTGAGAGTTTTCATCGAAAGTTTTGAGATCATTTTTTTCCAGCATTTGAATATTCCTCCTTTTCTATTTTCCAATTGATTGGCTGCGGTTTTGTTTGAGTTTTTCTTTTGTTTGGAATCCGATTCATTTTGTTTTTTTTCCAGTCACCGCACGCGTGAAGGAAGCATTTTCTTATAGAGAAGAAGCAACGAATTTCATTGACTGCCTGTGTATTTTTCTTTTCCTAACAGCAGCGTATTTTCCCTTTGGAGACATGTTTTTGTGTCTTTGGAGGGGCCGATTTTTGTATTGGAGAAAGGAGACGTTTTGAAGAATCGTCCAAAGGTTGTGAACTATTGTTTACTAGCGTTGGAATATTGTTGGGCCCTATTCCTTTCTTGGAGGCATTTTTGCTGCTCTCTACCTTTTTAGGCTACGTGGTTTGGAGGGCGTTTAGCTTTTCTTGAAGCCCAATTTTGTTGTTGGTGATTCTTTGAAGACCCAATCTCTATTGAGTAGGCACATTTTTGCAGACCTACGATTTATTTTTTTTGAGAGCTGCCATCAAAGTTGCTAGAGGAGCGTTCTTTGTCTGGGGCCATGAATTCAAAGCACAAAGGCGCATTTTCTCTGATCAATATGAGGCGCAAATTCTGATTGAAGGGGTGTTTTTTCTCAAAATGCCCGAATTCCTGTCTTTGGAGGGCTCATATTTTGTATTAAAGGCTAAATTTTTAGTTTGGAAGGCTACGATTAAAATCTCAAGAGGCATTTTTTTGGTTGGATCATTTTCCTTTGCTCTAGAGATGCATTCATTCACAAGGGCAAACTGTATTGATGGTGTCTAAATTGCAAAAGGCTACACCGATGAATTTCTAAGAGGCATGATATAGGTCCTAGCTTGGAATTTCCTTCATCCTCTCGTAGGCATTGGTTGTCTCCATTAAATTGTTGACTGCATTTGCATGAAAAGTTGTTGAGATCAATCTGGCGTAGAGTGAGAAATTTCCAACACAGAAGCATGAAAGCTTGTCAAGTATCTTCTAAATTATCTATTCAATGAATTGTTGTACATAAATGCACCAATTTGATAGTGGCACGATTGTGATCCTCATTTGAAAGGCCCGATTTGATATCATCTCTTCACTTGCCATTTTTTTTGCATTGGTTGAGGCATTCCATTCTCTGTGTGGAGTTCATTTCCTTACTTATTGGAGGCATTTTTTATACTTTTATAACGTTTTCAATAGATATATTTTATTTTAGTTTTTTTTGTGCAAATGGAAGTGGAGGTGGGCCCCCTGTGTTTGAAGTAGTCTTTGGGAAGCATTATCCCACATTGGCAGCATGAGATAATCTTTTGCTCTTCATATAGCATTACAGTGCCTTTTATTAGTGTGAGCAAGTCTCATAAATTGTTTCTCATGCGTGGTGAGTGGTGTCTTTGTGCTCTTTAGAGTTACTTAGTGAGTTGATTTTGTGCTCTTTAGAGTTACTTAGTGAGTTGATTTGAGATTTGGCTTGGTGATTTGGTACAAAACCTAGTAAGGTGTTTTTTTTTCTCAAATTTTTTTAGATTTTCAACCCCTATTGCTTCCTAAAGTATTTTGAGAAGGCTTCATTTGTAGTATTTAGGAGTTTCTAATTGTTGTTGAAGGTTAATGTCTTTGTATTCTTTGAGATTTGGTATAGTTCATTATGGGGTTTTCATTTCATCCTATTGTGATTATGTTGAAAAGAGGAAACTATAAACAATGGAAAGATGGTATCATAAAACATCTCAGACGGCTTCATTTATTGTCATATTTGTATAATCTTGTTCCCCCTCCTAGTACTGATAGTAAGAAATTTGCATGGAATTGTAAAAGGGATCATGTCCTAGGAGTTATTGCAATGCATATTGATGATGCCACTTTGAATGCTATTGATCATATTGAGTGTCCTCATATTCTATGGACTAAAATTTGGGAGATACATGGAGATCCTGATACTCAGCTATTCCCAGATGATCTTGTTTCAGATTGTCTTGTGCCTCTTCATTTTTTAGACAAGATACCCTATGATCATGCTACTATGCAAGAGTTTGAAGTTTTGGAATACTTTGAATCTTCAAATGAGGATGATGAGGGTTCTTCAAATGCTCCTTCTAGTCCATCAGGGACAATTGATGTACCTTCACATTCAGTGATTCATTGTGTAGAGTCATTGATTGAGGCTCCTATCATTCCTATTTAGCAAGACCATTCATCTTGTATTGATGATTCATTGAGCATGTCTAGGGATTCATCACAACCAGTATTTCATTGTTTTCCTAATTTGGATTCTTATTTGTCAGACATTGGTTCATTGTTTGTAGAATCTCACATTTCTAACTTGGAAGACACATTTGAGGGTATATCCCTCCTATTTGATGATAGTTGTGGTACAACTGTTGTCACTCGATCTTAGTCTCTAGAGAATATTCAGAATCGGTTTCCATTGGTACCTTGTTTGTCACCTCCTATTGTGATTGGGCATGTTCCTGATTGGTTCATGGCATCATCTTCCAAGGTCTTGGTGACACATGAGAAAATTCCAGAGACATCATCATCCATCTTCATGCTTCCTTCTTTCAATTCCTATCTAGAATGGGAAGCATTCTTGCATTTGTACTTGGTTTTGTTTCTTCCAAAAGGGAGACAAGTTTTTTGTTGACGTTGGATTATGTTTTGTCTTCAGGCACTTACCATTTTTGTAGGTGATTACACATTGTGGGGGGCTACATAGTCTCGATATTTCCCTCTTATGGGGGGTCATTAATTGTATATACATGATGTATGTAATCCTTGGGGGGTGTGATTGATTCCTCCATCCATGTATCATTTTTGTTTTCTTTTCTCTCTTTTGGAGAGGGTTTTTTTCCCATAGGGTTTTTCTCCTTTTCTCTAGTTGTAAGAGATTGCATTGTAAATGGGTACCTAACATGGTTGTGTAGCCGAGACCTATATGGCATTTTTTTGCTTTTTTGCATCTTCATTCTCCCTAAGTTTTCACTTAAGGGGGTGTGTTAGTGTATTTAAGTTTTCACTTAGGGTAGATTACTCTAATTAGTTTCTCCCAAGTGGTTTTTCCCATGTGGGTATTTTTCCCACCCATCACCTATTTCATGGCTTTAAAAGCCTATAACATATTTAATTTATGCATCTCATAGTTTTCCTCTTTCTGGTGAAATAAATTGTGTGCTTCTCTCGTTCTTCTATGAAGGTTCATATTGCAAATGGTGATATTGGGCTCCACCAACACTAATTTTAAATGTAAGCTATCATTATTTGATTTTTAAGAAGTTAGAAGAATTACATATAAATATAAAGTATTTTCACCATTTTAATCCTAATGAAAAGGAAGCATTTCAATTGAGAAAATTGAGCATTCTAAAGAGTGATCAAGAGTAGTCAAGAGTAGGGTGCCATTGTAATGTTGGTACTCATTTGGGTCTATACAGTTAGGTATAGTATATAGTGTGGTGTCAATAGAGTATATACATTTGTACTCAATTCTAGAGTCTTTGGGCAAGGTGGTTGAGATGGGGTATACAAAAGACAAGTTCTTTGTCAAGATCGAAAGTATCACTATAAATCTTTTTGATAATTAATATAATGGGTGCTACCCCTTGCAACTATTTACCGATGAAAAAAAAGTAGTCAAGAGTAGAATTGTCAAGATTATTGTAGCATTTCATCATTCAAGCATTCATGTTGACCATATGTTATGTGAGCTTGTTTTCATGTTTGCATGTATTTTTTAATGTGAACTAACCCTTGTAGGTGATCAAATCAAATCAAATCAATCATCAATTGATCCTTGAAGGTGATGAGTAAGACTTTAGTTCATCAAGGAGACTAGATCTAAGTGGTGAGTTGTAGCAAGTTTATCAATTCATTACTTGTTTATCATTAGCCTCTATCCAACCAAGGATACACTCTATTTCAATCATAATTTTTATTGTGGAGGTAGAAATACCAACACAAGGTTTGACTGAGGCAAGCCCCTTTATGGCATAACACTTTCCCTTTTCTCATGTGTGTAGCTTGCAAATTTGAAGTGAGTTGAAGGAATAAATTGATTTCTACTTGTTCATTCATGTACCCCAATCCTAGAAGTTGTCAAGATATGGAATTTAAATTTTCTCACCAACTGATGAAGTTCTAGCAACAACTCTTGAAAGACAAAAGCTACAGATTAGGGACCTCTAGCCTACATTTTCAATTTTCAAAAAAATGAGGACAATCCAAGGTGCAAAGAATCCTAGACCATCCATATCTACACCAAATTTAAATCCCATTTTCCTCTATGTCTACCATCTACATTTCTAGATCTGAATTTTGTCTTTTTATGATCAATTTATCAGAATTTGTAACAGACTATTGCATTCTGATAGTTTTCATAATTAGATCATTGAATTTTAGAAATTAGGCATCATCATATCACACAAACCACACCCACACACCAAAACATTGGATTAAAGCTTTGAATCGCCATTTTGGCTCTCATGTTCATAGGTTTGTAGAGGTCCTGAGGTCATCTTTAATCCAATCCAAAACAATTGTGAATCTGAGGGTGTTAAATCCTTTTCCCAATCAAATGCTAATGAACTATAGCTCATCAACCATGTTAAATTATGGAAACATATAATCTAACTAACCTTGAATAGAAATTATATTGTTCATTTCCCAATCCTTATCCATAGTAACTACGTAACTTTGTATCCTCGATTCATTGCCAACTATGATGACAAACATGTGCCCCATACTACTTGAAGTCATTCAAATGGCTAGGTGTAAATGTATAACATACATAATGTAAGGTGATTTATTATAGTTAAATGTTTATTTGGAAACATCATACTAATATTTAAACTTAGAGTAGTAATACTAGACAATATTCTACTTCTAGGTACATAACATTTACATATCATAAATCTTATCATATAATTATGCATCAATCAAATATAAAGGTAGCATACTTTACCATGTTTGATAGCACACACTATTAGTTTCTGACATTTAGAAAAGGAAATCATATGAAATTTTAACCTATAATCTAATAAATATTTTAGTAAATATTTAGAATAAATAGATCATCTAGTCATATTATGAGTGGTTCATACCTCCAATATCATGATGGCTTAATTCAACATTATCACTAAATATAAGGTTAAAATTTATTATAACTCTTTTATAACCAAGTATTTAATTCCCTTGATACTTAAAGTTTTTGACCATGATGATAGTAACTCTAAAAATACACCTTCACGGTTCTCAATGATATGGTCTTTGTGTCTAAAACACAACCTAATACACTTATACTAATGTTGGAATATAAGTAAAAAATGATAATATGAATACGGCGATATAAGGATAATAATAGTTAGTGGATTAAGTCAACACCCAACTAACATATCGCCTTTTTTGGCCAAGACTTTGATGTCTACATTATTCATCATCATTTTCTCTTTTGAGCATCATAATAAATCAATGTGGTTAATATATTCTTAAAATAAGTACATCAAAAATACTTTGATCATGCATGTAAAAACATTTAAAATGTGCATGCACCTACACATAGTTCAAAAATCACTTTAATTAAGGATATCATCCATTATTTTACTACATTTAGGAAATATAATAATCAAAATTAAATCACTTTAATTAAGGATATCATCCATTATTTTACTACATTTAGGAAATATAATAATCAAAATTAAATCAAAGATGTAATTGAAAACTATAGAAATATCTTATAGGATCTTCTCAAAATAACTATGAAAATAATAATAAGATCATAATTAATGAACATACAATAACAAATTGGACCCAACCAATTGACATATTATCTATTGTGTCCAATGATATTACTACTTTCTTTGAAAATATTCATTTTCTCATTTGAGAACTATAAGCCATTGATATGGTTTGATTTGATGGTGTGAAGTCAATAAAACATTGAAATATGTTGTAGTATTATGAGGCCTAAGATATTAATAAAATAATGCATGTCCTTGAAAGGTAATTTCTTAAATGACATCCATGTGAGACTATGAGAGAAAAACTAGCAACTACAAATAATCTTCAAAAAAATAATTTAATTTAGCTACATTTGTAATGTAATTTATCTTCTCAAAATAATTACCAAAAAATAATATAACTATACTTGTAAAATCATTTACAGTATACATGTACCTTCCTATGATTCATGGTCAATAAATACATATATATTCATACATTGCATATAAGAATTAATAATTACATTATATTTACATTCAATGACCATATAATTAAAAGTGCAACCATCATATTAAAAAAAAAACATAGTTTATAGACAAGTACTTAACAATGTAAAAGAGATAAGATATGAAGTACTTTCCCACTATGGCACATTAGCGAGCCTCAGTGAATAGTGAAAATATATAAATGCATAAACACATTTATATTCACCTCCTAATAGCCCATGGGACTATAATTTTTTTATTCCACTTTATAGCATTCAATTAAGAGACTTTAAGATGAAGCTTTAATTACCTTAAAATCTTAAAAATTGAAGCATTTTTGTAGTATTCTATAGAATCAATAATTAAAAGATGACTAGAGTAATGAAATTTATCAAACAAGATAATTAAAAAGGTAATTGAATTTGCATTTAACCTTTTCATAAAATTCAATTTTGACTATTATCTTTAATCATTATCTAAAATGTTAAATTGTTTGTTGGTTATGGAACCTGATATGATTGGTTTTCAAGCCCATTTCAACATTCAAGGGTTACATGGGGTTTCCCCTCTTGGAGGTTTGAGGGGGATGCCCCCCTCCCTGACAAGGGGTTCAAGGGTAATGCACCCCAATGGGGATTTAGGGGCAACATCCCTAAAAGCCACATTTTACATATATTTTTCATTGTAAATATAGAATATTCATCATTAAAAAATAGATTTAATAGTAGAGATTATTTTAGTTTTTTACCCTAGAAGATAACCCCTTTTATGAGGGCATTGTATTGTATTGTGTGTGGAGACTGTGAGAGAGAAAATAGGAAGTTACAATGAATGTTAAATGTAGGTTTTATCCCTCCATTTTGCTGGATGAAATAAAGGAAGGACCAGTTGTTTCTCCATGGACATAGTCCTTATGAGTGAATCATGTATGTTTGTGCCTTTGTGTTTTGAGTTAATTTTATACTTTATTTTTGTATTCATTTTTCTTATATTTCTTTGTGATCATATTCCTAACAATTTATAATAGTCTAACTAGACTACTTTTTTGAGGCTACATGGAATATTTTTTATTAGATAAGTAGGGAAGGGCCCTAATCTCATACAAAGCAAACAACAAAATTGAACAACCCAACAAGATAGATTGGCCAAACATAGTAATCAGTCAAAAATAGTCAAACAAGAACAGAAAATAGACCAGTAGCAAGAACAAAGCCACCAACAAAAGACATGATAGAAACAAAAACCCAGAGAGAAACAACTCAAGCTCCAAAGCTAGAACCCAACAACCTTGCCTCCAAGGGCTTGTTAAACAAAACAAAGACAGGTTCTTAGCAGTAAATTTCTTTTTATGTCGCACAAATGTCCAAGAAGAATCAAAAGCCAAATTTGAAACATTTAAATTAGAAGGGGGAGAATCCCCTTCAAAGTAACTAACAAGTGGAACAACAAATACTTCAAGTGAAGCATCCAAAACCAATCCTAAAGTAGCAGGATCCATTGCCTTATCTAGAAAGGGGGTAGTAGGGGCCTCTGGGGAGGTAGCACAACAGTAGTAGGAGCATTCTTGTTCATAAATAGTGCATCAGAAGCCACAAGAGAATTAGCACCATCAACAATAGGATTATTCCTCTACATAGAAGGAGGAGGCCTAGAATCCTCATAATCAGAATAATATGGATCAAGGTACTCTATTAAATGCTCCCAAAGATCATGCTTCCACCAAATGGAGGAAGAAACGGGACAAGAGCTATGAGGGTAGGCACAAGCCAAGTGTCCAATATCAAAATAGTGTCTACAGCGAAAAGGGATACCTTCAAGGCTACATGGAATGTTATCAATTGCAACTAAATTTAAATTAATCTTCAATAATCCTTTGTAAACTTTGATATATTATGTCAAGGGTTAGTAATTTTGGCTTTTATCAATGAGCCATACTACTATGGCTGGTCAATTGAATTCAATGTAAAAAAAATCACACATGAAAAACTTAAAATTCAAATCAATGTATGTACATGGTGTTGTGATGTGAGTGTGATGATAGTCAAAATTATAAATTTAATCCTACTTTTTGTGTTTCATTGTTACCCTCACATTATTTTT
The DNA here is from genome assembly GCA_007258455.2 of Sequoia sempervirens. NCBI lineage: Eukaryota > Viridiplantae > Streptophyta > Pinopsida > Cupressales > Cupressaceae > Sequoia > Sequoia sempervirens. The sequence continues at coordinate 70,526,558 of VDFB02058242.1, forward strand.
TATTGTATGTATACTTCCAAGTTCAATCAAATTCTAATCATTGATGTATTGTCTATGACATATTCTCAAATATATCAACAAAAGGTTCCATGTCAATTAGTTTTCTCTAGATCACAATGAATTAATTTTTTAAAATCACATAATTGAAAAATAAGAAATATTTTGGAGGACAAGGTCGAGGATGAATTATTCTTGAAGTTGACATTAGTAACTTTTTGTATGTTTTTTTAATTTTGACATGCATCCACTATGAAATCCCACATCACTAATCAAATTTTTTGTTGAGTCAATTAGAGGCTAGGCCATTATAAAGACTTTAAAAAGACACCAAGGAATTGCTTAAAATGTATAGATGAGGGATCTTGAAATATATAATTTTTTACATAAAAGGTGTTATAAAAACTAGTAATATCCTTATATTTTTTGTTATCTTTGAACTATGTCAAAATAGGTAGTGACATAGCTACAAGGAATAAGTGTATCAAGAAATCAAATATTTAAAGTAATAGGGATCCTTCTAGCTTTCAAATTTGCCTATTTCCTATTTTTGATATTTTATATTTTTTTCTCTAAGAGGAAAATAACTATTTCTAGATGTGTTAGAAGTGGACTTCAAGGATAAATTTCAATTATTAATAGAGGGTTACTATTATCATTTATATCGTCAAAGTTAATAAAATAATAGTTTTTTATATTAGTTCTTCATTACTTACTAAGTGCTTTAAATTAATCTCTAAAATGATTGATCATTTAATGATATTTTACTTTGGTTAGGTACTTTGGCATGTGGACTTTGGATAAAATGAATTTTAATTAGAGAAATCCAATATTTTATTTTTAAAATCAAAAACACATTTAAAGAATTATAATACTAACTATATTTATGACTATAATCCAAATATAAGTTGGGATTAAGTTGCCTCAACCTTTACAATTTCCAACATTGGTTATTATTTAATTAATCATTTTATGCCTATGTTTGTAATTTTATTTTCATCTAATTATGTCACTTTGTGGTACCTAGCATGGTGAGGTGTCATCCTACATGTAAGGTGACTAGCATGACATGCATTCTCAATTTGAGGAGATAGGAATCCAACTTTGTGGGCCCCTTTGTGAAGCTTATTTTTTTGCATGTTTCATAAGTTATAAGTCTATGATAAATTTATGATTGATTATAAAAATAAAAGGTTATGAGAGATGTAAGAGTCAAGAAATAGAAAAAGCAATGACAGGTGGGACCCAATTGTGTAGTTGTCTATGCATGCAAGGGTGTTGCATGTATGCAAGTACTTTACATATTGAGGAGGTGATTCGCATGAAAAAAGGTGTTAGGCATGTAGAGGTGTAATTTTGTATGCATGCAAGTAGTCATATGTTTCCATGTAGCCTTTGATGTCATCCAATTCTAGAAGCTTCATAGTATACAATGTAAAATTTATAAATATGATGCTTGTGGAGTAGTTTTTATGATGATGAACTATTAGGTACTAGTATACTAGATCGAAATTTCTCCAAAAATATTATTGTAGAAGACTCATGTAAGAGATTGGCTCTAGAAGTGTATTCTAACCATATTATTTATATATTAATATATTGGGTTGTGCTTTTACAGTGTGGGGTTTTTTTTCTCGAAAGGTGATAATTATGATCACCTTTCTTCTCTAATCTAGTGGTAGTAATAGCTACAATTAGGTTTTCTTCTAAAGTAATGATCAATTCCTTTAACAATTGTGACTTCTTCATCCATGATTCCTTCTCACCTACAATCAACTTGTTTTGGAACCGCTTTGATGGTGGATAGAAGACACACTTTAATACTATGTAACAAAATTATTGTATTCAACTTGATCAAAAACTTATTAAATATGCCTCAAATTTAAAATGGGTCTAAGATTTTTCTATAAACTTAGTTGACATATTACATTAGATAAAAATAAAAATCACTATAAAAATTCAATAATTTTCCCTCTTCTAGAAACTACTGAATGAATATGGGTGATCCTACAATATAGTGTTTACAATTTTTTGGCCAAACTGGACACTGAACTAGTTTTTTCTAACTAAATCTTCACATTCAGGCACCTATAGCGGCTAAACCATGAGGAATTTGAAGATGATGCAAACTAGTGATTTGTGACATTTTTTCTATAGATTCTAAATATATTTTTTTCAAAATTTTTGGCATCAGATTGCACTTCTTTTTCCATCTCCTTTGAAAACTAGTTTTTTTTCAATAAACACCATTTTTAAGGAGTGATGTTCACCGTATACAACATAACTTATTTTCCATGAAGGATAAAATTCTAATTTTTTTGAATTTAGATTTGTAACTATGATATCTAGCACTTTCATTTGGTTTCATAGTGTTTTATTGAATATTTTTTCCTTAACCAAGTTTCAATGTCAAACCAATTAAATTCAGACATAGGCAAACTGTATACAACATAACTTTTTTTGTATGTATCAAAATTCAAAAAAAAATTGTTGGATCAAGGACTTCAATATCTATTGCAGTAATATTTTTCAAATTTTATTTTTGATAATCTGCTAAATTTCTCCACATGTGCAGAACAAAGAGCTTGATTTTTAGTGAAAAACCTATGTTTAATCAAACTAAAAAATAATTACATAATAAAACCAAAATATATTAAAATTATATTCGTTGGATAGCTCATTCCAAGGACTACCATCATCCAGTTGGGTCTGTGAAGTCTCCTCCATTTTCATCCTCAACTCAAGCTTCGAGGGGAAAAATTCTGGAGAAATTTGGTGTCAGAGGGGGAGAAGGGGGGAAAAGGGGGGTTCGAATGAACCTAGGTTCAAGCAAAACCCCCTTGGAGGTTTGTTGGAACCAAGGTTCGAGGGAACCCCCTTTTCCACTAAGTTTTCCTTCTTTTTTTTCATTCTAGGAAATTTGGAATATGGTGGGACCCAACATTAAATAGGTTTGCTCAAAGGGGGGTTTGAGAAAACCCCCTTTGGGTTCACTTGAACCAAAAGTTCATTCAAACGCCCAAAAACTAATTTTTTCTCCATGGGATGCTTTTGCAATTTTCCTTCCTCACTAGAATTATAAACCAGTTTTTGTGGGTTTACCCATATTTACATATTGCTCCCTATTATTTAAGATGGGAAAAATTACACATTATTCCAACAAGTGTTTTCCCAACCTTCAATTCTTAAGACATTTTACTTAGAATCTACTTATAAGGAAATATTCAAGCATTAAAAACATTTAAATAAACATGAATAGCACAAATATTATAGACTTGACTATTATCATGTTTCTTTATATTTTAAATTTATTTTATGTAGCTCTTAATGACCCAACTGTCGAACTCTATTTTATAAAAAATATCAACTCCATAATGTGTTAGATGTCAAGAGAGATTGAAAATATCTCATCCCTATTGGAAGCTTTCTAATTAAAACTTATCTCTAATACCACGTAAAAATAGATCCAAAACAATAATAAAAACATAACAAAAGAAAATAGGAAAAAATAAAGCTAAATAGATAAAGAAAAAAATGTTAGTGTGATTAAGTTTAACTTAGGTAAATCTCTCAGGTGGTTTCTTTCTTATATTGGGTAGTTTTACACCCGTTGCTCTTTTTTCATGCCTTTAAAAGGCTATACAGTATGTATTTTATTGCATCTCAATTTATTCCCTCTTTTTTGGTGAAATAGCATATTTTCTTCTCTCACATCTGTGAAGGTTTATTCTACAAATGGTGATTATGGGCTTGGTGGTCTCCACCAACATGGTATCAGAGCCAACCATTCTGCCCTCCTTTGAGATTTTTCATCAAAGTTTTTTGAGATCCAAATTGATATTCAATTTTGTGTTTGCTAGATACGATGTACTCTAAGAAGATTGTTGTGTTTGTTTCCAATGATAGTTGTTTGAACTACATTGAAGAAAATAATTCACTCTTGTTGTTGGTGAATTTCATCAAAGGAATTGTTGTTTGGCATCTATTTGTGAGTGCATAAGTGTTCTATTTAAAGGTGATATTTGTATTCATTCTTGTTGGTCGTTGTATGGAGGTGTCATCCTCTTGGTGGGACATGGGATACTATCACATAATGCCCTATAGGGGAAACAAATGATTTGTATATGTGAATGATTGGATGGAACTTGTTGGCATGATTCATCTTCCTAAAAGTTGTGATTGAATCCCATTGCATGTCAATTTCTTTGAAGGAGTTGTTTGCAGTGAGGGGCTACCATTTTCATTTGTTGAAGAAGGCGTGAAACTTCATTGCAAACCTAAGGAATTTTTTTTTAGGTCATTTTGTTTTTCATGAACATTTTACTCAAAAATGTTGAACCACTCCTTGTTTTTGGCTTTGGTGTGTTGCAAAACCACTCCTTAATTCCAGCTTGGTACGGTGCTTTGTTCAATTGAAGGCATCCATTTTTTTGCTAAAGAAGGCATTCAAACATTGGAGGCAGCAATTGTTTTGCAAAGGAGATGTGCTTGGTGCGATTTGTTAAACATTCAGAGATTGATTGCAGATTGGAGGTCATGGTATTTTTTTGAAACTTTATATATTTTATAAAGTTTCCCCTAAATATTTAGGGTTTCCTTCTTTTGCTAGCATAAAATATTTTCACTTCTTTTTTAGTTGGCTACAAAACTTAATCCCACATTGGTGGGAAAAAGGACAAAATTAGTTGTTTATTGTCCTCCAAGCCTTTGTTGTTGTGTGAATTAAGGCTCATGTGGAGAGACAAGTGGTCGATTGATCATTCATCTAGTGTGGAGAAACTTGCAGAAGGTATGATCAAGTGATTGGTTGAGGTATTCCTTTTTTTTGAAAAATTTTGCCATCTATTGTTGTAGCCTAAAGTTGCAAGTTTGTAGCCTAAATTTTTTGTCAATTTCTTTCCCCAATCTCTCTTTTCTAGAAAAAAATTATTTTGGGGAATTGCACATTGGTGGTTCTATTCATTTTGGGGGGTCTAAGTAGCATATTGGTCCCTTTGTGTTCATTTGCACATCATGTCAAATCCAAAAATTGAGCCACTCACCCCACGCAACTACCACACATGGAAACTCAAAATATCATAGTTGTTGCAATCTCGGGGTCTTTGGAAAATGTTGGATGTTGAACAACCTGAGTTCACTAAGGAATTTGAGAAGTTTTTTCATAGAAACACAATGGATGAGGTGAGAGGACTCATAGGTCTCCATGTGTTTGATAAATTTTTGTTTCATATTGTGGAGTGTACAACAGCCATAGAGGTGTGGGATAAGCTTGCTAAGTTGTATGGTAAGGTCAATCAGTTCAACATCTTGCAACTTGAAGCTGATCTCACCTCTCTCCTTAGATGCCTTTCAAACTATTCAGTATTTCCTTGCACAATTCAAGTTGATTTTTTCACATTTGAAAGCATGTGGTCACACCAAAAATGATCAGGAATGTATTTTCTTGATCTTATCAAAACTGAGAGGTCCCTTTCAAGTGTTCACCTCTACCTTCTATTCTACTATGGATGCCATGGGAGAAGATCATCATATGTCTTCATTTAAGGAATGTTGTGATAGATTGACTAGGGAGTAGGCCAATTTGATTCAAATACATGCTCTTCCTAAGAGTCATGCCTTGATGGCTCTGATGGAACCCTCAAAAAAAAATAAATGTTCCATCTTAAACCCTTATTGCATGTAGGGTTGTTATCTTGAAGGTTTAAGGTTTTATTCACTACCAGTCATGTTTACATATCTCATATCATTCACTATCATCTAGTAACCGCTCACTTGAAGCCTGGGTCTATGTATTTTATTTTATAAAGATTGGATAAATGATCTTTTGGCTTTTATATCCTTCGTATTTCACCATTTGAAAAACCTTGAGTCGATTACTCTCATATCATCCTAATGAAGTCCCCTCTTTTACAAAAACTTAAGTACACTTGCTCAAAAACTTCCACTTAAGTTCCAATGGCCCCCATAAGATGTATCGCTCATCATTGATTTGTTCATAAGTTTACACCTTAAATTAGCGACAAGAAATGAAATGATGCCTTCCTTTGTTTTTTCTCATCGCTAATGGCTTTTGAGCCTTCAAACTTGTAATAGTGATGAGAGATGCTTCTTTCCTTGTGTTCTTAATTCTCATCGTAGATGGCCATTAAGAAGATAAACTTGAAGTAGCGATAAGCAATATGAAGTGATATCGTGTGATCATGGATTTATTTGAAATGTAACTCTCGCATTAGCGATATGCGATGAACCTTATGAATGTTGTAAATCGTTCATCACTAATTGCTTGCAAAATATATGAGGAGAATTAGCAATGAATGGGGGCCTTATCGCTCATCGCGGATTCATTTCATAACTTGAGTTTTGGATTAGCAATAAGCGATGGGTGTCCTCTAAAAGGGTTTTTCTTCGCTAATTTGATATGATCCTATGAGTGATGTTTTTTGTACCATTTAATTTGTGTAGGTTGTACGTGTCTAAATCTGGTGCCTCCACAACATCTCTCGTCACTGATAGGATCCTAGGTGCAAGGTTTGAATTAGCGATACTTGATGGAAAGATGAATATGACCAGAGGTTAGGTGGAAAAACCAAGAGCTGAAGATCATTGCAGGGATGTTTACATTGCTAATGTTGTTGGGTGAAGATGAAATAAATCAGCGTCGGGTGACAACTTTCATAGGAAGCAGAAACGTGGCAAGATCATGGGGATTCTACATAAAGAAAAAGGAAAGAAATGAGAAGACTAAGGAACCGTTGATGAAATTTTAAAGTAGAATGATCTGATGGACTGAAAATCATTGCTAATAATACCCCCAAAATTTTAGGAAGTTCAGTGATGAAGCGATGAAACGTATGGAGAAAGTTTCCCTCTTAGAAGAACTAGCCTTGTGTACTTTGTCAATATTAATGCAAGCATGGATTAGGTTGGCAATATGTGCTAATTGGTGGATTGGATCTGATTTTCAATGGGTATGGCAGCATTTGAGCTGGCATCACTAATTTCTATGAACAAGTTGATAAAAGCTAGAAAACAAGACCTCGATCACCATGGATGAAGTTTTAAATGCTTTAAGATCGACGGCCTAGATTCAAAGATGAATTGTTCAGTTATCAACTCGCTCGCTTGAAGATTTTCTAAGTCATTAATATCTGCTTACACCAAATCATCTATGTAATGCAGCTCACCTATTGTTTATTTTCATCATGATTTGTAGCAGTTGAAAGGAAAAGGATCAATAAGGAGTGTGTGGGAATTAATCTTCCTAAAGAAGAAAGGTGAAGATGAGTAAGCTTGCCATGATGGTTCAAGAATTTGAGGGATTAAGTTTGCATGAGTCTAAAGAAAATTCCCCTAAGGATGAAGTTGTGACATAAGGAGTTCCTAACAAGCCAAATAATGGAGAGCGACATAAGGAATTTGAGGAGTATGGTGTCAAGATTAATTACCGACTACATAACCAAATCAATTCAAGTAAGGTGGATAAATTCAAAGGAAAAAGGCTAGTGGATCATGAGAAGAAAGAAAGGAAAAAGTGCAAGCAACACAATGCTCACATGGGAGAACACAACTACCCTAACAAGGCTACTAATAGCCCCTCAGAGAGTGAGGGTGACACTAATCTGGGTTGTGATCATTGTTTTCTTTCCCTGGTACATTTTGGAATTTTTGACAAGGAAGGGATAATGGTTCCACCATTTCCACCACAAGAAAAATGTTGGAAAGTATCCTCTGAGGCTGATGACTCAGAGTAATGACTCTTCCCCATTTTTGTTTTTGATGAAACCACAATTTGTTCACCTAGAGGAATCAATTCAGAGTTCATGTGATTTCTTGTTTCGCATGCTGAATTGGAGGCTTTCTAGGCTAGCGTATAAGGGAAATCCCAGACTACACATTTTTGGTGGCCTGTATATTATTTATGGATGATATACTAGTTTCTGCTAGAGCTGCTATTAGAGAATCTTTTTTGGTCAACAAGGATGAGAATTCAACACGATTACAAAAACTTTTCCTTTTAAGGAGCTGGTGTTTCTTCATTCAGTGAATATGGCATGTGGTCTTTTACTCTTCCATTTTCCTTAAATGATTACATACAACAAACTAAGAATATCTCAAAATCTAGTGCAAATGTAATGAAATGTAAGTGTAATTAAGCCTAACACTTTTTGATCCCTTATTCTATAAAAGGGATTTTAGGGGTTATTACACAAGGTCAGATTTTGAAGTCTCAATAGGGTTCTAGGTGAAAACTAAGTTCAAGAAAGGCACTTAGAATAGAATACTGGAAATAGACCAGTAATTTATCTTGGATGTGATATCATGTATGTAATGATCTTAAATAAGTTTTATAGAGATCACTTATATCAAAACAAATATTACTCTAGAAGAAAATACTCTCCTATGTGTATTCCTTATGAGTTATGAAGGAGAATGCTAATGGTGTTATCATTTGTCTTCAAATATTTTATTTGAATATATTTCTTTGTTTTCAACTTTAATTCAAGGAGTTAATTAAAATGCTTGAATAGGGTTTTGAACCTTGTAAGGAATGGCTTAGGATTTGCTAAGAAGTAAATGTTTCTTGCACAGAGATTTTTCATAAATGAAAAGCAATATGAAGATAGTCTGTTTCTTACTTAAATGAGTGATTTGTAAATTACTGACCATTAGATATTTGACTTTGTTGCTCCAATTGATGAGACATCGGTCACTTTTTCAAAAGATCTTGCGTAGAATGAATAGATAGTGTTCTTGGCCCTAGACTTAAGATAAGACACTATTCAAATAAAAAATCTTTCCAAGGATAGTATAAGTGGACTTATCCCCAATTCCTAGCAGATAGTTGCTCCCTTGAAAATCTGCCAAATTTTCAGTGAGATGGATTTTATTTGCAATAAGTAGGAATCAATTTGTGTCTAAGTGTGTTACTAATCAAATTCAGCATCTGGAAGCACAATTAGGATAACCCTCCCAGGTCTCATAGAGCCTGAAGTGGAGTAAGGATTGCAAAATCCTATGCTCATTGTGTTGGCCACTAACCGTGTAGTTCTTCATAATAAGAGTTGGCTACTTTTTAGAGAATTGCTTGGTTTTGATGGAAAAATCACCAACAGAAATGGTGACTCCACTAGGGAGAATTTGAGAATATCTGATAGATCATCTAGCCTTAAGAGTCATTGATTTTTCAAAGAAATTTGTGACTAGAGATTGAAGATTGTTGTGTCCTATTTTTCCCATCTGAGTCACCAATAGAAATGGTGACTCTATTGGGTATAGCTTTGAGTCTCCAGTTGCAGATTGTTATATCATAGAGTTAAGAAATTGGTGAATATGGACGTCGGGTCGATATACTTATGCTTGGAATAATTTATATTGCAGTCATGTCAAAGAGTGTATGTGTGATTCTGCTATGGGCGAAAACCTAGAAAGAAATTCATATTGAAAGGAACTTCATATTGTATGAGGTTTTGATCCTCTGTGAAAGGAGGTGGTGAATCTGTCAACTAACCTAATGAAGATATAAGAACATTTTAGATCTACAATTGTTTCCAGTCAAGAAGGACTCTTTGCTACAACATATCTAGGTATTCTTCAGTTTTGGCTTTCAAGAAAGACAAATCTATATGTGAAACCCATAATTGTAAAGTTTTGTAAAGCTTTGATTCCCTATCAAGTGGTAAAGCACTGAGGAAGGGAATAATGGTATAACTTTACATACTTCCAAGTTATAAATCTAAAATATCTATTGTGAAATGAAGTGTGTAAAATATTTTTTAGACAATCTTGAGCAAGTAGAGATAAAATTTGCATTGTAAGAGCTTAAGATCAGGTTGTAAAAGAAGTTTGAGTTGCGCAATGTAATTGCATAGTGTAAGAAGGCTTATAGAGTTGTAAGAAAATTTATCATCAACCTATGCATCCATGTGTAGACCCAAATGTAACAATGCATAATGCTCAGTCCTTGTCATGTAATAAAAGAAGTTTCAAAATTAAAAGGTACACAACCATAAATTTTGATGGCATTTGTGGTTACCCAAATGTTATTCCATCTGAAATTAGAAACATTTGAACTACCAAAGTTCAGTGGTACAAAGTGTGAATCAGCAAGTAAGCATCTACAAGAATTCAGTAATTTAATTGATGACTATGAGATAGATCATGAGGATGTGATCATGAGGCTATTTTTTCAGTCTCTAAGGGAAGATTCAAGAGATTGGTTCTCAGAGTTACCAATATGCTCTTTCCATTCTTGGAATGAGTTCAAAGTAGTTTTCATGGAGCAGTTTTGTGAAAGAATTAGTATTAGTTATTTGCTCAATAAATTTATGAACATTGAGAAAGAAGAGGATGAGCTAGTCCTACCATTTAACCGAAGATTTGCCAAAACATTAAGGGACATTCTTGATGTTTTGGAATTAAATGATGCAGTGTGTTTGGTTGTTTATTTGGGAGCTTTTGATAATGATATGGGTTACCTATTAAGAGATAAGGATCCCAAAACCCTGTATCAAGCATATGGGATAGCTATGAGCATTGAAAACAACCTATATTACATAATGCATAGGGGATATTTAAATACAAGTATCCACTGACATGAAACACCAAATGTTGATAAAAGGTGTAAGTCAGAAGTTAAAAATAAATGTCAGAACATTTACACCCCTATTGTTTCAACTTGTGCAGCATTCTGTAATACCAATCTCATAAAGCCCCAAACACATCATCAGGAAATTATCATGTCTTCAAATTGCAATAACAACAATTTTGTTGCTCTATATGAGTCAAGTGGTGAGATATCCCATGAAGAAGAAGAAATTAGAGAAAAGGGTAACGACAAATATCTCAATAAAGTAAATGAAATGAATGGTTTCAATTCTTGTGATAATTCTAGCACTTGTGTTCCTATGCAAGAAGCAAGACTGAGTTTTCAGTTTGATAATTATGAACATAGTTGCAATATTGATGAGCCTTCTTGTTGTAGTATTGATGATGGCATGAGGTATGAAAATTTTTCTGTTGATTATGACTATTTTCATAAAGTAGAGATGGAATCACTTCTTACATATGAGAAATATGTGATAATGATGTGAGTTCATTTGAAAATGCATCTATTTGTTCTTGTAGTGATTACAGTGATCCTAGATGTAGTGATGACTTGAAGAAAGTAGACCTCCATGTTGAGAAAGTTGAGGATTGTATGTCAGGAATGAGTATAATAGAAAACCCATTGTTTGATGAGCCTCCATCTTCACCAGAAATAAGAAATGATCCTTATTGGTGTAGAGACAATCCACTCTTTGTTGAGAATTTTGATGATGCATCTAAAACAAAGTTAGATTTTGACTATAAAAAAATAAAGCAACACATTGATAAGTTCCTTGAAGGAATTACATATGAATGTTTTACATTTGACACAAGTATTGCAGACAAGGTTGAGTATCAAAATATCAGCTACATGGAAGAGTATGGATGTTTTCAGTTTCCAGTACAATTGGAAGGTATTTTGATAAAACATGGCAATAAGATGAATGAACAGGAAAATAACACGCATGTGTCATGTAATAATACAATTATTTAGTTTATGCCTGATTATATAACACGGAATGACAAGGATTACACTAGCAATGTTATAATCAAAAGGGTTGTGAGGGATGTTAATATCAATAGTTGGGATCAGGTGAACTCTCACTTGTTCAGAAGAGGCCTAAGATTTGTTTTGGCAGGATTGAAATTGTTGTTAATTTAGTGGTACAACAAGGGAAAATGTGGATGGAAAGACATCAATTCTTTTAAGAGACTTGTCTTTGACAGAGGCATAACCTTACCTAGGGTTTTTGTGGCCTAGTGCCACCAATCTACAGAATACAGCCTAGTTAAACTGAAGGGTGCATACTACAATTTGCATCTTTAGGAAAATTTTCATGTTGGTTGGATGGAGATTAGATCTCCCTTTTCAGGTCTTTTTGGCATGTGTATATCTTGTACATATGTTGTTTCTTTGGTTTTGTTCTTGTTCCTAATCTTTTTCACCTAAAATTATGAGATCTCACCATGCCTACATGAGGCATGTGTCCCCAGTCGGAGCAACTAATGGAACCCTCAAAAAAAAAATCATTCCATCTTAAACCCTTACTGCATGTAGGGTTGTTATCTTGAAGGTTTAAGGTTTTATTTGTTGCCAGTCAGGTTTACATATCTCATATCATTTACTATCATCTAGTAACTACTCCCTTGAACCCTAGGTCTGTGTATTTTATTTTATTAAGATTGGATAAATGATCTTTTGGCTTTTAGATCCTTCATATTTCACCATTTGAAAAATATTGAGATGATTACTCTCATGTCATCCTAATGAAGTCCCCTCTTTTAGAACAACTTAAGTACACTTGCTCAAAAACTTCCACTTAAGTCCCAATGGCCCCCATAAGCTATATCATTCATCGTTGATTTTTTCATAAGTCTACACCTTGAACTAGCAACAAGCGATGAAATGATGCCTTCCTTTGTTGTCGCTCATCGCTAATGGATTTTGAACCTTCAAACTTGTAATAGCAATGAGCGATGCTTCTTGGCTTGTGTTCTTATCGCTCATCCTGGATAGCCATTAAGAAGATAAACTTGAAGTAGCGATGAGCGATATGAAGTGATATCACATGATTGTGGATTTATTTGAAATGTAACTCTCGCATTAGTGATATGCGATGAACCTTATGAGTGTTGTAAATCATTCATCGCTAATTGATTGCAAAATATATGAGGAGAATTAGCGATGAATGGGGGCCTTATTGCTCATCGTGGATTCATTTCAGAACTTGAGTTATGGATTACCGATAAGCAATGGATGTCCTCTAAGAGGATTTTTCTTCGCTAATTTGATATGATCCTATAAGCGATGTTTTTTGTACCATTTACTTTGTGCAGATTCTATGTGTCTGAATCTGGTGCCTCCACAACATCTCTTGTCGCTGATAGGATCCTGGGTGCAAGGTTTGAATTAGTGATACACGATGGAAAGATGAATATGACCAGAGGTTCGGCGGCAGAACTAGGAGCTAAAGATCATCACAGGGATGTTTACATCGCTAATGGAACTAGGAAAAGATGAAATAAATCAATGGAAAGAGACAAATTTCATAGGAAGGGGCAATGTGGCAAGATCCTCGGGATTCTGTATAAATCAAAAGGAAAGCAACGAGAAGACTAAGAAACTGTTGATGAAATTTTAAAGCAGAATGATCTAATGGACTGAAAATCATCGCTAATAATACCCCCAAATTTTGGGGAAGTTCAGTGATGAAGTGATGAAACGTATGGAGAAATTTTCCCTCTTAAAAGAACTAGTCTTGTGTACTTCGCCAATATTAATGAAAGCACGGATTAGGTTGGTGATACATGCTAATTGGTGAATCAGATCTGATTTTCAAGGGACATGGCAGCATTTGAGCTAGCATCGCTGATTTCTATGAACAAGTTGATAAACGATAGAAAACGAGACCCCGATCACCATGGATGAAGTTTTAAATGCATTAAGATCGATGACCTAGATTTAAAGATGAATTTTTCAATTATCAACTCGCTCACTTGAATATTTTCTAAATCATTGATATTTTCTTACACCAAATCATCTATTTAATGCAGCTCACCTATTGTTTATTTTCATCATGATTATAGTAGGTGAAAGGAAAAGGATCAATAAGGAGTGTGTGCGAATTAATCTTCCTAAAGAAGAAAGGTGAAGACGAGTAAGGTTGCCATGATGGTTCAAGAATCTAAGGGATTAAGTTGACATGAATCTAAATAAAATTCCCCTGAGGATGAAGTTGTGACACAAGGAGTTCCTTAAAATCCAAATAATGTAGGGTGGCATAAGGAATTTGAGGAGGATGGTGTCAGGAGTAATTACCGACTAAATAACCAAATCAGTTCAAGTAAGATGGATAAATTCAAAGGAAAAAGGCTGGTGGAGTGTGAGACAAAAGAAAGGAAAAAGTGCAAGCACCACGACGCTCACATGGGAGAACATAGCTACCCTAATAAGGCTACTAATAGCCCCTCAGAGAGTGAGGATGACACTAATCTGGGTTGTGATCATTGTCTTCCTTCCCTAGTATGTTTTGGAATTTCTAACAAGGAAGGGATAATGGTTCCACCATTTCCACCACGAGCAAAATGTGGACAAGAATCCTCTAAGGCTAATGACTGAGAGTAATGACTCTACCACATTTTTGTTCTTGATGAAACCACAATTCATTTTCTTGGAGGACTCAATTTAGAGTTCATGTGATTTCTTGTTTCACATATTGAATTGGAGGCTTTCCAGGCTGGCGTATAAGGGAAATCCCAGACTGCACATTTTTGGCAGCCTGTATATTGTTTCCAAATGATATATAGTAGATTTTTTTGGAGCTGCTATTGGAGAATCTTCTTTGGTCAAAAAGGATGAGGATTCAACATAGTTACAAAAAAAATTTCCTTTTGAGGAGTTGGTGTGTCTTCATTTAGGGAAAATGGCATGTGGTCTTTTACTCTTCCATTTTCCTTAAATGATTACATACAACAAACTAAGAATATCTCGAAATCTAGTGAAAATGTAATGAAATGCAAGTGTAATTAAGCTTGACACTTGTTGCTCCCTTATCCTATAAAAGGGATTTCAGGGCTTATTACACAAGGTCAGATTCTGAAGTCTCAATAGGGTTCTAGATGAAAACTTAG